>CM022757.1:30401202-30783702 GCA_012411365.1 Ameiurus melas | reverse complement strand
TCTGTGCGCGGGGAATTCCTTTAAGACTCGGAGGAGATGAATTACGAATTCGAGCGAGAGACGGGCTTTATCAATAGTCAGCCGTCGCTCGCTGAGTGCCTGACATCTTTTCCCCCTGTCGCTGATGCATTTCAAAGTTCATCAATCAAGAGCTCGACGCTTTCACGCTCGACACTGATTCCTCCTCCTTTCGAGCAGACCATTCCCAGGCTGAACCCGGGCAGCCACCCTCGCCACAGCCGCCCTAAGCAGAACCCGAACGGCGTGTGCCCGCTGCCCGCCGCCTCGTTACCCCCGGAGTACCCGTGGATGAAGGAGAAAAAAGCTTCAAAGAAAAACCAGACTTCAGCTGCAGCCACAACCGACCCTGCACCACTCTACTTCTCTCCTGAAGGTAAAAAAAATTGTAAATCTCATTCGAACACTCTATGTTTCAATTTTACATCATGTTATAGCCATAGGCCTATTTAAGCTATCTTTAAGGAATTATAGGCAAAAGTATCTCGCTCCGGTGCATCAGAACTCAATGGTGTATGCAATATTTAATATGTGAAAGCATGACAAATTATTTGAGGGTGTTTTTTGCACAACTCCTAAACTCTGTGTGCGCTACTTGTAGGGCGTGAATTTTAATATTTGACAGTAATGAAGAGTGATAGATTGGTATTACTCAAGTCGGCAGCTGGCGTGTTCATTAATCTTCTCGCGGGCTCGTCCGCACTCACACCGCACACAGCTCTCTCTCTCTCTCTCTCTCTCTCTCTCTCTCTCTCTCACACACACACACACACACACACACACACACACACACACACACACACGCACAGCTTTCTGGCACCGGGGCCTAGGACACAAATTATTCTCGTGCCGTGGCTTCATTCCCACCGACGATTTATGCCCCTTGCAAACCGCAATATATTGGACAAGTTTTGTGAGGTCAGCTGTATAGCCCCAGAGCGCGTTGTTAACAAAGGACGTGTGATAATTAGTGGCATATTGATAATATATAACGTTGCAATGCGCGTGCAGGTTCACCGGAGGTTTCTGACGGTGGCGGAGGTGGCGGCGGCACACGCAGACTGAGGACGGCCTACACAAACACACAGCTCCTGGAGCTCGAGAAGGAGTTCCACTTCAACAAGTACCTGTGCCGACCACGCAGGGTGGAGATCGCAGCGTTGCTGGACCTCACGGAGAGGCAAGTAAAAGTGTGGTTTCAGAACCGGCGCATGAAGCATAAGCGCCAGACGCAGTGCAAGGAGAACCAGAACGGCGAGACGAGAGCTGTGAGCCTGGAGGAAAACACCGCTCATGGCAAGGTTTTTTACGAACAATCGGGAACGAACTCGGTTTCCGGGGCTCTCTTGGAGAACGAGAGTTACGCGTTCCAGCAGAACACTACGCATAATGGACACAATGGAGAGTCGCCGAGCTCTACTGTTTCGCCCCTGAACAGTAATGACAAAAATCTGAAACATTTTCCCAACCAGTCACCCACTGTTCCCGTGTGCGCCTCTACAATGGCTGTGGACGGCGCAGCTGCACAGGACAATAGCACTCCTCCAGGCCTGGACGGCCCCATGCACGACTTTCACGCTTTCTCCACAGATTCCTGCCTGCATCTCTCAGATGCCATCTCTCCGAGTGTGTCTGAGACGGTAGACAGCCCCATGGGTTTAGTCACGGACTCATTTGATTTCTTCTCGGAGACGCTCACGACGATCGACTTACAACACTTGAACTACTAACAGTTTTTGAGCACAAGGAAGCCCCGTTATCTTTCTCTACGTTGACGGATGGTCAGTCTGTTTTAATTATAACGTTTGAAAATTAGGCCTAGACCATTAGCCTGCGAAGGGTTAAGTTTAATATGAGTGATTGAATGATTAATTGTGTTTACAACGCAAAAACAAAAAAAGAAAGTGATATTTTTAGTTTTATTTTTGTATAATCTTTGCTGCAGTGTGGCATATTTTCCTAAAATAAAATTTTTACATTGCTGAAGATAAAGGAAGGCCGCTGTGATTTGCATACATTTGCTAAATATTTGTAATACTCTGCACCGCGCCAAAAGTAAATTCATGCCATTAAACAGAAAAAAAAATACAAATCAAAGGATAATGTGAAATAAATAAAATAAATGCTGTGGGATGACATGATATTCAATCTAGTACGGAAAAAAAAGCCTATACCTTTTTTTGTTTCGGTAGACCCAAGAATTTCTATAGTGATATAAATATTGTTGTAGCCTACATGCACACATAAAATCTCTGGAGCACGTTAAAGCTTAACAAGTGCAAGCTTATTGTGAATAACCGCCGCATGGGCTGCTTAGTTTAATATAAGCGAAATATAGGCAGAAAAATATATTGCGCTTGTGTTTGAAGAAAATTGTATCAGCCATAGGTCTTAACTGCTGAATATTCCATTAGGGCTAAATATGCAGCAAACTTATATATATATATATATATATATATATATATATATATATATATATATATATATATATATATATATATATATAAACAGCACCAAATGTAATGAAAGTCCCTGCTGGTGCACGGCCGAGAAAACAAACTCTCACTTTATCGGAAAACACGGGTAGCACCCTGTCCAAGAGCGGTAGCGTTCAAGAGTTTAGCAATTAAATTTTATAGCCTATTAAACCTTCGACAGCGGGGTTAGTGTCGAAGCCGCAGCACGAGTAATTCAATCTGGAGCTAGGGACGATCACTGAATTCTACCCACTATTAGTCACTAGAATTAAATTAAACTTATTTTAGATTAAGTTCGGGAACAGGAAATATTCATTTATAACGTGATTAGAAAATTTACTTTCGAAAGACACCATAAATGCACATTGTATAATTTATATATATATATATATATATATATATATATATATATATATATATATATATATATATATATATATATATATATATATATATATATATATATAAGGTTAAAGCATTTCAGAAAACTACTTTTCTTCACAGCCAACTCTTGCATGAGGCCTAAACATAAGCCAACTTTCAGTAATGGTGGACTGCCTAACCATACAACCCAAATTCCTAGTTGATGTTTATACATATACATTTTTATATTTTTCCTCAAATATTTTACATAAAACTTTTTTTTATTTTTTTTTACTTTTACACTTGTTTGAGTCTAACTTTAGTACTATTGGCTGTTATGCGAGTTTTCCTTTCAAGTCCATTAAATGTAACATAATTAAATGTAAATATACGTTTATACTACTTTACAATTACCGCTTTATAATTACTGGTTTAATTCACGACTCTGCACTGAAAACCACACTTAACTACATGTAGAATCTATAGTTTATTATGTAGTTTTACAGAATTTAAAAACAAACAATCCCCCCAAAAAAAAAAAACAAAAAAAAAAAAAACAAAAAAAAAAAAAAAAACCCAACCAAAACACAACAACTAAAAGCAGCCACGTGGGATTTTACAAACTATTAATAGCCCATACTTAATTTTAACGATGAATTTATTTGCACTTCGTGTTCAGCAGAGGGCCGTCGAGCTAATACTTTCCAAACAGCTGCAGTGTTGCACTCCCGAAGTGGGTATTAAAATGGAAATGAGTTCCCTCTACTCTCTGGGGTCTGGACACTGGTTTTATCCACAGATAATGGAGCTAGTAAAGACTGTTGACTGCATGTAGAGTTGCAAGAAACATTTCCTGCTTTTCCAAATTAGTTCTACATGTCAGATTTACTTTAAAAAATGATCAGTGATACAACAGTATTTCCACACATTATTGAATTCAATTCAAAATTAATTGTAATTAAAAAATATTTATAATCACACATTAATGGACAGTTAAAAGCCAGGTGTTACTGGACACTGACTGGGAATAAATGTAATAATACATTGACCTTGATTTGGCCAACATTTTGAAACAGAATTAGTAAAGTGACTTTTGGTCACTTTACTAAGGCTTTGATTCAGTACATTGATATTGACATGACACATTTAAATAAGACAGGGAACTACAGTCTAAACATTTCTTAGTCATATTTACACATTTAGTGGATTCACTCAAGTACAGACTTGACTCAAGTATACAGACAGTCACTCAAGTATACAGAAATAAATACATTGCACAATAGGTGGCATTTAAAGTTTTCTAACAGAGTATCCTGTATTTAAGTCAGCTAATCACAAGCAATACAATCTAACACCCACTGGGCATAGAGCCACAGTGAAGCAGAACAACAACTTGACTGATGTATTTGGACAGAAGAAGACACAAGATCGACATGCTGCAGTTAGTTACAGACCGGTGTTTCTCTGGGTAGGAACTCAGCACAAGAGTTGATTTGCAACAAGTTTATTTACACATAAGCATTACCCAGGAAAGTTGTTGTCCAACAACCTATAAAGCAGATAAACTGAACATTTTCTTTTTCTGTTTTATCATTGCCATCTGAATATCATCAAGTCTATTTGTATAATATAATAATTACTTGATCTGTAGACAACAGCCATGCATCAAATTTTATATAGCCTATATTATAACCTCGACTCCACTTGATGATGATAATATTGGCTTGTACAACTAAAAATCTTTTAGAATAACACTCCTTATTCTTGGTCTGTTATCCCAATCAAAAGTTTATTATAGCAATTGCAGTAACACAATCCAGTAACACAAGGAGAATATACTTACAAAATTTCACAGTCAGTTTTTCACTGTTTAATGCCCTTCTCATGCCTATTAGCTGGTCATAAAATTTGGTGGTCAGATCTCATGCCACATATCCTTTGGATAAACAAATACCTCTGTGATGTAGTGTGAGATAGTGACTCTGTAAAAAGTCGCTATGAGTGACACGATTTACATTTTTATCTTGTAACATTTAAGCAATCGATACCATATATAACCATGTGCCATTTGACTACTTGTACATTTAAGCTGACCTTATAAAGCATGCCTTTTTTTGCAGTTGTAGGAATATTTTATGTCTGCCAAGCCTGAAATGAAAAAGACTTTGCGCTATTTGCAGAAAATATATAGACAGAAAAGTGCACAGTTCCTCCTTCCAGCATACTGATGACAGAAAGGAAAACCCCATGGCTTGTCCATTAGCATTGAAGCTTATGCCTATGCAGCCATTTAAAGCCATGGTGTCAGACATTTAGTGGTTTCCATGGAAACACAGCATTTTTTTGCAGTCCATGCATCATTCCCATGCAGGGCTTTGCTTCCCAAAGGCATTACAGAAAACACCTTTGATCTACTATAGGTGTCATGCTGTAATGCTTCTGGGCAGCATAGATTGGCTGGGCCTTTTACTGTATCTCAGGTTAATTCTATGAAGTATGAACACAAGCAAAAGAAGTAGTATGAGGTACAGTGTATAAATCACAAGCATGGTAAGTAATTGTAATAGCATTAGGTGGATGTATTTATACACCTCAACCTTGGGAAGTGGTACAGTGCTGCACTGTGCTGCCTGACAGCGCCAGCTTGCTTGGTTTGATCCTCAACTTGATTTAATGTATTTTTCAGAGTTTTGCATGTTCCTTTGTTCACATGAGATTCCGCCGGGTTCTCCAGTTTCCTCCCACTGTCCAAAAACAGGCAGGTGGGCAGAGTGACTATGCTACTTTGCCTCTAGGTGTGAACGATTGTTTGAATGCTTGTGCATAGTACCCTGTGATTGGCTGGAGTCCCATCTGGGGTGAATTTTTATGCCTTGCTCCCAGTGTTTCTGGGATATGCTCAGGATCCACCGCAAACCTGACCATTATAAAGCAGTTACTGAAGATGAATGAATGTTTAGACCTCCTTAACTAAGCTATACCTTAGGCAAAAACCGGCCCTAGAAGATTCAAAAGCAAACCTCCTTTATGAAATTTACAGTACAAATAAGCAACGGCTGAAGTGTTGCATTCTTTTGGTTAACAGTACTATTGTGGTCAAACAGCATGTTATTACATGTTATTGTTTTGATTTGATTGCAGGTTATGTCACCCTGTATATAATATGAAAGAATTATACTCTGTGACAGCAGAGTGCAACAGCTGGATGGAAGTCGCTCACAGCTGCGTACCCTGCAGGTCTGAGCCAAGTTCATGAGCACTCTCTGAAGAGGTGTTGTAAGCAAAACCAGACAGTGAGGGAGTGTAAAGCTCAAAGCAACTGCACGCACATTTCTCTTACCACAGAAGCAAACAAAAGGGATTTCTAAGCTTGAATGCATTAATAATAAATATAATGTCCATCAAAGGTGACCTTTTGTCTATCTTTATCTGACAATTGACACTGCCCCCCCAAGATGTTAGCATCAAAAGAGTGAGTTGAGGTTTCCATGTAAGCTAATTCTAAGCTATTTAAAAACAACACCTGAGCAGTTTAATCCTTTGAAGGCCAAAAGGTAAAATGCCTTCTCATCCACAACAGAGTTTATACTTCACACGTTTCACTGTACCCTCCAGACAGGCTGAATTACAGTGGTAAGTGCAGATTGTCATGTGTTTGGGCTCCAGGCTTCAAAGGTTGCTTAGATGTTCTGATAGTGAAATGAGCTATCTGCAGCATACTGTAACTCATCTTAGTGACCTCATCCCTCTCAGCCGAGGGCTTGAAACCTGCAGTTGTTGTGATGTTTTCAATGCATCAATGCAAACATACAAAATCACATATCATTTTATGTTCATGGCACAGCTTTAAATCCAGAGACTGAAATGGCCATTGTAAAAAAAAAAAAAAACACACACACACCCTTTTTTGTTCCTATAACAATTTCTGTGTTTATGTGGGTATAATCTTCTTGAAAACTCTGTCTATGGCTACATTTTAACCTCCTGGCAGGAGAAACCAGTGGCAATTATTTCCTGGTACGTAGTAAAATTCATGGTACAACCAATCCTCTCAAGAGCTCCTGGACCACGAGTCACACAGCAGAGCCTACACATCAATGATCCACTACCATATTTCACAGTGAGTTTGGGGGATTTTCCTTGTATGTGGCTATCTTTTTGTCCTCAAACATTCTGATGGTGTGCCTCACCAAACGTTTGATTTATATCTCATCTGACCAGAACACTATTTAAATAAAAACAATTTTTTAAAATTGGTGATATCGGATTTTGTGGTTTAATTTCTCCAAACATATCCAACGTTAGAACTTGACACAACAAAAATAACAAAATAAATAAATAAAGTGTGCAATTTTGAAATTGAAACTCTTCTTCCCCTTCCTGCTAGACTCATGGGATAAATGGGCCAATTCCTGACAAATGTCCAACTGTTCTGGACTAAAGGTTTCTATTAAAGCCCAGGTCATTCCTAATGATATTATAACTGCTTGTGTTTTTTTTTCATCCATTAACATAATATCCACTATGTTTTCAAAATAAGTCAGAGGTATCTTTTGTTTAAATTTTATTGTTTGTTCTCCACAGTGTTGCATGACAAAAGGATTTTATTTGTGTGTGACTTCATATTTATACGTCAGGAAAACGAGAAAATACATGATGGATGACAACTGGTGTATTGAAATAGTTCTCATATAAGTTTTTGCACATATATTTTGAGAGAAATGTAATGTACATTTGTAATAAAATATTTTTAATTGTAATAAAATGTTTTTGTTATAAAAAAGAAAGTAGTTTCTTATTGGATTTATTTTATAGAATCCTTTCTGCTGATTTATATCATCAAATAATTCTGGATGCCAATACATACATAAAATATATAATTTACATTATATTTACATTTATCCACTTAGCAGACGCTTTTATCCAAAGCGACTTACAAATGAGAAAAATACAAGCAAAGCGATATATCAGGCAGAGAACAATACAAGTAGTGCTACCATACAAGATCCATTAATTGAGTTCCAGAAGAAGCAAAGTGCACAGAGTAGAGGTGCAAGTGCAATATTTTTTTTTTGAGTTGGTAAGGTGTTCACGGAAGAGGTGGGTCTTTACCTGTTTTTTGAAGATGGTGAGAGATTCTGCAGTCCGGATTGAGATTGGAAGTTCATTCCACTACTGAGCAACAGTTAGTGTGAAGGTTCTGGAAAGGGACCTTGTGCCACGCTGAGTGGGAACTACTAAACGTCGGTCGCTAATCGATCGCAGGTTGCGTGAGGGAACGTAAGCCTAATTAAAGTAAATGTATTCTAAAAAATATGGGAAAAATGCATATATTACTGTACATATTTTAACAAAAATATATGGGTCACAATTATTGACCATGGGGACCTCTCCTCAATACAGAATCATTATAGAAAATTCAGGATCCTATGTCCCCTCTTGTAGAATTCATTAGCTTACACCACAGGTTTACAATGGGGATTAAGTCATTGAACTGGGCCATGTTATGTATGGTGTATTGTTATTTGTCCTACTGGAAAATCCAACCACAGCCCAGTTGTGGGTACTTGCTGGAGGCAGCCAGATTTTCTAGTGATAGTTTATGGAGTCCATGATGTCCTGAATACCTAATGAGGTTTCCAGGTCCTTCGGGGGGAAAACAGACCCACAAAATAACAACTCCTCCACCATACATAACAGTGAAGACTCTTTTCTGAATATCTAATTTTGGTTCTTATGACCACGGAACCTGTCTTCAGTCAAAGTTCCTGTAGCATCCAGTGAACTCCATACACTTGTGATTAGTGGACTTCACAATCCTTATACAGTATACACACACACACACACACACACACACACACACACACAGATATATATATATATATATATATATATATATATATATATATATATATATATATATATATATATATATATGTATGTATATATGTATATGTATATGTACAGTGCTTTGCGAAAGTATTCGGCCCCCTTGAACTTTTCAACCTTTTGCCACATTTCAGGCTTCAAACATAAAGATATAACATTTTTATTTTTTTTGAAGAATCACCAACAAGTGGGACACAATTGTGAAGTGGAATGAAATCTATTGGATTTTTGAAACTTTTTTAACTAATAACAAAATGAAAAGTGGGGCGTGCAAAATTATTCGGCCCCCTTACGTTAATACTTGCGTTAATATTCGGCCCCCTTGCGTTAATACGATTACAGCTGCAAGTAGCATGAGGTATGTCTCTATCAGTTTTGCACATCGAGAGACTGAAATTCTTGCCCATTCTTCCTCGAGCTCAGTGAGGTTGGATGGAGAGCGTTTGTGAACAGCTGTTTTCAGCTCTTTCCACAGATTCTCGATTGGATCCAGGTCTGGACTTTGACTTGACCATTCTAACACCTGGATACGTTTATTTGTGAACCATTCCTTTGTAGATTTTGCTGTATGTTTGGGATCCTTGTCTTGTTGGAAGATAAATCTCCATCCCAGTTTCAGGTCTTTTGCAGACTCCAACAGGTTTTCATCCAGAATGGTCCTGTATTTGGCTGCATCCATCTTCCCCTCAATTTTAACCATCTTCCCTGTCCCTGCTGAAGAAAAGCAGGCCCAAACCATGATGCTGCCACCACCATGTTTGACAGTGGGGATGGTGTGTTGAGGGTGATGAGCTGTGTTGCTTTTACGCCAAACATATCGTTTTGCATTGTGGGCAAAAAGTTCGATTTTGGTTTCATCTGACCAGAACACCTTCTTCCACATGTTTGGTGTGTCTCCCAGGTGGCTTGTGGCAAACTTTAGATGAGACTTTTTATGGATATCCACTCTTCCATAAAGGCCAGATTTGTGCAGTGTACAACTGATTGTTATCCTATGGACAGACTCTCCCACCACAGCTGTAGTTCTCTGCAGTTCATCCAGAGTGATCATGGGCCTCTTGGCTGCATCTCTGATCAGTCTTCTCCTTGTCTTAGCTGAAAGTTTAGAGGGACGGCCAGGTCTTGGTAGATTTGCAGTGGTCTGATACCCCTTCTATTTCAAAACGATCGCTTGCACAGTGCTCCTTGGGATGTTTAAAGCTTGGGAAATCTTTTTGTATCCAAATCTGGCTTTAAACTTCTCCACAACAGTATTACGGACCTGCCTGGTGTGTTCCTTGGTCTTCATGATGCTCTCTGCGCTTTCAACAGGACCCTGAGACTATCACAGAGCAGGTGCATTTATACAGAGACTTGATTACACACAGGTGGATTCTATTTATCACCATCAGTCATTTAGGACAACATTGGATCATTCAGAGACCCTCGCTGAACTTCTGGAGTGAGTTTGCCGCACTGAAAGTAAAGGAGCCAAATAATTTTGCACGCACCACTTTTCAGTTTTTTATTTGCTAAAAAAGTTTAAAATATCCAATAGATTTCGATCCACTTCACAATTGTGTCCCACTTGTTGGTGATTCTTCACAAAAAATTTAAATTTTATATCTTTATGTTTGAAGCCTGAAATGTGGCAAAAGGTTGAAAAGTTCAAGGGGGCTGAATACTTTCGCAAGGCACTGTATATGTATATGTGTGTGTGTGATTGGAATGTATTCAGACCCCTTCAGGTTTTAATGTATTGTGCTCCAGATTTTATTTAAAATGTAAAATATAATTTTTTGCCATTAACCTTTGCACAAAATAAATCTCTTTGTCCCTGCTGCCAAGAAGTACCCCCATAGCATGATGCTGGCACTACCCTGCTTCACAATAGAGATGCTAAATTTGCATTCACTGCCCACTTTATTAGGAACACCTGTACATGAATGTGCAGTTATCTAATCAGCTAATCACGTGCCAGCAGCATAGTTTAAAAAAACATGCAGATAGCGGTCAAGACCTTGATGTAATGTTCACATCAAACATCAGAATGAAGAAAATGTGTGATCTCCATGACTTTGATCATGGCATGGTTGTTGGTACCAGATGGGCTGGCTTGAATATTTCAGAAACTGCTGGTCTCTTGAGATTTTCACACACAACAGTCTCTAGAGTTTACACAGAATGAAACAAACAAAAAACTGTATGAGCAGTTTCTGAATTTGGAATTGAACCCTCACAAAAACAGAATTACGCTCAGGAAGTATGATTTTTTTTTAGAGTTACACAATAGTTTTGATTTATGCACGTGTGTTTTTTGACAGTCTCTTTAATTCTACAGCAGTTTCTGAAATACTCAAACCAGCCCATCTGGTGCCAACAACCATGCTATGGTTAAAGTCACAGAGATCACATTTTCCCCACATGCTGATGCTCTAATGTGAACATTAACTGAAGCTCTTGACCTGTATCTGCATGATTGTATGTATTGTGCTGTTGCTGTAAGAGAAAGAGAGGGAGAGAGAGGTCACAAAAAGAAAAACAAAGATTTTTCTTTGCCCAACAGATCTGGAGTTATATATATATATATATATATATATATATATATATATATATATATATATATATATATATATATATATATATATATATATATATATATATATATATATATATACTGCTCAAAAAATAAAGGGAACACGTAAACAGCACAATGTAACTCCAAGTGTTCCCTTTATTTTTTTGAGCAGTATACACACACACACACACACACACACACACCCACACAAATGAAAGGATGAAGCAATGTTGGGCCAGCACCAGCTACCAGCTTCAGTGTGCCTTTACATACTATTCTATTCACTCAGCTAGTGTTTTGATGATGGAGAGCGCTGTCTAACCCATCAGTCTGTAACAGGTGTTCAACTGGGTTCAAATCTGGTGACTATGAAGGCCTTAATATATGATCATTTTCATACTCAACCATTTGTGAGCAATTGTGCCTCGTGTGGATGAGGACATTGTCATCCTAGAAGAGACAACTCACATCAGGATAGAAATGTAAAACATTCAAATCCACATGCTTTTTTTTTTTTTGCTGTAGTTGTACAGACATTATTTCCAAGGGGTGACACACTGCTGTATATACTGTATGCTAGAATACATATATTCCTATGCTATCAAAGCAGTGTAGTAATACCGCTTTATATAATGTTTTTTTTTTTTTAATGATCAGTTTACAAAAAAAATTCAGGGATCTGCTGCACCTGTAAATAATATCTGTACCACATATAGCATAACAGTAACAGTGCAACTACTCTCTCACACCTTCTTGTGCCTGGAAAGAAATAAAAACGATACAACCATAAGAAATCTACCTGGCATGATACTGTACACATAACAAACCTGCACACCTCTGTTATATGCTAAAAAAACAAAAAACAAACCCAATATAAATATTTTCTTTTGACACAAAAGACATATTTTTTTAATATAAAAACAGCAATGTTGTTTTGACAAACAATATTTCTGGAATATCCCACCCACCCACACAGACAGACAGTCACACACACACACACACACATACAAACTCCCCCCTGTAGGTTGGTGCCAGAAGCTAAGATGTGTGAACTGAGGTGAGTCCAGATCAAACAAGGCTGTCTGAGAGGAGATGAGATACGAATGTGCTGCCCTCTTCTTCTAAAGGTCAAAGGTTACTCTATCTCTCCTCTCCCCCTGCGTGCTGTATGGAGCTGTGGCCAGGTCAGCTGTAGTTCAAGCACTGCTGAGCAGTTTTAAAAAGAGATAGTGTACCAACTCTCAGTTTGTACTGCACATGAGCACTTTCAGCAAAAGCACTACTGTAAATTCCAAGCCTTAAATAATCCAACCTAGACAGACTGCAATAAATATTATTTTGACTTTAGCTTGGAATAAGTTAGCTTGTCCTGTGAGAGGATTCTCTTGTATCCAAACCCAAAGTTTATATCCAAACCAATTCTCTGTTATCAGACTTTTCAGTGCTAAATGAAACCTGATTGTTTCATGACGTTTTATTCCTTACAAAATGTACAGTATATGTTTATGGACAAAGTCAGACAGTAATTCAAATTGTTCTGCTTCCTGAGAAGCAGCGAGGGAATGAGAGAGAAGGGGATAGGGATGTGACACAGCGCAGGTCTCCTGGCAGGTCATCAGAGGTCTGCACACTGATGTGATCTCTGTGAAAAAGTGCAGGACCAAGGCAGGGAGGGAGAGAGGGAGAAGAGAGAGAGAGAGAGAGAGAGAGAGAGAGTTGGATGGTTGTGTGTTTTGTGGAAGCCTTATATTATCCTGAATCTTCACCTGCCTCTCTTTTTAGGAACAAGGGGCCCCTTCATCAGGTTTTCTACTTCTTTGCTGATTTGCTGGAACACAAAATTTGTAAACATAACATTTAAAAACATGCTAAAATGCTAATAATGTCTTACTGGGGTGTCTAGAGTGGTGGCCATGATCCACCAAACATCGCTGACACCAAAGAAAAACGGCATTCCCTACCAAATACTGATCATCACTCATCTTTACATATTCATGAATGAAACGCGTCTATGATAGCTTCCAAACACCAAAATTAGCACGTGCAGTCGCTAAACATTAAAATGTACGTTCTCCATAGCGTTTTTTCACCAAAAGTTTCCATTCTACGCATGGCTACTTCCGTGTTCCTCAATCAGTTAACTTAGAAACTTCCGTGTTTCGAAGGCTACTGCGGCCAAAGGCGTTATATTCATTGTCCTACCCGTATTCCTAAAACCCCCGCCTGCCCGTGGTACGATTGGCTAGAAGCTCATACATGCGTTAAGATCAAACGTACAGAACACCCACTGCCCGTGAGTATGAACTAATAGCCAATGGGAGGGCAGGAGGCGGGATATGTCTGAATACGGGTGAAAAAAACTAAAACCAACGCTGACCGGAGAGTGAAGAGCGCACAGTGGCAGAATGAAGGCCATTCCGGAGGATTTAACCACACTCGTCTCAGGTAGCAGATTGTCGCAATCAAAAAACTAAATTTACAATAGTAATACTTTTTTTTTTACCTCCCAAATTCACTAATATCATAGTGGCGCAGAAATATCAGAAACGTTCTTCTCTAGTTTATTAGCTGCCGTTATTTGGCAGAAAAGAGGAAGTTGATGGATGAGATGTGTAAGAGAACTGACAGAACACAAACCAGTGAATGAAAGTACATACATTCACGAAATGGGCAATTTAAAAAAAAATATTTTAAAACTTTGTTTAAAACTTCTAGGTGAACCGCTGTAGTCACATAAGTGTAACATGAATTTCGTCGTATTATTGTTTATTACTGTTTACTGTTTATTTGCTTAAGTCTGAGAGTAGTGTACTTTCAGTACTTTCAGTTCTTCACTGACATCCACACATCTACAGACCTTCATAGGTGTGAAAAAATAAATTGTTATTGCTCTTTATATCCAACTAGTTTGATGACAAATAATTAAGTAAAGTATCTATTTAAGTATATAAGGCTCATCTGGATTTTCAGATTTGGAGGCATTTCTGACAGAGGTTCTAAAAGCAGAAAATCTGAGCAAGAAGGCGAAGGAGAAAAGAGATACTTTTATAAAGAGGATAAAGGATGTCAAAGCCAGGTATGAAAGAATGTATTTGCGGTATAACGTGTAATATGGCTGTCTATAAAGAATTACGTCACATATGTTTGCACTGGAGTCATTACATGTACAAATAAATACATTAAAATGTCCTTTTTTTCAGTTACCCTCAGGATTTCAAGGAAAAACGTAAGTTTTTAGATCATATGTCTTTGTTCCTGATGGATGGAGGAGGGTTACATTCACATTACAAAAACAAGGAAGTTTGCGTTCAGCACACTACTGCAGCTTCTTCCTGGCACACAGCACACTAAATATACTACATATGCAGACTTTCGAGCTCAGCAGTGGAAGCTGGCTGCATTTGTTTGTGCTCATTAAAAGAAATGTATATTCGAACATGCATAGACCAACCGTTGCATTTGAAATCTGATTGATTTTAGAGTACAATGATATATTTACTATTTTTTACTATTTTATGGCATTTTATCCTATTTGTATACCTGTAGTTTGTTGGATGTTAACCATATGACAAAGGCCACAAGCAGTTCCCCATTATGCCATTTGCACATATTTCCCTAAACAGGACATCCTAGTGTCCTGAAATATTCTATTATTGTAAAGGCATGAAAAGGTTGGGGTAACAGGTGCACTATTCAGTCTCATTTTGCATTTGGCTATCCAAATCCTATGCAAAGTTATATGTCTTTTGTATGTCCATATGTTTTGGTTGACTGCCATTCTCTATGTAGTGCCAGTTTAAGAAAATTAGTACTGTGTGCCTTTCAGGCATGACAGTGAATCCTGAATGCAATCATGTAACTACGTTTACATCTTGCTCATGTAATGTCAGTAGAGAGACCTCAGTTTGCTGACATCTATTTCCTCCAGTGTCAGTTGGCAAATCAGTAATGAAAACTTTGTCATGTAGGAGATGAAGAGTGGGATGAGGTTGAGGAAGCAGACAGCAACAATGATGGCAGTTCGCTGCACTCTGAGCGCATGGATAGGGACGAGGAGTCAGCATACGATGGTAGGTGCAACAATACCAGTAATGGCCTTGTATACAAGTTGTAATTTGGGTAACAACCGTATTGCACAACTGTGACTCAAACACTTCCTTTAAGCACTTTTCAGATGAGGCTATTGTTAGAAGCAGACTAGATTCTGGTCGACAGATTACACTCCTGGGTTTGTATTGATGATTTGTTCACCAACAGAAAATGGTCTGCTAATGTAAAACTATAGCCACTGAAGCTCTATTTTGCTCAATATCATCTTTTTGCACATTTAAACCTAGAGTGAAGTAGTGGACAAAATTGCTTATTCCAGTATAATGCTTAATCTATCTACACTGCCTGCTTGTGTTGCAACCAATGTGGGGGAAAAAAAATTCTTGTCTTTTTTGGGAATTGCTGTAGATCAGTACACGAGTTGAAACGACTGTTTGAATGGTTGCTGTAGCCTAGCAACAGGCCCAGGAATGACTAAAAAGCACAGGCGACAGAGCCTAAGCGTTCCTTTGTCTTAGCACAAATGCTTTATGACATGGACCTCAGACAATGCCGCCCACAGCCAATGTCATTTCAGACTACTATTTTCATTGGACACCGCTAAGAACATCCTATTGGATGAAGCTAAACCAAAGAAAACCTGTAAATCTCCCTTGTTTCAAATCATGGTGCATATCTTATCACATGAACCACGCATAAGCTCTGGCTGCACTGCAGAGAGATATTATTGTGTGAATGTGTGTGGTTTCTCTGTGTCTATTTTAGGTATGCATTTTTGTGTTTGTCTGCTTGTCTGAATGTTGTGCGGATGTGTCTTAGCCTTGTGTGATATTTTATTGCCTTGAAATATGCGGGTGTTTTATAGGCCCTTTTGCCCCCTGATAGCACAGCTGTTCCTGCACCCAGGAGAAAGTGCTCCGAGCCAACACTGCTTTTCAGGAATGAGATTAAGCAAACTTTGAGGTTAGACCTAGGGGTGGTTTATTTTACTTGGTTCCATTTCAATCAAGGCGTGCCATCTTTTTTGATAAAATGACATGTTCAGTGAACATAAATGTAAGTGTTGTGAGAAACAAGAACGATCACAACAGACAAGAGTAATCATATAACTAATGTGCATCATGAAGATGCTTTTCAAGCATCTTGGCAAGGTTTTTTTTTGTTCTTGCAGAATGTGGTTTACATTCTCACATAATACTTTTAATGTGATATAGATGCAGCTACTGTAAGATTATCAGATAATTTTGCTCAAACCTATCACCTCTATAACTGAAGATCCAAAGATAATAATGGGATTCGTTGGAAAGATTAAACACCGATTTACATTCCGGAATAATAGCATAGTTATTCAGAAGGCTTTTGTCTTATTCACTGTCTGCATTGAGTATTTCCATGCCTCTTTGTCAACAGTAGTGATTGTGGTAAGGGATTTTTGACTTGTAGGAGGTCACTCATTCATCTGGACTCCCACTCTCATTCAGCCATGCAAATAGTGGAATATAAACAAATGGGTTAGGTGGGTTGTTCAGCTTTGCAATGCAAATAAGGGCTGCACATGCGGTGCATTCTGGTGATCCTTGGTTTGTAGAGTGTAACCCTGTGTAAACCAGTGTACATGATTGAGTAACCTTATTTTCATTCTATTATTCATCTACAAAACATGATTTTGCCATGTTTAAGTGATGAAGGCTGTGAGACTAGTACAAACTGTATTCTAATATACTTGGTTTCTTCAGGAGCTCAGCAGGCCCCTCCAGTAGCAGCTCAAGATCTTCAAGCTGTGTTCAAGAGTGGTTACCTGGAAAAACGAAGAAAAGGTTGGCAGCCCTTCACACCTTCTAAACAGATGTATTTCAGGTTGTGTGTGTGGTGTGTTTTTTTTTTATATACTGTAACCCGTAAACATGTGCCTTCCGGCAGATCACAGCTTCTTTGGCACAGAGTGGCAAAAGAGATGGTGCGCTCTGAGCAACCACACATTCTATTATTATGGCAGCGAGAAAGGTATGATCATTTCTATTTCTAATTTGTATTTCACTTAGTTAACCACAGAGAATAATTTTTTCTCAACTGCTGGATTGTTTAGTGGACTGTTAAGTATACAACTGCACATGCTTATCAAAAAATTTGCTTAATCAAACAATTCTGATTAATCTCATCAGATAAACAGCAAAAGGGAGAGTTTAATATCAGTGGTTATGGTGTCAAAATTAACAACAGTTTGCGCAAAGATTCCAAGAAAGACTGCTGCTTTGAAATATCTGCTCCCGACAAACGTGTTTACCAGGTAAATGTCATCGCCATTTCTCTGTTCATATAAAATTTTCTATACTTGTGTAAACACTAAAATATCCACTTATCTGAGCTGAATTTGGGTCTATGATGATGGCTAATTGTTACCTCAATCTTTCTCTTTCTAGTTCTGTGCCTCCTCACAGAAAGAGGCAGAGGAATGGGTAGAGCAGATTAGCTTTGTGATAAAAGGTCGGAGTGTGTGTTTTAAAAAATATATATATTATTTGGTATTTGCTTCCACAGTACATTGTGAGCTAACACTTCTGCACTTATACACATAAACAGACATGGAAGGAATCATTCCTTTGGAGGAGGAGCAGGACACCTACGATGACTGCGTACCTTTGAGTGCAGCATCCATGCCTGCACCCATGCCTGCACCCATTGATGACGATATCTATGAGGAGCTTCCTGGTTTGGCATTTTAATCTAATATAAGCTCTAAAGTTTAAAAATAAAACCTAACACTATCTCATATATAAGTTTCAAGACTATGAACCCTTGATGAAATTTAAGGATGACATGTAGAATACAAATAAGATCCCTTTAGCATATTTTGAATAGCAAATGTAAAGGTAAATAAGGGTGAATAAAATCTGAACCTCCTTAAATTAAATAATTTCTTTCATTTAACTTATGTTTCTTTGCTTACACTTTTCTGTCTCAGAGGAGGAGATGCCTCACACTAATAAACCAGCACCAGAGCCAGTCAGCAAACCCCCTGTAGCACTTCCAGTGACAGGTAATTGCACTGAGGCCACCAGGCCTCTCTATACTCTTTCAGCCCTGTAAATCTTCACTTCGCTGCTGACTCTCTGCTGACCAGCAGAAGAGCCCTGGCCCTTGCCTTCTCTCCTGTGATTCTGGGGATTTTAATACATCGATTCATTAAAAGTTAGAGAGAGATAGTGGGAGGGATAGATGGATGAGTGCTGGTTCTGCAAAAGAAAAACAGAAACAAAGGATGAGTGTTTGAGTTTGTTGAGGGAATTTTTTTAGGGGAAAAGTAGAAAAAGCTCAGTCAGAATAAATATGGATGAATTGATGGATGAGGGACTAAAAGACTCAGATAGAGGAAGGCATGAAAGTTCTTTTAGGTTCAACCATACTGGACTGTTATCAGCACTGTAAACATATCTCTCTCTTCATCTGTACAGGTTTGCAGAGCTTCTCTCTCTCTCTTTTACATTTACATGCTGGTATACTTTATTTGCATTTACATTTACAATTTCATGTACTCATTTGGCAGATACCCTTATCCAAAGCGATTTACAAGTAAAGCAAAATACAGTGCAACAATATTGTTGTTGAAGAAGCTGAATGTATCACAATTGCTGCATGTTTTTACCAGTAGAGCAGAAATAAGGACAAGATATGGTAGTTGTTAGAAGAATATGATAATTTTCAGCTAACCACAAGGGTTGCAAGTGTAGTATTCCGCTGTGCTAGTCATATGAAAGCCAGTCAGGCTCTTAATGATGTAGAACTCTAATTATTGGCACCCTTTACGAAGGAAACTATGCAAAAATAAATTATATGAACATGACACAGAATTGTTTACACAATTAAATTATTGTTTAATATTATTCTTACTTAAACAACAGTAGGAATGTCTTTTCTAAACCCCCCCCCAACATTCTGATAAAAAAGAAATGCAGTTTTCTGTCAATTAGTACAATTAATTTATGCTAAAACATAGATAGAAAGAGATGCTTTAACAAGATTCGCCCAAATATACCATACATTTAATTCAATACAAAAATAGTTGTGGTGGGGAAAGATGAATATTTTGCAATGGCTGTCTCAACTATTAAACCACGTCTGAAGTGAAGAATAATGTCCACATGCACAAATTTAGGAATTACAAAGGACTTTGAAATATAGAGCATAGAGGATCCTCTACAAGTGTCTGTAGTGTTGTTAGACAGGAGATGTAAAATACTAAAATAAACCTTTGCTGCATGTGTTTAATCTCAAAATGCCACTCCTTGCATTGCTCATTTTCAGAGTGCCCATAATTCTGGAGTTGACGAATCATAAATTCATACTAATAAACTTTGAAGCTGTTTCGAATTCACTGTATCTAAAAATATATTGTAGCTCTTTGGAGCACTGACATGTGCTGTGGGACTATTTTGGTTTATGTGTGGTTTTTGAAGGGTTTTTTGTCCCTGCATGAGTGCAGTGTGTGCCCTGGTGAGTTTTGGCCACTGGGCAGGATTTGGTAGGCACTGGCAGGAAGTGGAGTGGAGAGGCTGCCAGCGGCACTGTGGCCCTCCCCGGCCCTCTGCTCTCAGCTCACAGCACAGGAAGTCCTGCTGACAAGAGCCATGGCTCAGGCAGGATCTCATGACAGATGCTTAGGAAAATGGGCCAGCAATAGAGACAAGCATGGTGTGGGTAAAACAAAAGCTATAACTGTAAACCCTTTATGTTGGGTAAATGTGAATTCGCATTAATCAGTTTGATATGGCTCAGAATGTGGCAGCAAGAGGCATACTCTAAAACTTGGTGATCAATTTGGAAATCAATTTTAATATTATTATATGAGTGCATAAAGACTCCAATGTCCACAAAATGAAGATAATTGACTTCCTTGACATGATCTAATGTGAAAGGAAATGCTTCACTCTTGTTGCTGAATGAGCTGTGATATGTTTTATATATATATATATATATATATATATATATATATATATATATATATATATATATATATGTGTGTGTGTGTGCGTGTGTGTGTATGCATGCATGCATGCATGTATGTATGTATGTGCATAATATGTGAATATACAAATATATGTTGTATTTGTGCTGACTCCTGAGATAATTACTAACATGTAGGTTCATTTCCACATTCCTAAAAAAGATTTAGTAAATGACCTAATACCTCTGGAAAATGTTATTTTGGACCAGGGGTTCTCAGTTTCATACCTGGGAATCCTCTGCCTGGCACACTTTTCCTTATTGCAGACACATCAGCTAATTATTAGGCCCTATATGAATTAGATCAGGTGTGTAAGCAGTAGGGAAAACTTCCAGCTGTGCAGGGTAGCAAGTCCCCAAGGCAAGAGTTAAGAGCCCTGCTCTGGATCCTTATTTAGGATATTTCTGCTCTCTGCTGCCCACTGCTGGTCTTTTAATGCGGTTTAAAAAATTGAATAACAATACAGCTGCAAATATTATTCTAGAATTAGTATCTTCTGTTGTAGTAGTAAACTGAGCTAAATGATTATAAACCACCTATATTTAAATATAAATCATTGATTGTACATTTAAATATAAATCATTGATTGATTGAACAGTGTACTAGCTTATATTAAAAATGGATAATAAGCATTAGAGGTCATAATTATTCTCCAACATTCTTGATACTCTGAAAAATGTCTTTCCTTTCCCCCCCCACACAGCAGTAAATAAGAGCACAGACTACCAGAACTACTTCCAGGGTTTGTGGGACTGCAGTGGTGACCAACCTGATGAACTGTCCTTCAAAAGAGGAGACTCCATCTACATCCTCAGCAAGGTATGAGAACGGCTGGAAAGTTCTGGAGGCTTTAAACGTTACACTTCAGATTCAGAACAACACATAATACTTCATCAGCTAGTGTTGTAGCGTACAAATAGCTAATAAATTTGCAAATACAGGGTTTAGTAAGGTAGTAATGTCTGTGTAGCATTGGATGATGTGATGATAGTGACTTAACAGGTCAACTGTGCTTCCTGTCAGAGGCAGTACTGTACTCTGAATGTTAAACTGAGATGAACCTTCTCTTAGAGTGCAGTGATTGGATTAGTCTTGTCACTCAGGAAACTGTTTTAGTGATTTTGGCCTGGAGCGTCGTGTGACCTGGCAGCCTGTAGCATTCTGCCACCTCCACTTCTTCCTTATCCACAAGAGTGTGTGTGTGTTTCAACAGAGTCCTTCTGGGAGGCTTGATGCCATGTTTGGTTAGGTCTGCCATCCGCTTACCGTCAGCATGGCTCTGTCACTCCTTGTAACTGTGTATGCCTTTAATGCCAGTTTGTGTTCTGTGGAAGCTCTGAATCCAACTTTAGATTTGCACCAGGTGTGTTGGAGAATAAGTTCCTGTACCTGTCAACTGGGATGTGCCGGCCAGCTGTGATGAGCCAAGCTCTGATGTTCATACCTAGCTAAGAGCATTAGCTAGATAAACCATCTGATTAATTTAAGACGGGGTTGGCTTTTTCTGTTCCTGTAAGCAGGACACTTCTAGCTTGGTCTGACATTTTCACATTATAAAAAAATATTTTTCCCCTTAATTAGACTTGATCATTGATGCACTGGTCGTTTGTCTTCCTAGCTCATGAAAACATGTTAAATAAAAACAACTTGGATTGATATGTTTTCTCCAAATTCACATTGGTTAACTCAGGATTCCTTGGTTACCATGGACTGTCCATTGGCTCCACTAATTGCCCCTAGGTGGGAATGAGTGTGTGAATGTGTGTGTGCATGGTGTCTTGTCAATGGACTGGTGTCCCATTTAGGGTTCTCCCACCTTGCACCCAGTGTTACAGAGATAGACTCCAGATCAATCACAATCCTGACCAGGATAAAGTGATATTGAAGATGAATTAATGAACTTGGACTGATTTTTAATTTATTGTCTTTAAGCAATGGGTGAAAAAACTCTGGAACAAAATACGTAATGTGAACTATTGAATGTTTTTAAAATTCACTTACATTTTGATATGTAAATCAAATGCGGGAGAGTTCGATGGCGTACATCACCCATCACCGTACAAGATAATGTGCCATCAAGAAAAGTGTCTCAATTTCAGAAACGTCAGCTGAATCAGGGGCAACAGTGATTTTTTTTAGAGCAAGTCTGCCACCTGGTGGCTGTAAATGGTAACGAGATATTTCAGGAATACGTTAGGTAATTTTAGTCATTTTAAACACAACGTTTTATTCTACACATAATATGTATATTAGACTATTATGATTTGCTTTTCTAGTTATTGTAATATTAATGTAGATATATTGTAGTTATATATAATTTAGGTCGGAAGACCTATGTATTTCTGTATGTACATAATTTTATAATAACACAAATGTTTTTATTGGCTGGCTGATGCTATGGTTTGTTGGTACTGTTTTTATTTTAGTGTCTGTCTATGCTTGTTGCTTTGGCTCTTTGTGCTGAAGACCCTTCCCCCTCTTCTCCAGCCGCAGTGACCATAAAGCTGGTTGGATTTTAGTGTCCAGCTGCGGCTTATGGCCAATTCAGTGCAGTCTGGAGAGCAGACTAGTGGGGCTATTAGTGTCCCGGCTCCTTCCCCTTGGCCATGCAGCAGCTGCAGGACTTCCCCTGCCCCCTTCCTCACTATTGCCCAAGCATACCCAAAGCCACTCTTAAAGGGTATTGACCATCAGACCAGAGGGAGGTGTTGGCTCTAAATCACACACACACACACACACACACACACACACACACACACACACACACACACACACACACCTCTTTTCAAAGCTAGACCAAAGTAAGTTTGATGACAAGTTGTGCATATTGTCCATATTTGATCAGTGATCATTATAAAGCCACCTCTTACGTAATTTGAATAAAAATTAAATATGCATATTATACATGCAAGCTTTGGACATTCATTATATTTAAACACTTAGGTGGAAATTGTTCTGCGAATGGTGTTCACCTTATTGGCAGCCTTTTTATAGGGTTTGTTGAACAGCTGTGAAATTATTTTTTAAAAACCTATTCTACATATGGATGCATGTACATACCATGCATTAGCTAATAAGGTTCCATCCATGCTTAAATCACTTTGTACTATATATTAGACATTAGCTACAGACTCATGCATTAAGGAAATCATGTGGTCCAGGCTCATACATGTTCTATGAGCTGCAAAACAGTGGAGCCAATCCATGCGCTTGCAATAAGCCATAGTCCCATTAGAGTTAGTTCCTACTGATATAACAATTGATCTTAAGCAGGTGTGTGTGTGTGTGTGTGTGTGTGTGAAGTTGGTTTGGCAGAGTGTGAGGTCTTTTCCTTTTGCTGTTTCACTTGTAACACATGCCTGCTAATCTGTGAGTGTGGCCATTCCTGCACACACTCTCAACACTCTCTGACACCATGTGAGCCTTGATCAGTGGCTCAGCTACAGCACCAGACGATACAATGGAGTGTGGCTGTTTCAAAGGACAGCAACAGGAAGTATACCTTTCACATGCTGCATGTTTAATTCCTTAGCTGATTAGAACAACCTGTTGTGTTATGTATATGGCATCGAGGTATCCAATTAATAATACTAGAATACTAGAAAACTGTTTAGGACACACTTCAGATATGATTTAATATCACAAGTATGGTTAAAAAAAGAGCAACTTGTTAGGTATAGCTTCTCTTGTGTTCTTTGCGGCTATTTATACAGCACTGTTTTATGCTCAAGAAAAGAGAACACAGGTCTAGACTGTTGCAGACCACTGTCTGTTTCTCCATTACAGTTTATATCTGTGGGAGCTGTCAGCAGCAGCATTAAGTTGCCTGGAGTTTTACAGGTCGATATGTGCTCATATGCACTAAGAGCTCGGCTATCTAGGAGCAGACATTTTACATCTGCCCCTACTGCACAACCGGAATCACTTAAGTTCCTGTGGGTCAAGTGCAGGACCGCAAAAAGTTCATATTTAACTTCTGCAGTGCTATAATGCAAACCACATCTCTTGTTTCATTCCACGTGGAGAGACATTGTCTCCTGCAATAAGCCACTGAAAGAGGAAGGATGGATGGAAGGTATCTGGTCTGCTCGGTGGAGATCAAAGCCTGGTGTGTCAGAGAGAAGGGAGGCTATAAAAGTCACTGCACACCATGAAGAATCGGCTGCTGTAGGATGGAGTATGCTAGATAGAGATGTTTGAGGCCAGACCAGTTTTAGCTCTTGTAAGGCTGGATTTTTCAGTTTAAACCTGGTTATGGATATTCTGTTACTGTAGATTCTGCTTTAAAAACTTTAATCAGTGAACACAGAATGGGGAGAAGCCACATTTGAGCTGCAAACATATACAAACTTTCTGGATTAGACCATTATTTTTTGTCAATCTGAAATTTAAGTTTGCAAGTATTGGAAATGAATACATGTTTTGTATATGTGAACCTCACATATATTTGGGAGTGGAAAAATTGGCAATCCTGCCCACTGTTTTCCTTTGTTCTCTGTTATCAACCTTTTAAACGATTCAGCATAAAGTCCATCTAAACATAATTTATTCTATTAACCGCTTTCTTTCTGTGAAACTTTTTAATATTTAATTGCTTTTAAGTGGTTTTCTTTCCATTTAACGAACTCACTGGCAGAGAACAAACATGAGCTGCCCTGCAGTGAGCCTGTTTATTGTCTATTATAGAAAACCTTAAACACCCCAAATCCCCCTTGTGGCAGACCCCTGACTCTTGAAGATGTACCAGTGTATGTAATTTACGTAATTGATTATAATCTGTCCTCAGTGTGGTGTTATTGTGTGTTTAGGATGTACAAATGTAAACACAAACAGATTAGACTTTGGTTCACTCCTTACCCCCTGACCATTCAAATATAATATAACCTGCTCAATGCATTGGCTATACTTGCTGCAAACTTCCTGGCAGTCTGTATTTAATACAGTTGATACTGAACAGCAAAACCCCAAAGATTCATGTCCGTGCCGTCACTCAAAGGTCAGACTACCTAAGTAGTATGGTAGAGCTGGTCCTCCATTCCTCTTCCTTTAGATCCTCCCCTTCATTTACCGCTATTCCACTTCTTTTTGGGCACACAACATTTCTGACATCTTTTCATTCTGCCTCACTGTTCTTCGTCAAGCAGCAATGCATTTATCAGAAAATGGGGCTGATGATGTCAGCCCACAATCTCTGTGCTAACAGCATCCATGTTACTGGAAAATCAAGTTTCTCCTCAAATCCTGAAATGTTGTTATTTCAGGATTTGAGGCTGCATGCTGTTAGTGATACGTCTGTGAGAATTCTGTGTGCAAGTTGCTCTTGGAAAATGGCACTGGGGAATTAGTATGACAGGAGAAAAGATGGAAATTTGAGGTGAACAAAGCTGTGAACTCTAAAATAAAAATAAATAATAAATAAAAATTGACAGCTGCTTGCCTTCTGCTTACCTTCTGAATGCTTTAAGGTTTGCCCTTGTCTTGTGTCACAGCACTGATGGTTGAAGCTTTAATGAAGATGTGGAAACTGGCTTCAGTCAGGTGATTGGAATGTTTTTGTGTTCTCTCCCTCAGGAGTATGATACTTTTGGATGGTGGGTTGGGGAGATGAAAGGTGTCATTGGCATAGTGCCAAAAAGCTACTTGACAGAACTTTACATTCTGTAAACGCCTTAAAGTAAGTATTTGACTGTGTTGTGTTTGTCACAGCATTTCTACCTTTGTCCTTCAGTATTTAAAACATTTCAACTAGTCCCATTTTACCAACAACAGTTTGTCCTATTAACTCTTTCTTTGTGTTATTTATAGGGTCATCAAAGTTCCTTTAATCCTGCCTCCTTGAGGTAATGCATTTCGCATTAATTCCAGACTTTTTCTTGCCAAGAGGCTGGATTGTCATTTCTGCCCAGTGCAAAGTGTACTGCAAGAAGACAAATATATTTAAAATATGTGAAAAGGTTTGACTAAAATAGTTGCATTATAAGTTTAGAGAAAGAAAGTTTCATTATGTTTGAATTACAAATTATGTGTGAATTGTTTGTTGAAAATTATGCTTATTATTTTGGTTAAAAGTTATGCTTAAGTTATATTGTAAAAAAAAAAAAAAAGTTACTGAGCTATAAAAATAAAGCTTGTGAAATATAAAAAGTATAATTTTTTCTGTGATCTATTTATATGATATAGTTATTTGAGATCAGATCTCTGAGCAACGAAGGATTCGAGGTACAGCCACCAGGTGGCAGGAGTGGCTTAGTATTTGGTATCTTGTGTCTCAGTGAAGTTGTCCTGTTCTAACGCATGAAATACAATTTTATCAAAACCATCTTACCATTCTCTAGTATTGTTTTTGTAATGCACTAACATTAACACTTTAGAAAGAAAGGATTTGCCCTTTTTATTCTCAAACATACAAACAAATCAAAAAGCAGTTATGTAGCTGCAGGATTGATTGTCTCATGTTTGGCATATTGGATTGTATCTGCATGGTTCATGTGCACTACTGCACCGACATCCACAGAATGTCTGGCCACTGAAGTGAAAAACTTAATTAAAAACATGAGTCAGAACATTACCTACTCAGAATGCTCCCGAATGAGTTGTTTCTATTAGCATATTAACTCATTCAGCCAGGCTGCACAGAACAAATAGTGAAGACATTTTTAAATTCATTGATTACACAATGCTGCAAAGTGTACTAATGCAGACTCATTGTGCCAGCCCTATGTAACCAGC
This sequence comes from Ameiurus melas, assembly GCA_012411365.1. NCBI lineage: Eukaryota > Metazoa > Chordata > Actinopteri > Siluriformes > Ictaluridae > Ameiurus > Ameiurus melas. The sequence continues at coordinate 30,756,617 of CM022757.1, read as the reverse complement.
ATAGCAATGATCCCACCATGACCACTGCAATCTGCAATTCAGCAACAGTAAGTAAACATGTTGCTCCCTGTGGAAATATCCATTTGAATCTCATTTTCTAACCTTAAAGCTGCATTTCTGTGGCACAGTCCAGATGCTGTTTACATGTGGTGTCCATGTGGGTGATTTTTAAATTCACCATTAGCTTATTACACTCGTCAAGCAGGATTTGGTATTTTACGATTCTTCCATATAAATAATAAACGTATATAAAAGAGAATATAAATAGAATTTATCTGGACCCCTCTGCATCAAACTATAGAGAAAATAATAATATATGATCAGTTCCCCTCTGACTATATAATCATGTTTGTGTGGATATAAAATTGAAATGTGAAATCCCAGATCTGTTTCATTTGTCTAAGCACTGGCTATAGATTAAAAAATCTCTAATTAAAAAAGTGGATGTTTGATAAACATCTTTGATAAACTAAAAATCGAAAACCTAAATTAGTACTTTTTAAACTCTAAGACAAAATGAAATCCATTAGTTTATATTAACAGTTTATTTCTATACTTTCCACATGTTTGATTGATTTGAGATTATTTACTGACTATTTTAGGCCACAATTGCAGAATCCAACCTCTGTTTATATGTAATTAAGGGGCATTTATGTTTTATTGCTTCAGAATTATAGCACTTCGTGTGTTCATTGTACTTTGTTGAGTGTAGTATCAATAAGTAAATTTTCTAGGAGAAATCCATACAAATGAGGATGAATGTATCTGATGTTCTTCCATGGACTAACTACATAAAGCCTGTGAATCATTCACATCACCAGTGTTCCACTATTTTCCTTTCTAATGCTTTGCCAGGCCTGTGCTGAATCCAGTTTATGACTTTCTGGCCTCTTTTTTTCAGCATGTAAAAATGTATGCATTTAAATCAGGACATTTACTCAGTATAAAACTTTTCCCGTTTTCCTTTAATGAACTCTGTGGTTGGCTTGGCAGCATGCTTTGTATTACCACCAAGTCTGGAAGCATTTTCTTTCCAGACCTCTGAAGATGGTGTTCTTTTGTCTTCTTTAGTTACATCATTGATAATAATACTGCATACACTATGTTTGACTAATTTAGTAACAAGCTCAAAACCTTTCCATTACTTGTCAAGCTAAAGGTCTATTTTCCTCTAATCTAGCCCTAAGCAGTGCTTTCTGGTAGATTTCCATCTTGCAGTGTAGTCATTATAATTCTGCTAGTGAAGTCCTTCGCCGGCAGAGTATCGGCTATCTCAGCTCTGATAAACAGTATTTCCTTACAGCACCGTTACTTTCCTTGGTACACTTTGTTGATTTTATAGCCTATTCTAGATTGTTTTAGTTATGTCCAGCTATTTGCTTTGTTTAATTTCTTTCAGGCACAGTTCTGAATTATTAATGTTGATTTATGACTGCAGCCTCCAAGGCCCAGCACTAAACACAAAAGCAAGGACTTTAATATCTATAAACTATTTTGTCTTTATTTATCACAGATGTTTCAGTGAAGACACGCTATAGCTTATACTGCAGTGAAAAAACGTCTAATGTTCTCATTCAAATATTCTAACATTTATTACATGGTGTACCTGTGAGAAGCTTATATGTGAGAAAGCAAAAGAATGAGAGAGAATCAAAGAGAAAGGAGCTGTGAGCAGAGTGGACGTAAGGCACCTGTGGTGGGAGGTGGGGGTTCATTAGTATTCATTCTACATATCTCTCCAGTTCCTGGAGACAGAAAGAGGCAGGGGGAGGAATCATCTGTCCCCCCCGCAGGCTCTGCGGCTCTACTTCAGAGACTAAAACAAAAGAAGAGAACAATGCTGTTGTGTAGGAAGTCTTACAGAGGAAACAAATAAAAGAGTTTGTTTGATTAAGCACACAAACCATATTTGGCTTAATTCAGAGTCTCATTTTGAATACTTTAAAGACATTTAGAACAAATCCTTGCATTCTCCATTGTCTTTGAGTTGCTGACAGAGCTTTAGTTTTCTCTCTGTTCTCTGTACTGGTTGCTGTGGTCCTGTTTTATAGGACCTGGGAGGGTTGAGGCAGCAGATGGGCTGCCCCGCTGTGTGCCTGATTGAAATGCTGGAGCTGAAGCATACCAGTAAGCACACTCCTCAGCTTCAGACAGCACCAGTCCAGCCTGAGAAACAATCAGCCTTGCAGGGGCTCTGCTACACAGAGCTGGATTCTGGGTGGAGGACAAGTGGACCCTGCCAGGACACTGAGGTCCTGCTCGGCCCATGACTCCACCATCATTTATACACCTGCTGCCTGCCTGACTGAGTTGGCTGAGCTTTTAGCAGACCTGTGATCCTCTGAGTGTTGCTGGCTTTTTCTTTAAAAATAAATAAATACTAAAGAGATTCTAAAGAAAGAATGTTCTTCATACTGTGTAAACTGGTACACATATATGATTGAAATAAATCACACAACCAAGGATTAATAGCCTAGTAAAAAAGACTATATATTTAAAATTTAAAAGTAGCCTTATATTTGTGCATGGATACAGTAGAACACAAGCACCACCACCTATAATCATTCAGGATCATTATTCTATTTTTTTTCCCAATATAACATATAGATAAGAAGAGAATGCGCAGGTTTAACTGATAAATATATCTGAAGAATATAGAAGAATATCTGTAATGAAATTTTACAAGACAGCATAATCAGCATTCACTGCAGTACCAGCAGGAGACCAGGCAGATGCTGATGCCAAGTTTAATGCAGAGATTACTAAACAAATGAGTATACAGCAAAAAAACAAAAACAAAAAAACAGCAACAACAAAATACAAAAAATTAAAGTAAACATCAGGCATCTAATTGTCCATATATTTCCTCTAGAATTTATAATTGAATGTTGTGAAATGTGATGGTAAAGAGGTTTTCAACCAATGTCAGACAGATTAGTTTCAGGTAATGAGAAGGCTCAGGTTTCAATCAAAAACAGAAAATGCTAAACATGTAATTGATATAAGTTTCATAATCAGTAGAAATGATCCTAACTGAAAAATAGTTACAACTCAATTACAGTTCATATATAATGTGTAATACTTATACTTAAATAAATAGGTTAGTTGTACTATTTCAATATTTAATGTTCATATGTTTTGTTTTACCACCATCACCTTTCTGAATGCAGAAATCCATTGCTGTTGATAAAAATGGACAATTAAAGTACAGTGACACCACCATGTTTTTCCTGTCACAAATATTTTCTTTCCTTTATGTCTTCTGATAAAATTTTTTGCTAGTATTGTAGGCTTGTGCAAGAAAGGTTTTTTTGTTCTAAGGCGTGAAAACAATGCTACTACCAAAACTCATTTGTCTCATGTGTAAATAGTTTTTTTTTTAATAGTAAGTGCCAAGTGGATTAAAATGTCATATTAGCTTTAGATAGATGATGAAATAATAACAGTAGTGTGCTTAGGTTTAAATTTTTCTGTAGATATCCTAATTTGAGCTATAGGTACTTACGCTTATTAAGTAGGCCTATAATTCTGGCTACAGTAGTAGGGATGGGTACGTTTGGCATTGAGTAGAGAAGGATGGGGCGTTTTTGTGTCTTTGTGATGATATATAGTGCTTCAGGCTGGGGGCTGAATGATGAGGAGCCAGCCCGCTGTCCTCTGGGTGACATTCAAAGCCCCCATAAATCCTGGCCTTTATAGTACCAGATCGCCATAAATCCCACAGTCTAATTGGAGGTGTAATGAATTACCATAATTAGTCGTAGGCGATATTATATTAAAAGCATGGCGTGTGTGCTGCAGGGACGAGCCCGCGATGGCAGAGGAAGCTCAGTGTGCGTGCAGAATAGAAGTGTTGGGAGAAGTTGACCCAACCTGCTGATGTGAGAACAGCTTTGATTTTTGTCTAATTTTATTAAATACAACTCTAGTTATATGATTAATGTGCGTTGATGTATGTTATGAATTCTTATTAATAATGTCGCCTGTCATTATGATTTGAGCTTCAGGTCCTAAAGTGCAAATCACTGATTAGATGTTTGCAAGGTGCAACATATGTTTGGATGCTTACATTATTAAAAACAAAACGAAACAAAACAAAACAAAACAAAACAAAAAATGTCTGTGCCTAGATTAATTGATCTAGGTATTTTTTTCTGACTTCATTAAAAATTCTTTAAACAATTTGTGTAAAACCTGTGTGACCTGTTTACTACCATGTACATGAGTTGCAAATGGCTCTTGCAAACACAGGGCAGTGTGGTCCACTTATCCTTTTGCCCCACAGCAAATTCTACTCGGTACTGAGAGAACTACACCGAGGTGCCAAAGGCTGTTTGGCAAAATATTACTCGTCAGTTTTATGATGCTAATAAATGATGTTGTTAATGGATCCACACCATGTCCTGTGCCCAGCTCTAGACAGCTCCATCTATGACTCTTTTATTACAATTTGATCCTAAAATATAAGGTTTCATAGATAAAAGCCATAAACCAATTAATCTTGTGGGCGCTAAATTCCATTAATGATACTGAAACATTTCTAATTAAATTGGGCAACTATAAAAGGATACGTTTGATTAGACAGAATGGAACAGAGAGTTATAGGGGAAGGAAATAAAGGTCAGAAAAAACTGAGAACTAAGAAGCTAAGAACTGCAAGTTCAGACAAGGTGTTCACTTGGACCTGCTTTTTGTCCTGTATTCTGTGTTCTACAGTGATTGATTTTAAGCAACTTAATTGGTTAAGCAGGGTTAATAAATGTATGTGGCAGAACTTGGTGGGTGATAAGATTATGGTTATGGAAAATTTGTAATCTTCCTCTTTAAGACTCTGGCAATAAATTTTTGGTCTATTAATCTTGACAACTGGAGAACTTTGATAAAGATCTTCTCTACTACAGTCTCTACTCACCCAACTTGTTCACATATAAATCATTTTTATACCTTTTTTAATCTCTTTTTTTAATCTCTTCCTTCATTATTCGCTCACCCTCTCTCTAACACACCTTAATCCCTCTCTGAATAACAGAGGTGTACTGATGTGAAATTCAGAGGCATTTCTCAGGGAAATCTATATGCATATATTTTTAACTGGCCTTCTGTCAGCAAACCATTAAGGCCACGTCTTCATTTGTTGGCACTAAATCTGACACGGAAGCTGCTGAAATGTAAGCAAATATTAATTGGGGTCATCATCTGGAGACGCAACTCATGCTGAAGACTAACATAAAGCACTTTGGTGGGACCCAAAGCTATACAGACAAGGATGCTGATGCATTACATTTCTCATGATTGCTGGCTATAGCCATGATGATTCATAATGACCGGTGAACTTCGCCTTCGTATTTTAGGTGCTGAGTGTTTTAGCAATTAACAAAGCCTCTGTTCGTCTGAGTGGCTTTTAAACTACAATCTTTGAATATATTTGGTCATAATTATTACATAAGGTGTTCTTTTGATTGTTTTCTTCTATTCATCCCAGTATATTAAGGAAATAATATACTTCAGGGATTTTGAAGAGCAAACATTTATGAGCCATTGTCCAGAATCAGCTTCTTTGTTTTACATCAGTGGTATCTTCTTTTGTCTGGACAGCATTGCTAAAAAGAATATATGAGCAATTTGTTAAAAGCACTATGTCTACTATGATCCCTGGGTGTTATTAATTGCTGCCCGTTAAGTATCGTTGGGAACAGTAGGCCACCAGGTCTCAGCAACAACCACATTTTCTACAGAGACACCTTGGGTCTTGGGGATGTACTCCAAGATTGACAAGCCTATGTGACTCAGACATGTTTTACAGCAAATACCAAGTGGTGATTTTGTTCTTGTTCCAAATCATTTGAAGCAAATTTTAGAGAACATGCTTCACATTTTTATTTTTTTACCAGTATTGTAAAGTGAGCCAATACTTGGCAGTATTTTGTTCTTATGATCACTTCTCTTAAGCTACAGGTACTCCTCTTTATTATTGCCTAAACATAGAATCAAATGAACTAGGTAAGAGTAACTGTAACTACATACATAAGCTAAGAGGAATTTAAGTTCACAACCTATAGACAGTTTGATTTAAATGAATTTCTACTGAGTTAACACTTCACTTACATGAGAGTGAAAACATAGATTTAGCAGCAAACAGCAAGATACAAGGTCTCCAGTTTTAAGCCTAACTGATATGGTGAAATTGCATATATATATATATATATATGTGTGTGTGTGTGTGTGTGTGTGTGTGTGTGTGTGTGTCCATTGTGAACCGGTCTGATTGGAGCCAGAGGACCACATAACATTACCACAGAATGAATGAATAAAATACTCAAACATACAATGTCAATCTACATGAAATTGTAGAGCCGCAGTAATGAAGAAGGTGTGACTTTAACAGTTTGCAGATTTCCCTAATAAATGTTAATAATGTGGAATATTTGTCTTCATTCTTAGCACTACTGTGCATAAAGTTCATTGTTGAATAAATACAAAGTCAAGGGAGAAAATATTGTATAATCTGATCCCATGTTGCGGTGAATCACATTGACGGTTGTCTCAGTCAGTGCTTTGTCATGATGTTGAGTAATTTATATGCAATTGTCTTATGCTAGTTCAGTTGCATCAATCATCATGGCCCAGTTTAAAAAAAAGGACTGATGTGGTTTTAGCTTTTTTGTTGCTGAAAAAGAAAGACAATAATTTGTTGTTCAATTTGGTAGGAAGCTAGTGAATAATAGATGATGGTCGGATGAATTATCCTTATTGTGAAGTTTATAACCCATTTCAGGAGTTGTTTATCTAGAGAATTGTAAAAGCAGGCTAATAATCAAGGGAAAGTGTTAATGAGTTTATCTGTATTTTTGTGTTTCAAATTTGGTTATATTTTGAAAGAGTGATTTGACCCCTTTACTCACATGTTTTTTATCCTCTGGTGTGGGTTTTAACTATCATGCTAACACTGTCAGATACATGCCAAAATTTCTTTAACAGCCTGGAGAACAAAATGAACAGATTAGATAATAAAATACACAGAGAATGCAGATTGAGTAATAAATAAAACAGTGGAAATGAGGTGATAGTTTTATACACTTTGCTATATTTTATTTAGTGAGCTACAGTTAGAGGGGCTAGTTGCAGCTTTTTGCCTCACATATTTGCAGAAGCTAAGGGAAAGCCCCCTACATTCACCCTGTTGTCTGACCCTGAGCAGTGCACTATGAGTTTACAGCAGGGCAACCCTTTTCCTTTAAACAGAAATTATATTTAGGGTTTACTTCAATTACGGTCAGCTTTGTGATATTTTTGATATTGCATAACAAGCACAGTTGCATCACTGCATTGGTAATGCACAGGTACTGCTGCTGGATCAGTCAGTCAAAGTGCTAACTGGTCAACAGTAGCTAAAAGATAAGCAGTTTTATTTGGTACTCAGTTACTTGGGTAGTCACAATGATGTGCAGTAAATATGATGTACAATAAAGTTATTTAATATTCATAACACTTCTGTAATACTAAGCAATCATGACTTGTGAACATTTGTGCTGCATCCCATACTGCATCATAATGTAGTAAATGATATTTTGCTATGAAATTGGTGTCTGTTCTATTTAGGCGTATGCATTAATCAGTGTGCATGTGGTTTGGAACACAGACTTGAATTCTCTTAGAAAGGGTGCTGGCAAAATAGTGATGGCAAAATTCCAAACTTTTAATTCCTGCAGTTTTAAAGTAATAGGTTATATACTAAACAGCATGTTATACATGTATGTTATACTTATGCACTTCAGATGTGCAAATATGAGATAATAGTTGATAAAAGTGGTTACACCTACACTATAACATCCCCAAAAGACTCACTTGCAGAGAGAGAAAGAGAGATCAGCTTGGCAGCTAGAAGAGACATATGTGCTGAAGTTTCTCCCAGAATAAATCAGCACTATAAGTATGACAGGTGTTTGTCCACCTGCTATAAACATCTCGCCCATGCCCTTGGCTGCCTCATCATGGCGTGATTATTTACTGGGCTATGGTCCTATTTACTCTTATGGTGTCCACGAATATGATTGTACTCCAGCTGTCCAATTGAGAGACCTAGTGCTTGTTAATAAATGACGGATGGTTTTGCATGCCCATAGGGTGAGCTTGTCAGTGCAAAGAGTAGCCTGGGATGACAGATGATACTACAATTATCTGAGATGGGGTGTGTGCTGCCAAACTGTTTTAGCTGGTGGATGTTAAACTTGCAGATACACACATACTGTCACTCTCATGGTTGCCTCTGAGTGTTAAACTCAAACTAACCCTAAGTCAAGCTCAGCTTTGCACTTTCTCAGTATAACCCCACCAGGGTCACACACACTGTGCAACCATGAATGGAAGCAGAACAATCATGTCCAGGGTGGAAGTGCTGAGCTTAGCAGCATCACTGCTGAGGCTCATGCCTCTCTCATGGCTAGGGCAGGGATACCTTTTTAGATACCATGTTCACCAGAGATGACTTAGTACCCTAGGTCCAGGAGATATTTATGAGGTTACTATAAAGGAGCTTGCTTAGGTCAGGGCTAAGTCAAAACCTAACCAGGTAAGAAGAGCTGTGGTCCTTGTGCATAATTTGCAGTGACAGACAGCCACTTGAAGTAGGTCTATAAGGTCCTTTGATGTTAGGGCTATCAGCCAGGCCACTTGGTAAGTGGCATTTTAAAAAATTGTGCATGTGGTTGTCAGGTTCCAATAGGTAAGCGAGCATCACCTTCATAGCCTAAAACCAAAACCATGGGGACATTAAATATTTTAATACCACTGATACCCATTATATTTAAATCGTTTGATAATTCCTCATAAAAGTGCAACAACGTGACTACTATGTCACATGCAAAACTGGTAACTAAAATGCATTAATGCACTTCTGCCCATATGTCCCGTGTAAAATTAGGTTGTCCTTCAGGAATTCCTGCCTAAATTACATGAGTATGAAGTACTCATAGTAAGAGCATTATATGAGTAGCAGGTGTGGTAATTTGAGTCATTTGCGGTAGTGCGATGATGAATGGTGTCTGGAATAAACAATCAGACCTGGGCAGTGGATCTATTGCCAAGTAAGGAGAATTTAGTTTCATCATAAAAGAATTCTCCCTCCCTCTATTTCACTCAGACACTTTTATGCTTTTTTTATTTTCTAGCTCGTTGCGGCCGCAAGCTGCATGCTGATTTATATGACCTGGCAGGGATACAAGGGGCCCTCGAGAGATCGAGTCCTCTTCTGAGCACCCCTCCCTCCACACACACACACACACACACACACACACACGGCTTACCCAGCGAACGCCAACCTTCATTCCCTCCAGCTCCCTTACGTATTTCCCCCCTCTAACAAGATATTAGCTTAGTGCTATTATTTGCCACACTATGAGGACCTCAGGAAACCATGTTTCTTATAGGCCAGCACACAAACCCATTTAAAAGGTGTCAGAGGTGATCACAGGCACTCACTGATTCAGGAATGGAGTATAACTGAGCCTTTTTGTAAGATGGGCTTTTTTCTGAAGAGATCTTTGTTCATGCTATTGCAGAAGCCTAGTGCAGGCCTTTTAAAATGTGTATAGGTTCATAGCAGCAGATTGGAGATCAGTGGAGATGGCTCTCTTGTAAGTGCTATTAAGGACAAAACCCAGGGAGGCTGACAACATATCAGATTGATCTTTATCATGTACAGAGAACATTAGTAATGCGTTTATTAATGGGACTTATTTATTTATTTATTTATTTATTTATTTATTTATCTTTGATTACTTTTTTTCTTTGTTTCATTATTGACCACCAGCTGCAACATCTATGTTATCCACAAACATTTTTGTTCTTTGGGCTTTAGAGATCATAACAATGCATTACTTATACCTAATATTCTATGAGGGAGGCATTTTAGTGAAATGGTCCATATGCATGGATGAGGTGCTCTCCAGGGTCATAAGCTAGAAAATACAGGTCACTGATGGCATTTAACACCCAGTCAAATGGCGCTGCACCAGTGATCAGCTGCTATAATTTCTCTATAATTTTGCCATCTCAAGCTAGCCTGTACCATCACTGTCTGCTTCATGCTGCTGGCACCCAACCAAGCGTAACCAGGCAAAGGTAGCCTGTCAGGCTTGATGAATGAGGGACAAGCTACATCCAGCTTCATTTCCCACTCGACGTGTGATTGACAGTGGGAAAATGTCTGGATCAGGTAGCAATGACAGAGAGAGCTGTTTCTCAGATTGAGCTCAGTGTGGAGATACACACCTAGCCAACCCCTTATCTAACTTCTTATGAAAGACAAATGTGTTATTGCATGATCTTGCTTGAAAATCTGAGTTTTCATATGTATGTGTGTGCATTTTTAATCTACCAGGTGGTTCCTCCAACACACTTGAACAACTATTTTAATTATGCAGTGCTATTTATGTACATTTGATTTTTAATTGCAAAAGGTAGTTTCTCAGTGCAGTGTTTTTAAATATCAAGCATCTGACCTTGGTAGACTAATTTTCTATATTGTAGGTTACTTAAAGGGTGGTGACTTAATGAGGACCGGTTCTTATTTGTGAAGAGGAAAATGAACATTTGTCATTCACAGACTTTGACAACAAGAAAAGATGCATAGGTACTGATTTGCATCTCATTTATGCACTCTTTATAGCTTATGACAAAGTAAAGGTCAAATACAAGGTGTGTGCGCATGTGTACGCATGTGTGTGCTGATTTGTGATTGGAATGGACTGAAGCACTGATGTGCCCTGCAGCAGATGGTTGAGTCCCCTGTGGAGCTTTTCCTTTCCCTTCTCTCCTTCTGCAGCTTCTGCTTGAGAAATATTCTGCTCATTCAGCACTAATATACAACTTTGATATATATATATATATATATATATATATATATATATATATATATATATATATATATATATATATATATATATATATATATATTATATTATTATATATATATATATATATATATATATCAAATATATATATATATATATATATATATATATATATATATATATATAGAAGATATATATATATATCTTCGATCCTCGATATCCTTCTACAAATCTTCATTCTTAAATGCGTCACATATGGAGCAGTTGTTCTTGAAGGTCTGGGCTCTGGTATTTGGTAAGACTCTGTGTTCAGCTCTGGTATTTGGTAAGACTCTGTGTAGATTAAAAGACTCTGTGTGTGCTGCTTGATGTTAGCCGCTGTAGTTGCCATTGCTCTCTATTCCTTTTCAGACAGCTCAAAGTAACTAAAGACAAACAAAGCAAACATTTACACAGGCAATAGTTCTTGACTGTCCTGGGAAATGTGATGCTATGTTTAGATTCACAGAACTATTCATATGTTGAGGCTCAGTTCTTATGAATCCATGTGTAGCCTAAGTTTCCAGTGAACAATTAATAACATCTACATAGAGCAATACAGTACGTTTTGCAATCAGGGTGACACATAAATCATGTCCATGTTTTAGGCGAAGTAGATATTCAACACGTTAAATTACCATTTTTAAGTATGTCCATATGCATGCATCCCAGGAAGTGTACCTCAGATCTAAGGCAGGTACAAAAATCCTTAGTTGGTAGCAGCTAGTAGTATCCATACATTCTACACAGCACAGGAGAGCAATTCATACTGTTACAGCTGGCCATGGATCATCGTGTAAGTCCACAGTGAACAGTGAAACACTATACTGTGTTTAATCCTCTTGGTGGAGGTACAGGAGGCGTACCTTTGCCTGTCCCTGGTCTCTGCCCTCTGCCTCTAATTGGACTATTCTGTCATGAGCAGGTGATGGCTTTCCCATTTGAATATCAGCCACATCCACACTGTGGCAGCCATGACAGCTTCATTACTACAGTGTGTGAAAGGGACGGGAGGGGTAATATAAGCGGTGTACACACACACACACACACACACACTCTTTTTATGAGCAAGTCGACAGACCCTGAGAGGATTAATAAGACAGCTTCAGTAGAGAGTCCTCCCATTTCCAATTTGGTGCGCTCGCCCCTGCCCTTCTAGTCCATAGTGATCGCGGGAGGGCTAGAGGTGCCTTTACCTGTCTGTCATAGAGCCAGGAGCCCTTTGTTTCTTCTCATTATGAATTTATAATGAATATCACTGTCACTACAGGACGACACGATAATCTAATTAATGTAGCAAATGTGTCAGACATGTTACAGCTTATGGCATGTTACATTAGAATAGTGTAGCCTCTGCTGCAGACCTGCACACATATACGAAGCTTTTGCATACAGTGTAGTAGCTAAGAGTAAAAATAAAAATACAGATTATTACCCAGTGAAAATAATAAATAACCAATTACAACATTTAACAGTCAGTCCACCCAATAAACACACAGATAAACAAAGACATTACTACTACTACTACTACTACTACTACAACTACTACTACTACTACTAAACACTTTACCCTGGTCAGGGTCACCTGGTCAGTCTTCAACTGTCCAGTTTGGGTGAGTCTGTGAGCATGATATAATGCTCTTGATTGATAGGAGTGGAACCTGATGTGGTCTTCTGCTGTTGTAGCTCATCCACCTCAAGGTTTGATGTGTTGTGCATTCTGAGATGCTTTTCTGCTCACCATGGTTGTAAAGAGCATGTTTTGAGTCTTTTTGAGACTTCCTGTCAGCTCAAACCAGTCTGGTCATTCTCCTCTTATCTCTCTCATCAACAATACATTTCAGCCTGCAGACCCTGCACACACAGGATGGCTTTTGTTTTTCGCACCATTGTGTGTAATCTCTAGAGAATGTTGTGGGTAAAAATCCCAGGAGATGAGCAATTTCTGAAATACTCAAACTAGCCCATCTGGCTGTAACAACCATGCCATGTTTAAAGTCACAAAGATCACACATTTAACTCCTTCTGATATTTGATGTGAACATTAACTGAAGCTCTTGACCAGTATATGCATGATTTTAACGTTGTGCTGCCACATGATTGGTTGATTAGATAACTGAATGAACGTGCAGGTGTACAGGTGTTCCTAATAAAATGGACTGTGAGTGTATTTTACGTACATGTGTAATGGTGTTAAATAACTGTGTTATGTAGTAATAGTAAAATTAATAGACAAATTCATGTGATGATGTTCCTAAACAATGTCAAGTACACAATATGGTCAAAAGTTTGTTGACGCCTGACTAGCACACTCATGTGCACTTGTTGAACATCACATTCCAGATTTATTTCTCCTTTTCTGTTATAACAACCTTCTCCTGGGCAGATGTTCCACTAGATTTGGAGCGTGGCTTTGAGGATTTACCCAATCAGCCTCAAGAGCATGAGGTCAGGCATTGATGTTGGTTGAAGAGGCCTGGGGAGCAGTCGGCATTCCAACTCAATCCAAATGTCTTCAGTGGGATTGAGGTCAGGGTTCTTCCATTCCAACCTTGGCAAACCATAGACCTCACTTTGTGCACAGGGGCATTGCCATGCTGGAACATGTTTAGGCTACAAGGTAGCATGTAACATTTTTTAGTTGTTCTTTTCTTTTCCCAGTGTGGTGTACATTTGCACTGAACAGTGGACCAGCCTATTAAAAAATAAATGCTGTAGACATTGCAGTACAATAGAAATGTCACTTGCTCCATGTGGGCTGCTGAATGACTGGCTCATGAAGAAGTCTGCCCAGAGGCCGAGTGTTTCAGCATGGTAGGTGGACAGAATGACTGCTTAATGACATTAACCAACACACCTGTCAATGTGGTGGGCCACTCACACTGAAGTATGGGCTGCTCATACAACTCAGGTATATGTGTGTGTGTGTGTGTCCTATGGCACTCCACTGGGAGCATCACGGTCCCAGGCCTGTCAACTTTACTAAGAGGCAGCTGACTGCATGGGGAGCTTATTAAGAAACTCTCCATTGTTAGTGAGCCAGTGGCAGGCAGCTGACACGGTCCTTATGGGACCAGGGTGCGAGGATGATGTTCAGAGAGCAGGCGATTAGAGGAACATCTCAACCTGTTGACTAAACCTGAACATACTGTGTAATGCTTTAACAGAGAAAGCCAGGTGGAATAGAAACATTAGGATGGCAGAGGGGATATGAGGGCTAACTATTTGAGTCTAGCTAGATGGAGGAGGGAAGGAAATAGATTACTTCATAACAGATAGCATATAAAGCATCACATTCCCACAGTTAAAATTTGTAAAAATATTTTTATGTTTTTTTTAAACTGTTTCGCTGATTTGGAGTGAAAATGTTTAACATTTCAAAGTCAAATTCAAACAACGTGTAATATACTCAATTATACTCTGATCTGCACAATAACAGAAGACTAAAGTGGATCAGAGGACTAGAGAGATCAGTAGTGTAGCACACATTTAAGCAAATAAAATTAGCAGAAGCGCCACCTGCTGATGAAAATCACACAGCATTTGAAACAGTTGTCAGATTTACCAATGGGAAAATCAGGTTTTTAGATATATTACTTTTATGAGACTTTCTGGGTTATAATTATGACATTTAGCATAGCAATGATCTACACTATAGGAAGAATTCATCCCTCAGGGGCTTCACTTAAAATATCTTTTGAGGTGACTGGTTCAGAGACAGTTAAGGATCGTTTGCTAGGGCACAGTAAATTCATCCAATAAAATTCTCAAGACCCATCTGTGGTTCAAACATTAAAGTATTTCATATAGAGACCACATTGTGAATGTTTTCCCACAAATTCAGACCAAATAAGGCTTTATAACTGGGAAATAAAAAAAAATATTATATAGATACAGTACATATTAACAACACAAAAAGAAAAGAGGAAGACCAGCTTATATTAATCATTTAGTAATTACTTTTCACATAGGTATTTATCACATTTTGGGTTGGATGGCTTGAATTCTAGACGCTGTGGCAAATACACTATGATACAATTATTATTTTTTTTTTTTTTACAGAGATAAATCAACAGCCATGACCAAAATAAATGTGACAAAAGCCAGTCATTCAGAGTCAGATTCTCTCTCCTCTTGTGAGGTTTCTTCAGAGCCAAAACGTTTTGCCTGGGCACCAGATCTCTGAATAGCCTCAGTAACAGTGTAGTTCCTTCTGCCCTCAGCACAGGCCTCAATATTCCGTACACTTAGCTGAGATTGCAGGAAGAGGTGCAGACAGCTATCAGACAGCAACACTGGATTGCGCATGATCCTACAAAACACACAGGAATGACATTTACACTGGTTGGACATTTAATCAAACCTTTAAACCTTCAAATGACCTACATTCAAACATTAATGCAACTGATAAATAGCTCAACATGATTTATTTACATGTACATTTAATACATTAATTCAACTCTGCTGCTTTCGACACTCTCTCCAGCCAAGGGATCACCTGAACGGCTCTGCGCTGGGTGGAATCATGTTTGCCAGGCAGATCCTTCAAGGTATTGTGGAGGGAAGGGGCTTCTGAAACTCAGCAACTCACAACTGGGGTTCCCCAGGGGTCAGTTCTGGGTCCACTGCTCTTTTCTATTTATACTACATCTCTGGGGCCTGTGTTTGAGTCTCATGGCTTCTCAAATTATTACTATGCTGATGACACCCAGCTCTAGATCCTGATCCCAGATCCTGTAGGTTCGTTCTGTATAACATCAAGAAAATCAGACCCTATCTCACCGAACAGGCTACAACTACTAGTCCAGGCTCTTGTCTTCACAAAACTGGACAACTGCAATGCACTACTCTCAGGCCTCCCAGCCAGCTCCATCAAACCCCTTCAAATGATTCAGAATGCAGCAGCACGCCTCGTCTTCAACTAGCCCAAAAGAACCCATGTCACACCCCACTTCACCTCCCACCACTGGCTTCCTGTAGCTGCCTGCAACAAATTTAAATTCAACAGCACCCCCTACCTCAACACTCTCCTGAAGGTTTACGCTCCCTCACGCAATCTGCAATCAGTTAACGACCAATGCTTAGTAGTGCCTACTCTGCGAGGCATAAGGTCCCTTTCCAGAACCTTCTGACTAACTGTTCCTCAGTGGTGGAATGAACTTAAAACCTCAATCCGGTCCACAGAATCTGTCACGAATATGCCAACCCCAACATAGCTTAAAAAAACAAAACAAAAAACAACTTACTCTGGCTCGTACACCTCTAGTCTGTGCACTTTGCTTCTCTAGAACCCAATTAGAAATCTTGTATGATAGCACTACTTGTATTGTTCTCCACTTGATATATTGCTTTGCTTGTATTTCCTCATTTGTATAAAAGCATCTGCTAAATGACTAAATGTAAATGTAAATGTATTCATTTAGCAGATGCTTTTATCCAAAGAAACTTATAAATGAGGAAATACAAGCATAGCAATATATCAAGTGGAGCATAATACAAGTAGTGCTATCATACAAGATTTCTAATTGGGTTCTAGAGAAGCAAAGTGCACAGATTAGAGGTGTAAGTGCAGAGTTTTATTTTCTTTCTTTTTTCAGTGTTTTGGGTTGTGGGCAAGTTAGGGGTTAGTTAAGTGTTATGGAAGAGGTGTGTCTTTTGGGTTGTTGTTTTTGTTTTGTTTTGTTTTGTTTTTTAACATTGTGACAGATTCTGCTGTCTGGATTAAGGTTGGAAGTTCATTCCACCACTGAGGGAAACTTTATGGAAAAAAATTTAACAAGCTACATCACAGGCACATTTGGAGTTGGGATAGGACTTTTGGTCACAGAGATATTCATACAGGACACTTACTCTTCCAGGAAGTGCCTTAGTCCTTCCATGCGAGCAGTGATCTGTCTGGCATTGTTGAGGCTGAAGAATGGGTTCTTTGGGGGAAGCTCAGGTAGATTCATTCTAAAGGTCACACCACAGTCCAACAAACCAATTAACATAGCAGCTATGATCATGTTTGCAATGTTATCCATGTAGTATGGTTATAAGCACAGTATTTCACAACTTTTATGCAGGAATTGTCAAATATTTTACAGCTATACAATATGGCCAGAAGTATGCAGACAGCTAACCATCATACCCATATGTTCTTCTTGAATATCCCATTTCAAAACCATGGTGTTAATATGGAGTTGGTCCCCTCATTGCCTCTCTAACAGCCATCACTCTTCTGTGAAGTCTTTCCACTAGAATTTGGAGTGTGGCTGTGGGGATGTGCCCTTTTTGTGTTCAAGAGCATTGGTACTGAATTTTGGTGAGAACACGTGGTGTGCAGTTGATGTTCCACCTCTACCCAAAATTGGTCAGTGGGGTCAGGGTCAGGGGTCTGTGCAGCCACTCAAGTTCTTCCACAGGAACCTTTGCAAACCATGTCTTTATGCACCTTTCTTTATGCGAAGGGGTATTGTCTTTCTGGAACAGGTTTGGGCCTCTTAGTTCCAGTGAAGGGAAATTAATGTAATGTTATACCATACGAAGACATTCTAGACAATTGTGTTCTTCCAACTTTGTGGCTACTGTTTGGGGAAGAACTACATATGGGTGCGATGTTCAGGTGTCTGCATACTTTTGGCCATAACAGTACACACATTACTGTGCAAAAGTCTTTGCACATGCAAAGAAATACTGTAGTGCAAAGGTGCCTTCAAAAATAATTCAATTAAATGTTTCTCCAATTAAAAAACACTATACAGAGCAATAAACAGTAATAAATTAAACAAAGGCAATATTTGGTGTGATGACCCTTTGCTTAAAAAAAAGTAGTCTCAGGTAGAATCAGTGCAGTTTTATTGGAAATGAGCTGTACATTTTTTGAGCATCTTGCAGAACCAGCCACGGTTCTTCTGGAGACTTTGATTGTCACACTTGCTTTTTATTGTTGCAAAACCCAGCAGCCATCACTATATTTTTTTGTCTGAAAAGTGTCTCTTACCACTTAATATGTTGGGTTCTATACTGACATACAAACATTGTTCTATAACATTTAATTTTGTGCTGGAAAACTAATGTTTGGAAATCTAAAATGTTTTTTGTCCTGACTCAATAATGTAGAAGTCATAAAAGTCTATAACAAGGTTTGTACTAAATAAATAGGGTGCCCAAGACTTTTGCACAGTACTGTAAATAATAAATAGTAAATAGTAAAATAGAGAGTTCATAAATCAAGGGCCAATCTTAAAAAAAATAAGTTATTAAAAAATCAGTAAAGACCTAAAGGGTACATACGCAAGCAAGGCATTCTCCTGCAGCTTCTGCCTCAACCATACAAACTCACTGTACCTCCTTCGCACACAAGAGTTCTTCTTATTGAAAGCCAAACTGTTTGTCTATGAGCACCATGAGAGACATAGATTTACTGGCATCATACATGTCCTAAATGAGAGTAGGACTCTGGAGCTTATATAGTTAGTTAGTAACACTTACATGTATGCAGATTTCATAATCCAGATATGCATGCCAGAAGTCCTCCTTTTGAATGCGAGGATCCCGGACCCACACACTGATTAACTCCTGCATAGGACTATCGAGATAGACCAGCAGAATAAAGTGCCTATCACTCGGAGTACAATAAAATGTCTGCGAACAAAATGGGAAGTTGTCCAATTATAAGGAACTTGTAGCAATTATGGAATTATTCATGCTGCTGAGCAATTGTTTTCCATTCAGATGGAAACCATACTTCTCACTTTTGATCTCTGAAGCTATAACAGCTGCTATAGATGTTAAAATTAAGTAAATGTCAGGTCAAGATGCAGTGCATGTCAAACAAAAAACAATAAATACAAGCTGTAATTTCATAATAAAATCTATTGAAAATCAATTTCAATATCCAGGAGAATACACCATCCAGTCTGATCAGTTAATTAACTAATTCACTCCATATTTGTGGAAATCTAGCCTAAAACACACATCTTATCAGAGAAAACTGGTAACAATGGTGTACAGTAAAAGGAATGAGACTTTCTCAAGTTAATCTGACATTTATTAAGCCAACAGGAGTTTCTTGCTCCTAATTAAAACCCACTAACAAACCATAAAGAGACCATGAAAGTGAAAGACAAACTACATTTCGCAATACAATGCACTGCGCTGGCAGAGATGTAATAAAATATCACACTGTGCTATCGGTACTTTTAAAGAAAACATGGTCTTAAAATGCTACATTTGTATTTCTTTGTGCAAATGAACAAAACTACAAATTTCACAGATCACTGGTCTTAATCACAGTAGTAGAAGTGCTAAAACAGCTACACAGAGACCAACAGTAACAGTGATTACTCCTAATATACAAGTTCATATTAGTATATGATGTGGCCCCTTTTTCAATTCAAGTCAAATCTGAAAGACAGTAATGCAATAAGATAACATTTTAAACAGCTCTACAGTTCAAATACAGCACCAAATATCCACCCATTTATTCTAACCTAGATAATTTGACTGACTTGTTAAAACATATCACCTTACAGTGCAGTTCAGTGTGCTATGACATGTTTCACAGTGTCTGGGATTTACACACTTTCACAACAAGACTTTTCACATATAGGAAAATCCATTGGCGTGTTTGAGAGGAAATTTTAAAAGCTGCCAAGACGTATTATTCAGTTCATTGTCACGGTCACTGTTCCTCTTCCTCGTGGTAGCTAAGCTTATCCTCATAGAAACCGATAACCATCTTGGGCCATCTTACACTGGCCTCCCTGGCTGACAGCAGTGCCACATCATCTGTGTCTTTCCTGTAATGGTACAATCATTTACGAACAGTCATTAGGTACTAAATGATGAAATGTAAATGATCATGAAACCTGACATACAAAACTATAAACAATGACCAAAAATGTAATAGAGGAACCATGCCATTTTATGAGGAACATGAGCTCTCCTTGTCGGTCGGTGGAGCCAATGATGCGTTCTGGTTCTTGGATAAGAGGTTGGTCGTTGGTGGTCTCAGTGTTGTGATCTGTAGATTCCCCAGTCTCACACACTGTCTGCTCTTTCTCAGACTGTTGCCGATGCTGCTGGCAGTCACCAACAAATATACAAGAGTAATTACAGACATGGTGAGGTCTGGTATATGTATGATTTCAGTATATTACTAGTGGCTAAAAAGGGTAGCCATATATCAGTCCTGGGGATAAGGTGTGGATATTTCTGGCTAATTATGAGGACAGTATTTTTTATTTTTTTTTACCTTATATAATTTTATGAGGTCACTATATGGTATAAAAATTGCCTAAACACTTACTATATTAGCATCCAGCTCTGTTTGTTCTTCTTTGAGTTGAATAACGGGATCCAGAGGGAGATCGTCCTTTATTTCGGTCTCATCTGAAACAGCCCCATTTCTGAGAAACTCTTCTATCAGCTCTGGGCAGTCCAGATTGTCCTCTGGTTCCCAAGTGTTTTCAGCACTGGGGAGGTAAAGTAGTAGAACGAGCTTCACATTTGCTTTATATATTGAGTCATGAGGAAACAACAAATTACAGCACTTTTCCTAAGCTGTTAATGTTTTGAAAGGAGATAGAAATATAAAACATGGATTGCAGGGGGTGTATTTTCATAGTGCATAAAAGTCTATTTGAATAATATTTGAAAGATCCAATCAAGTAAACTTTTCAAGCCGTGGCAATCCAACGTACTGAAACAGAACCTAAAAAAATCTATATATACATATATAGCTACCATGTCAGACATTTCCAGCCACTCACTCTGTGAAGCCTTTCCACTTTAGATAGTATTCCACTTTTCCATCGTTGACTCTTCGACGAATGATTTTTTCCACAGCAAACTCCTGCACAACTGTAGTCTCTTCTGCCTTCCTGTTTTTCACATTCTGCTTTTTCCTCATGTTTTCCTGAGACACATGAAGACACATGGGGCCATGATTAGATTTAGCTCATTCAATACTGTATGCATTGATGCAAATGAAAACCAATAAAAAACACTGGCCTATTTTGATGCCATTATATCCTAGGCAATGTGATTAGTGAATGCTGCATTAGAAGACACTGCTACCAGATCCTTGATTGCACGGAAACTAGTACACCACCCTACATACTTGCAAAAGACACCCATGTAATCATTTTTCAATTCTGTACTACTGGTGTGTGAGCCAACATGGGAACATTTTGGATGCTACCCATAATACAAGTCCACATGGCTCTCACCCACATTCACTCATCCTGGGCACCCAACATCGTGCCACTGGGGATTTGCACATTGGCGTGACACTGGCCCCACAGCATTGGCCCAATGTGGGCTAGCCCACAGTGGTCCTGCATGGAGCCATTTGGGATTTTTATGCCCACACTGCCCAAAACTTGCCGATAAAATGGGCCAATAAGGACATGTTTGCTGGGTATACAGCATAATCATGAAGGAGAACATGTTTCATATTGCTAAGCATACACTCACTGAGCACATTATTAGGAACATTATACTACTACTGAGTAGGGTCTCCATTTGCTCTCAAAACAGCTTCAATTCTTGGTGGCATGGATTCCACTAGAGACATGACTGTATCATGCAATTCCTACAGATTTTTCAGGTGCACTTTCATGCTATGAATCTCTAGTTCTACCACATCCCAAAGCTGTTCTACTGGTTTCAGATCCGGTGACTGGGAAGGCCACTGAAGAATGCTGAACTCATTCAGTACATTTACATGGACAACAATAATCCAGTATTAAACCCGATTAAGACAATACTGTTTAAGAAACTACCATGTAAACAGCAATTTTTAATTACCATAATCCGATTAAAGTCATACTCGAAGTAAACACAAATTAAATTTATACATGTGGAGTATTCCCATTTTAGTCGCACTACTGTAATGTATTACAGACAGGTACACACCTTAATCACACTATTAAAGTCGTGTGGGAGTTTTCCCTGCATTTTGCGACAAGACACGTACACACACGGCAGTGCTCAACCGTTTGACTGCAAACAAGAGAGCACGTCTGCGTTCGAAACCGCATACTTACCTACTATAGAGTAGGCGAAATACATGTATATATAGTAGGTGAAATACATGTAGGTGTCATGTTCATGAAACCAGTATGCATAGCGTACTTTGTGCCTAAATTGTTATTATAAGAACCACAAGCTATGGTTAAATAAGAAATTATACATATCATATTTTCTCATACATTATTGTGAAATATGTGTTTAAATTTATTTATTACTTATGTTTGTATAATTGGATTACTAATTTGTTGTTCTATTTTACACTTGATTATTCGTGACAAATGTACTGGGAGGGGAAAAAAAGGAAGACAACTGAAAAGGAAATGTAACAAATTGGCAAAAGGGGAGCAATTTTAAAACCTAGGTTTTGTATTTAATTCTTATGGCTTGTGGCCTATTTGCAACTTCTTAGATCTTGCAACATTTGAGCTGTTCAAGCTTCATAATTTGCTTGTAATTCTCACTTTTAGGACAAAATGAACTCCATATGGAAGTTAAGGCACTAGCTGTAAATTCACAGGTTTCCAGACTACTTCCTTTAACTGTGGTGTGAAGCTATGCTACAGGTCGCAAAAAAAAAAAGACAACAATAAATAACACTGGAATGCTAATTTCCGTCCTTACCTCCATCCTTCTTAAATATAAAAATTAAGAGATTTATAGAACCTCAACACCAGAGAAAACCGCCTATTATGGACCGCGCATGCGCCTAAGTTTCCGGAGGTGGAGGCAGACCGGCAGTAGTAATGGACTTCCGTCTTTATTCAGTGATTCAGAGCACTCGGCTCATCTCATCAATAGGAGTCGACTCTTTAAACTCTCAAAAGTCTCAGTGGTATTTTTATTCTTTGAAACAAAACTTTCAGCTTTACACCTACCGATCATTTCAATTGTTCAGTGAAATCCTTGTCTATCTTGTGATTATCAAGACATCATTACACTACTTTAATTTAAAGACATATAAAAAAATAGAAAAATAATAAAAGGAGATAGAAATGTGCTACATATTTGTACTGATAATTTCAGTAAGCAACACTAATATTATTCTGCCTTCGGTGTCTGCACTAAAAAAAACACAACTCACAAGACTGTCTTATTATTAGGCCCTGTTATGATGCTGATGATGATGATTGTCTGTACAAATGCAGCAAATCGAGTGTTTTATCACAAACACGTAACACGGACCTTATAACAGCTATGAGAGACCATTATCCGACCATCCCCGGTCCGGTCGGTCCATGGTTCCTGGGAGGTTCAAATTATTTAAGAAGGTTTAGTGAACCTAACCTGAACCATAATCCACAGTAAAACAAGTATATTATATTTTAAGAAATAAGAAGGGGGGGCTAAAGAAGATTCCTGTCTTTATAACCTGATATCCATGTCCCTGAAATACTGCGCTTACACACACTATTATAACAAACTGCAGTCGGACCTTCAGGCTGTAACAGATCACAAGTTTCACTGGGTGCTTTGCGGTCAATGTTGCCCTGTAGGCAACATAAGTGATACATGTTATTAGCGAATCCTGAACATAGAATGAGCAACTCATTCATTTTCGACCAAAGTATTACGGTGTGGCTGTATTTGTCTTGTCCATCATTAAAAAAAAAAGTTGCTTCAAAATTGCGAGTCGGCCCCCAAGCTTCACCTAAATGAACCGGTTCAATGAGTCGACCCGCTCGCGAACTACACAACACATGACTAAACGGCGGTAGCAAATGGAACAATAAAATAAAATACAATGCTTGCACGACTAGTGTAGCTGTGTGTTTCGAGTATCATCAGTTAAAAAAGTGTTAGTAATTATTTTAATCTAACGCACAACAGGCTGTCGTTTAGTCCAATCATTATTCAGGTGCCTAAATGGCATTTTTTTTGTATTGGTGGTGTTCTCTTATGTGTGAATAAAGTGTGCGTTAGATTTCAGCCAGAACATAACTTTAGCATTAATTTCAGTGTTCAGGGTTAGGCCAAGGCCATTGTTAAAGGATGCTGTAAGTGTGCACTGCCTACCTGATAATGTTATCGCAGACTGCTCTCTGTATTCCCACTGCAGCCCAGAGTCCTGGGGTCGTCCTCGTCTCACGCCTGTTTTTTATTTTTATTTTATTATTATTTTTTTTATTAATTTATTTATTTATCACATTTAGCGATTATACATATGAGGTGTTTTTGACGGTGGTGACCATCAAAGGCTTTAGTAGCTTTCTTAAGTTTACATAACTTTTCATGAAAGAGTTAAATGAAAAATGGCCGATAAGGAGACACGGCGGAAGGGCGGAAGTGCGGGAGGGAGGGGGCCTTAAAGCGGTGGCATTATCCGACTGCTGGATAAACCACACAGCATTTACTGTTTAAACTGTTACAGACTATTTGTAATATTTCCCATCCTCCTCCCCCAGTATGTTCTCGTCCAGGCGTTCTCAAAAAAGTTTTGAGCCAGGAACCCTTTTAAATGTATAATAAATTTCGCAGACCCATTCAGTGCACAATTAGCCTATTTTATGAACATTATCTAATTAGCTTTTATTTATATATATATATATATATATATATATATATATATATATATATATATATATATATATATATATATATATATATGGCTTTTATGACATATTTGGACAAGCAAACATTTGATCATCTTTGAAACAGTGCTTATTAATAAAGTTGATATACTTGAACAAAACCACAAGGAAAATTAACTTTTTCAACCATTTATTCCACAGAAATATCAATAGATGTGATATTCTTCTGTGGAAAAAGTAAGTACACTCTTGGCCTCAGAAGCTAGTATTGCCAGAAATAACTTCTTGTAGGCGTTTTGCATAATCGTCCAACAGTCTCTGACATTGGCTTGCTGGATTTTGTGACCACTTTTGCATGCGATATTCTTTCAGTTACAAGATGATTGAGGGTTTTCTTTCATGTACTGCCGGTTTCACTCCGAAAAACATTTAAATGGGATTAAAATCCGGGCTTTTACTAGGCCATTCCATAACCCTGCAAAGTGAATTTGCTAGTGTGCTTAGGATCATTATCCTATTGAAAGGTACACTTTCGGTTCAACTTCAACTTTTCGACAGATGGCCTCACATTATCTTAAAGCACTCTTTGATACGATTCAGAATTCATAGTTGAATCAGTGAATGCAAGCTATCCAGTCCATGAGGCATTGAAGCAGCCCCATTCCATAACATTTCCACCATTGTTGGTATGAGGTGCTTTTCCTGAAAAGCTGTCCTTGGTCTGCACCAACGATGTCTGCTGTTACTGTGGCCAAACAGCTCAATTTTTGATTTATCTGTGCAGAGAACATTATTCCCAAAGGCCTGTTCGTAACCTATATGCTCATTGGCAAACTGTAGTCTTGCTTTAATGTTCTTTTTAGGCTTTTTCCTGGGACACCTCCTATGCAGGTCAAATTTCTTACTGCAATCTCTTTCTGATTGTAGAAGCATGCACTTTGACACTAACAGTTGCAAGACTTACTAGCAGATCCTGTGCTGAAATTTTGGGGTTCTTGGATAATTATTTTTGTATCTGATGGTCTGCTCTTCGGCTGAATTTGCTGGGACGGTCAGTCCTGGACAAATTGGCAGTCATTTGAAATCAGCACCATTTATATATGATTTTCTTTACAGTATAATGATGTATTTCAAATAATTTGGAGATCTTTTTAATTACCTTACCAAACTCATAGGCATCCACGACAGTTTTTCTGAAGGCCTTACAAAACTCTTTAGATACTGGCATGACACCACACACCTCAATAGCAAAAAATAGGAACAGATAAGACAGATTCCACCTGTACTCCCAAAGCAGGTTCTAATCACTATATAATATACCAGTCTACATATATAACCAGTCTAAACAAACAAACAAACAATCCAACTATAAAATCATAAATAACTATAAATCTTATAGTTATAAAATAACTATAAGAACTCAGTAGTACATAGGTTATAATAACCTTAATAATGGAGGGTTGTGATTTCCACTCATGTAACAAACAACAAGAAACACAAACAAACAAGCCAATATATCACAGAGCCCCAGGCCCCCATAGACCCTACTTTGAGAACCAAAGTTCATTATGTTAATTAAATAAATTACACTAATATAGAAAATAATATAGTTCTTGAATAACTGTAGAGTAAATAGTAAAATAACAATTAATGTCTTGGTGGAAATGGCAGAAAGAAAGAATCCACATCAGACTTAGAACTTTTCCAATACCAAAAATTTTATATATTGAAGCACATACATTCTGCATTTATGTCTCTGAATCTCTACAGTGCGACCATATTTGTAAAAAAATAAATAAAAAATAAATAAAAATTCCTTAGCGTGTCGTATTTCCACGTTGAATAAAAACCACTATGTTCCTTACCTATTTATTGTTTTTACAATCTCATAGAATATGTAACTTGTAGTTCCAGCATGTGACCACTAGAGGGAACTCTTGATTAACGGCGAGAATTCGTGTCTCTTAAGAACATGCCTCGTGAGATCAGTTTTTTAAACTAATCGGCAATAAGCGACTTGTGAAATTATACAAACAATAAAAACAAGAAGTAGAGGTACTCCTCTTTACAGAAAAATTACAGCAACTGTACATGTGAGGAATAATGTTAAATAGGCTGTACTGAAATTGTTAAGTTAAATTAAATGTTAGACTACATTAAACGTAGGCTATTTAATTCACAGGTTATATTTGCACAAGTGTTTTTAAATACCATATTATGTTTCTCACAACGCACATCGACCTTTAGCCTACTTATTAGTATTATTATTTTTTTTACACCGCTACACTTTTCACGTCTTATAATTATTTCTATATGTCTACAAGACCTAACGTTCCTTATTTAATCATACATTTAGGCTACACGTTGTTGCAGACCTACACACAAACGTGTCATCATACTACATAAATGTACACAAACATCATAAATATAATTTGTCTATACAGCACCACAAATGACCAGAAAATAGCATGGTTAGTGATTTTAGCATTCAATGAAATGATCTGGAAAATATTTGGGCCTTGTTTCTGGGTAAAGCTATTCACGGGGTTGGTGGGGAATCACGAGTTATCATGCTATAGGCCTAAAGGCCTTTCATCCTTAAACAATGGAAAAAATGTAACCTTTATGCTGCTTTGCTGTACTTCTTTTTTATTACGTTGACTGCTAACTTAATAAAAAAAATGAAAATACAAAAAAAATATTACAATTAGCTGACAGGCAACTTCTTAATAGTTTCAACTACCTGGATCTTTTAACTGCTGCTGGGCAGCTCTTCCTCGAAGGAACCGCTAGTGGGCAGAATATTTCCGGCATGTTATATTCTCCTCCCCTTTAGAACAAAACTGACGCTCTCATACTATCCAATCAGAGAGGATACTGAATTCAATTGGTTTACTTGCTCAACCAATTGCAGTTATCCTGCGTTAAAAAAAAAAAAAAAGAGGTCCCTAGGAGCAGGGTTATGAAGGTACTTTTAAAAATGCACAAGTTTTAACAATAACCAACAAATTCACATAATTGCTTTAATTTTAATCTGTGTTCAATTCAATTAAATTTTATTTCTATAGCGCTTTTAACAATGGACATTGTCTCAAAGCAGCTTTACAGAAACATATAAACACAGTATACAGATTTAAAATTTGTGAATTTATCCCTTATGAGCAAGCTGGTGACGATGGTGGAATGGAAAAACTCCCTAAGATGATATGAGGAAAAAACCTTGAGAGGAACCAGACTCAGAAGGGAACCCATCCTCATCTGGGTAACAATGGATAGTGTGAAAGTAAAAGAAAGTTCATTATGGTTTTTATATGAAGTTTGTTTTGTTGAACTAATCCACTGTTCACTAAAAGTGACTTGAGTGCAAAATTGTTTGTGGTAATTGCAGTCCTAAAGCCATAGCAGCAACCGTAGTTCCAGCAACCACAGCACAACTGTTCATGTGAAATTGAGGTCCAAAACCATTTCCATGAAACTTCAAGCAGCACCAACCAAAACTAAAAAGACTAACAAAACTAACACACACACACACACACACATACACACACACACACACACACACACACACGCGCACGCACACACAAATGCAGTAAACAAGTAAGATGTTTATGGTGTTTCTTGTAGACTTTTCTGAATTTCTTTACTTTCTAGAGCCACAAACAGTGAGCCAGTAAAATGAGTTAATATTGCAGTACTGGTAATAATTAACCATCATAAAATTTTATTACATATTAAATGCTACATTTAGGTTTTAATTTATTGCCCCAATTGCTTTAAGGCACAATGCAAATCCAAAACCAAGAACATGAGGCATTCTCTCACATAAAGAAATATCATACTACAAAACCCAGAATCAGCCTTACAATACATAGTGCCTAATTCATTTCAGGATGAGCTCTGTGGAAAGCTTGAGGCTTTAAGGAAACAAGTAAGAAAACATGCAGATATTTGCATAGGGTAACAGGACACTTCACCACATTTCACCATCATGCAGTCACACACTGATTTACAGGCCATTCAAAAGTGGAGTCACTTTTCTTCCTACCTTATTTATGACTGCTGTACCCAACAGAAGAGGTGGAAAGTTTATAATCACCGTTTATTTTTCTGTTATGATTAGAATTGAGCTTTTCTTTCTAGCACTTTTCATATGTAAATTTTTTTCCCTTGTTGTATATAGTATAAAGACTAACTTCGTGTTAGAAGTGAAGTAGTGCTAGTGTTTTTATAAAGAGTTTATTTTCAGATACATTTGTGGTGTATGTTTTTATTTTAGTGATTTTTGATAATTAAATTAACTAATGTGCTACTCTGTGTATTTGTACAGAGATATGTATGAAAAGAAACAAGCAAGCAAAAAAAGAATGAACAAAAACAAAGCAAAACAAAAATATTAACAACAACAAAAAAGCACTTAATATGTATAACCAAGTCTATGATGGCAGTAATTTTTTTTGAAAGTCAAAATAAATTTTTCCACACGCAGTATGTCTTCTCTTCTACATTTGTGTGACAGAGGCTTTTTTTTTTAATTATTTATTTAATAAACCTACACTTATTGTTCCTATGAGCTATAGAAGTGCTTGTCAGCCTGAGGGCTGTGTGCATAATGGCTGACAGATGGGTTGCGGTGTGTAAGTGCTCCTGTGTTTCTGTGTCAAGTCCCTGCTTTTTTGCAGTCCCTCTCCCAAGTCTGCTTTATATCTAGTGCGGAGTGGCAGTTTTGGAACATGCCGTGGGTGAATGTGCTCTTTACTGCAGCCATGGCCCCTGTCAGGCTAGAAATGTGTCCAGATGGAAGAACCCCACTGTGCATGCCTGGCCAACATGCTGGGGGTCCAGAGAGCTGATCCGTGGGCTGTTGGTCGGCTGTGACTGGACTTTTTATCTGCATTGCGTTCCTGGACCCTGAACCTAGCTCAGGTTACGGACACGCTCGTGCCGGTTGTGTCAGACATGTTGTTTTTGCAGTGTGTCAACCCCATGAACCCTGTCCAGATTAGCTGGAGTTTATTTAATGAGAATATTGCAGGCACACTTAATTCATGGAGAGGTTTCTGAAAGGGTCAACTGATTTACATTGAGGAATCTTAAAGGTGGTTAAGATCTCATACAGTACATTCTTCTGTTCTAGCCATAAACACATAAATCATGTTCAGTACATTTCCACTTGGTTATGTATTAACTCACTTATGAATTGAGTTATTTGATTACTGTCAAGTCATGTACCAGACTCACTGAATCACACCACTCAATAAGTAGATTTCCCTAGGATGGAATATATTTGCAACTCACTTCTGTGTTCATTTAAAAGATAACCATTTAACCACAATATACAGCATTATAAAATAAGTAGAATTATATACTTGACTTATGCTACTTAGCTGCAGAAGCAAAAAGAGTTAAAATAGCATGAAATACATAGAATGACAGATTTTTGCTCCAACTTCACAGAATACTCTACAATATTATCAGGCTTCCAGTGTTGAATGTTACACACAAATGGAACCCCCAATCAATAAATAATCTTAAGTTACACATGTTCAGCTGTTCGCTGTCACTTAATTAAGATTTGTGACCAGGAACTAATATTGCAACCCAATCTCATTGTTACATTAAGAGAATGACTGAAACACATTGATCTTTTTTCTTTTTTAAACTGAACTGAAAGCACACTGCAAAGATTCATATCTCAGCAAATTAAAATATCTTCATGACTGAAAGAGAAGCTATATTTAAAATCTATAAATCAATAAACGTCAGCATTGTAGTCAATCCATAATTTAATTCAAATGATTTATATACAAAGAAAAAAAACCCTAATAATACTGAGTCAGTCAATATATTGTTGCATGAGTGATAAATTTGACCAGAAGTACTTTATTAAACAATCTACTATTTAATCATTCTGGGTCTGTGTCATAGTCTGGATTAAGTTTGATCTGAAAAAAATAAACCCACCCCAAACTGCACTAATAATATCATGCTTTAGTGTGCAACAGATTCTATCATCCTACAGTGTTTGCAAACTTGCACATGCAGTTTAGTACTAGTCATTTTTACAATAATTTTATTCCCTGTAAAATTTCACCTAAATCAGAGAAATCGGCTACTATCAGTGAAAGCGTCTTACAGTCCTCACAGCAGTATGTTTGTAATAACTGTCAGCTCTGTGTGTTTTAGGGGAGAATATCTCCATCGCACATCTCACTTTAGCTTTCCATATCAGCACTCAAATCGTCATTATCAGCGGTGTGTCAGCCACACTTAGAGCAGTCATCTGTCATTTTGCACTCTTTGCTTTGAAAAGGCCGAACCTGACACCAGCTGACAGCCTCTGTTGTTTACCCTGCTGCATGGACACGGGTGATTGTTCGGTGAACATGACACTGCATACTGGGCGGGCGCCTGGGCCCCCTCATCACCTAACTCTCAGCACCTCTGTCAAGCCCCAAACCCAACAGAGTATCAAATTTATTAGTTCATATTCAAGCAATCTGTGGTGCAGGTGATGATTTGGGTTGGAGAACAGAAGATGGGTTCAGATTGGAACTGACGTCTTGGAGAAAGACTGAGGCAGTTGGTGAAGAAAGACCACTGAATCAACTTTCAAATAGCCATCTCCTGCAACTCTATGCTCTACAGTCAATTTCTTTCTGTTCCGTCTGTTAGTGGAGGCCCTTAGACACATTAACTAAAAATACAGGCACTGTAGAGATCTAAATCTAGTCTAGATCCTGACTACAATGCTAATTGTGATTTAACCCTGGAAATTATTTAAGCCTCTGCAATCTAGAGTTTCTAGACTGAATAGTGTAGACTTCAAAAGTCAAATTACTCAGAAGAAATCTCTTAGTTGTAAAATTATTTGGAAATATTCTAAGTTTACTGGGGATAGATCAGGGTTATGTCACCTTGAGTTTAAATTAAGGAAGTCCTCAGGATTATTTTTATTTGTGTTAAGAAGCAAATGAAAGAAAAGAGAGATTTTTTTGTATATTATAGTATGTGTGTGTTTAGGTACAGATAAGATAATAATGTTATTATTTAATCGTAATTACAGCTAGTGATCTAGTAAATAAGACTATTGTCAAATTATTGTGAAATATTCAAAATATATTTGGGGATAATTTTTTATAAAGAAGATTGTTTTGTTTGTTTTAAGAAGCAAATGAGGAAAAAAAGGTAACAAAAACCTTTGTTGTACAATTAGTACAGTACAGTAGTATAAATGCGCTCACTTTATTTGGATCCTAGTTAGTATATTAATCCACAAAGCAGGATAGATCATCCTTCCATTTGTTTGACATATTAAAAAAAAAAACATTTTTAATACAAATTTTATTTGATGACTTTGCATTATTGGGTCATTAAAAATCAATTTAGATTTCCAAAATTTATTTTCCAACAAAAATGTAAATGTCACAAAAAGATCTTTGTACATGAGTTAAGAAAGTAGCATATTACATAATGCATTGTAAAACTTACCAGCAAAGTTCCTTATAAAACCACACAAAGTAGACTACTGATGTATACTGATGTTCAAAAGCAAATGAATATAACATCAAATATTAACATGTTTAGTTTATTAACACCACATATACGCTTGTTTCGTTTTTAAATTTTTATTGCTCTTTATAGTAGATTGTGCTTTACAGCATTTTCTTTTTACATGCGCCTAATACTTTTGCAGAACACTGTATTTTTTTCACATGATCACTTTTATTGTTGCCAACTTTCTTGTCAGAAAGTTGTTTAGAAATGCCTGTGAAAACGAGTAATTGAAAATATTGTATCTACAATATACATAACTGGAAATTTCACTTGTTTTTTTCACCCAGAAGAAAAGTTGTGTTTATTTGATCTTTTAAACTTTCTATTAAAGTAACAATTGGTTCTGGCTGCAAATATTAATGAGGAAGGAAACCTGGTCTTTAAATCTTTTTTTTGTGTATTATATCAATCAACACTAAAATTCTGCTTGTACATGAATGAACAAACATTTTCATATCACTGTTGTAGTCAATGCTGAAATGTTCTTAGATGGTTCCTGTGTTCTTTGATAGTCTTGGTTGAATGTATGAGAATTGAGTATGTGTTTGTGTGTGTGAGGAGGGGTGTTCCAGCGTTCTTGAGTGGAAGGGCCTCTTGTTCAATACAGCTACATGAATGTGTCTAGATGTGTGTGAAAATACCAACAAAGAGAGATCTGTTGGTGTTGCTCCTGGCTGATAAAAGCCTTTTCTGGTCACTCTAGCAGACAGTGGATGCCTCTACATACTTGAAAAGACAACCATTTAATGCATTGCAAATTGGGTGGGAATCTCTCTCTCTCTCTCTCTCTCTCTCTCTCTCTCTCTCTCACACACACACACACACACACACACACACACACACACCTCAACCCTTCATTTCTTTCTGTCACTTGACCAATGGTAATATCAGCACTATAATATTACATTAGTGCAGGTTTGCAGTGTTAGTTGTAAAGAGGCAGTTGGGCTGTGTTGAGTGTGTCCATGTGTGTGTATGGAAATATGAGTGTTTAAAGGGGGTGGGGGATCAGTAACTGTGAGAGAGTGTGCAGACATCCTGTGTCTGACAGGGATCACATTCAGCACAGAACCCTACTTATTTCCCCCCTGCAGGCCACACACAAACCTCTCACTCACTCTAATTAAGAGAGAATGTCGTGTGTTCAGCATGCAATAGTGCTGCACAGAGACAGTGATGGGACAAAGTGGTAGATCGGCAGAGACAGACTGACAAACTAGCAGGGAGACAGAGAAAACAGGACAACTAGCTGGGGAGACTTTGAAAAATAAAAGAGTGGGCAACAATTATCTTTTCCTTTTCAGTCTTTTCCGGTAAGTCTTCAAAAGCCCCCCCGATTATGTGCTGTAAACCTACTCTTCTTCTGAAGACATAATGTTTGTGGTCATATAAGTGCTGTGCAAGACTGTCGAGCAGGACTAGGTATTGACCCATGACTCCAGGATATTTTCTAAGAGGAAACCAGAGCTTGCATCAGGATCTGCTCTTGCGTAGCTTGCATTATTTAAAATCTTGCTCAAGGGGATATGCAGCCTAATGGGCTCCCTAAAAGCACCTGAGCAGAAGGCTGTGGTCAGTGTGCACATTAATCTTCACATCACCTGTGGCATTCTGCTGCATGACAGGTCATGTGTTTCACACTTTGGAGGTCACACATATAAGAAGCAAAATTTAATAAAAAAAATATCAGTGCCAAAGTGATCTTTAGATTTTCTATTTGTTTATTTCACCCTGTTGTGATTCACTATCAGTGAAGACAACATCTCAGATCCAACAGCAACCATGGCCAATTAGTGAAGATAAATGAATGAATGAATGAATGAATGAACATGAGAGTAGATCTACATGCTCTGTTCATGTACCGCACAGAAAAGGTCTGTCAGACTTTATGCTAGCCTTCTTCTCTATAATAATAAAAAAATGAAACTTACATTCAGATCCCAGGGACTCACGACCAGTAGCACATACCACAGGTATTTGGCAAGTAGAAACAAATACAGTAGTGTCCTGCCCTACTGCCATTTTTCATTTCAGGTGAAAGACACAAAGAGCTGACATGTTCATTTCCAGTGAAGAAACCTAAATCTGTAGAAACGTTTATAATAGCTAAATACATAAATGGGTTTTGCAGTTCAGAAGAAAAGATGTCTGACAGAACATAGATAACAAGTGGAAGATACTTATTTGTTTTTGTTTCCTTTGTAGTTTCCTGGTTTTTCATCCGTGGATGAATAGACACTTAAAGAAATCAATTTACTTGATTTTTGCACACATTTTTCATTGTGTTTTTTCAAACATTTGATGTTAGAATACAGATTATATATACAGTTATTCCGAATAACAATTTCAATATAGTAATTTCTTCGTGTTTAATTTTACCTTGAAAATGTGGAGATGTTTTTTGCATGTCAATTTCTTCTGCGAAATAAAAAGCATTCATACATGTCTCACACACATCTAATTTTAAAAAGTCTTTCATTCGCTGTGCAAGCAAAGTTCCTCTGAATAAACCAGTTTATAACCCAAAGTAGTATATTTTCTGACAGTGTCGGTGTGTATGTGTGTGGAAAAGGGAGTAACATTTGGGCGGAAAAACACACTAGTGGGAAACTGTGACTGCTCTTTTACTTCAACAGGTGTTGATCCCATGGCAGGAAGTTTCCGTAGCAGAACACGAACCCCATTGGAGCTGACATCAAGCTGTCAGGCGGGTGAATGACACCAATGAGAATGGAGCACTATCCTTCAGGCCAAGCTGCCTCACAATGAGTGACAGGGTGCAGGCAGGAGAATAAGCTGCCTTTGAACCTGAAAAGAATCTTTTTCCTCTTTTTTCTCAGCCCTTTTCTTTCTCTTTCTCTCCTCAAGGTGCACATTACCCCAACCCCTAACTGCTATATTCCATTCTGTTCAGCAGCATTTGTTCCTGTGTGTGTGTGTGTGTGTGTGTGTACAGAGTGGAGAGTCAGGCGTGTTAAATGCCTTCCTTTCACTAGTGCAACGTGTCAGTCTTCTCACTGCCGCTGTTTTGTTTGGAGCTGTCAGCCCTGCTGGAAAAGGGAAAGGAAAAAACAGAGGCGTGGAGAAAGAGGGAGAGGAAAGTCACAGGGGAGAGAGGGATGTGTGGGTAGAGGTGGAGAGGCAGTTGGCAGGCCTATAGGAGCTTGACCCACCTCAATGGCACACCTATAAGCCAGTCTGAAGTTTTAGAAAACTGCAAAAGTTCTGTAGATTGGAGGAGATGTGATTAGGACAAGAACGGTTGCATTTTTATATAGTAAATATATTATTTTTTTACTAACTAAAACTCTAAATTTTACTTCAATTTGTAAAATCCTTACTTACATTTTTATTTAAACTTTTTTTGTCCAAACTAACAATCATTCTTCCAAATCTATTTTCAAAATGTTCCTAAAAACCCATCATTTTAACAAAATGATGTTGTTATTGTTACAGAATTAACTTCAGAGTACTGTTGAATGAAGCTCTTTGCTCTGCTGTTTTGTGTGCCAACTGCATATTTCTATTCTGAGTAATGATTTGTTATAAAGAAAAAACAGTAATAACTATTCATCTTAAATAAAAAAACCTGCAAGTCCTTTGTGACTTAAAACATCCTATGTTATCCTAAACTAGAATATATGAGGACGTGTTCTCAGCAGACTTGCTGTCGTTTCTTTTGCACTCTCATCTAGTCTCCTACATGTTTGATTATGAGCTGGATGAGCATGCCGCGCTTCTATCTCCCTGTTTGCTTTGACCTGATTCGTCTTTTGTAGCACAGCCACCTCCACTCTGCATGAAGAGCTCCCTTTAAAGAGTGCCAATCATGGTCAGGAGAAGCAGGACTCTCTGACAGCTCCCCCTCTTTTATGGGCCAAGGGTGGGAGGTTAGGGTCATGCTACGATGAGTGGGCTCATTGAAAGAGAGAAGGCGGGGAGGGGGAGAGCATGAAGGAATGAAAAATACCAACAGATTACGGTTTATAAAACTGCATACAATATAAAATTACATTACCAAATCATGTGAACTCAAACATCATTTGTATATTTTTATGTCCCTGATGGTTATACAGTGAGGGACTGAGAAGTGAGGTTGGTGATACACCCACTCTCCAGGCTGGGACTGAGCTGGAAACTGGCATACATCTGCCCTGGCTCTATGCCTTGCTGAGTGTCATGCTGCAGATGGAAGTGCTTATTTGTAATAATAAACCCTGGGAATGGGGGAGATCTGTGGCCTCACTTCTCACTGGCTGCATGCGTGACTCCACAACTGAACTGCTTCTTATTTTCTGCAGCCAGTCCAGAAAGGTCAGGAACAACCCCTATATATTTCTTAGACATCTTTTGTGTTCACACACACCACACACACACACACACACACACACACACACACACACACACACACACACACACACACACACACACACACAATTTTTCTTTTTTTAAAGGACGTAATGCAGGCTTGGGGTACTTTCCTGCTTGAGACCTGAATTTGTGTTCATGTATATGAATTGTTTCATGTTATTTCACTACTTTAAGTTAACAGGACAGATTTCCAATGGATATAAATATGGTATCACTTTACAATGCTCATAGGTAATGGTATGCAGGAATGAATCAGTAGTACTATATTAACACCTAGAGGTAAGTTATTACTATTACCTGCTAATGAATACTGAGTAATTATAGTTGATGCAAAGTAGCCAACACTTCAGTAACGCCAACATAATTTTTTTTTAATATATTACTATTATAAACAAAAAACTAATTACTATGAAATTATTGTATTTGTAACTTACTGAGTAGTTACTACTATTAAAGTTACTACTATTAACTACTAATGAATACTTAGTATTCATGAATAATGAATACTAAGTATTCATTAGTATGTGCCAATATAGTACTGCTCATTTATTCTTGCTTAGTCTCTGCATAATTATCTATTTACTATTGAACAGTTCTGGAAAGTGTTACTATTAATATCATGTATATCTTAATGGGATCTATAAACAATCTTGCATGAAAAAAAAACTTGTACATTTACAAGTCATCCATAGATTTAATCAGGAGAAAACATGTTGAAAAGTATCATGCTAGTGTGTTCTTTCTGTCAGATTTGTGTGGAACAGTCATACTAAACATGTTTATTTTTATGAAAGGTTCCTCTGGGCCAGTTGGTTAAACTGGACATTTCTCCACAGCCACTGAAATGAAGTCTTTCATCTCTGTTTTTTGTGGGATGTTGACAAAAAGTAAAAATGAGCTGACATTCAACGCAGTGCCAAAAGCAATGTTTACCATAAAGTGATTCATACATTTCTTCACTGGTATTGTCAGACAAAATTTACATCAAAGAAAGTATGAGCGACCACTCACAGCCAAGGAAAGACTTGGATTAGTTGGTTTAAAGCGTTGAATGTCCACAAAATGTCAGCGGTTTCCCTCTACAAATAAATACACGACACTCCACGGTGGCTGCAAGCTCCCATCCCAGAGCAAGAAAAGCAACACCTTCTTCTTTCTGAAAGTGGCTGAACTCTTACTGCCCTCAGACCGGGAACTTTTAGACAGCAACGTACAAACTGAATTAGATAACTCTATGTATGACATCCGCATGGTTAAAGAAGCATTCATTTTATGATCAAAATGCAAAAATACGCATAAAAACACAATTGTAACATACTGTATCTTTTGATAGTGCACAAACACTTTCCCTCATTAAATGGGTCAGAAAGCCAATTATTGTACTACACCTTAATCAGAAGTTAGTTCACTGAGAATAGTCAATTAAAGCCAAGCCAAGTGTACTGGCCGCCATATGACTCAGTCTCAGAGTGCCTGTCAATATCAGTGAGTATCATGGCTCTGATTGGACTTGCTTTTGTTAACAAGCAGGTCGAACTGACAGGCCTGACAGCGCTATGGCATGATGTCTTTGTGGACAAGAGAAGAGTGAAGTCCTGCTAGGCCTCACTGTCACGCTGCAGCTGCTGTCTGTCTCTTCTCCCCCCTCTTTCGCAAAGCTCCGTCTCTGCATACACAGTCTGTTGACCCTCTGAGCTCTATGCGCCCTCTCTCTCTCACAGCTGTGCAGCTTTGAACTCTAGATCGGTGTGTTAAAAGCAACCAGGGCCAAATGCTGTTCGCAGTGTCACCCCAAGGCCTCACAAGCTGTTCTGAGTGATCCCGCTTTCTTTAGGCGAGAAGATCATATATGTTGGAGGAAAACGAGAGTGTTCATATGTGTGGCTGGCCCACAGTCAGACTCATTTCTCTGCCTTTATGGTCATTACATTATCAAAGAGAATACGGCATTGTTTCTTTATACTGTTAGTGCTGTGTAAAAAGCACATTTCAAGCTTAATAGCTTGGCAAGTAAATTCCTACCCAGTTTTGAGAGTTTTTTTCGAAACCCACCATCTCCCAGGTGGATATATTGAGTTTAAAAAGTTTAAGCTCCAAGCAAATCTGGAGAAGCAGAGTATAAATGCCAGTTTTTCCATTTCAATAAGTGTTTTGTGTACTGTATATAAAATATAACCCAAAATACTACACAATATAATAATATATAGGACTATTCTAGGATGTGTACAAAAATTGTTATCTATCTGTACATAAAACATATCAAACAATGTTCAAAAAGGGTGGTTTTTTTTTTTTTAGCAAAAATCTGTATTATTCTCTCATTTAGCCTTATGTCATATTTTAATTTATTTAAAAAAATATTCCCCTGTAACATTTTTTATAAAGAAAATTATTATGTGGAAATCAAATATTTATACCAATGCAAACAAACAAACAAACAAACAAAGATAAAAAAAAAACAAAAAAACAAAATTGTTTTAATAAAAATACTTATTCAAATAATGTGAGCAAAATCCAACTTACAAAAGAAGTTATTACACTCATGAATAATTTTAAATATGGTAAAAAAAATCCAGTTCTGCACAAATCAAATATATTCAATTGTGTCTTTATGTTTTTTTGTCCTGTAGATTAAAAGCAAAGTTTCAGAACTTCAAGACTACTGAACAGAACAAAACACACAGGCTTCTTCCCCAACAGAGTAGTGAAGGCAGGACCCTTTTTCTTTTTAGGAAAACAAAGCCAAAGTCCACTCTTGTCTGAATGTGCACTAATTGAGTGAGACAGGCCTCAGCTGCCTGCCAGTCACAGAACTCATGCTTTTTCAGTGGACCCGTTCGTTTCCCTTGATTGCTTCCAGCATCTTAGCATGACTCCTGTCATCTCATTGTCAGTCTTGTGTCTTGTTTTCTTTGCAGTTTTTCTAGAGGATGAAAACAAATATACCAGTGATTGGGATTTTTTTATACTATGTATAATTTTGCAAGCATTTATTATATATTACATTTCACAAAAGTTAAAAAGTCTGGCTTTAGGCGATGGAAAATTACATTAATGTATGTGTGAATTTCAATTCATGCACAAGAAGAAAAAAAGTTGAAAAAAAAATTAGATGATGACAAGTTCCAGGATCTTTGATTCTTTTTGCACAGAATCAAATCCGGATTAGATGATCATTCTTTTTTTAACTGCCTCTAAACATTTAAGGCAATTAAATTATTTGTTCATGCATTTCTCATCCACGATTATATTGTTTGCACATATAGGGTTCATATTTTAAGATTATAAGATCATTATATCTTCACATTTAAGCATTAACACGTTGCATTGAGTTTGTCTACTTGGAGATGTGAGAAACAGATGGAAGTAACCTTTGGGTTTTTTTTTGCTTTTTTCAAATGTAGCAATGTCACGTAACAATAATTTGTCTCCATTTGGTAAGATTTTATTCCCCACAAGTCCTTGAAGACGTATCCTGCGGCTCTTTCTCTGACCAACTACCTGGAACTGACAAAACCAGAAATGGATTTACTTCATCCATACTCTGAACTGTCTCTATTAATTTGGAAGCCATTCTGAAGCAATCTGGAAACCGTTAGTCAGTCAGTCCTCAGCATAATTGCATGCAGCTGAGAATTTGGTCCCTTGTGACCATTGTATGGTTTTGAGGGGGCCATGCATGTAGAGAAAAACTTTAGATATAATAAGCGCAATTGATCCTGTTCTAATTCCTTGTGGGAGCAGACTAGTGCTCAGGAAATGGGCTGGCACACGGAAACAGGCCTCTGTTTTTCTACATGTTCAATCACATTTGTACATCCACTCACACAATCACACTAATGCATAAATACACACATTCACATTCCTACACAAGCACCCAAACACCCAAACACACACACACACCCACACACACACACGCACGCACACACACACACACACACACACAGTCTCTCTCTCTCTCTCTTATCTCTCTGTCTCTCTTACACACATACACAGACAGGAAAACCTGCAAAACTGCAGACACTGACTTGGATCTGGTCGTTTCCAAGAGCGGAAATGTGCTGCTTGTTGTTTTGGCATATGTGACACAGTAAACAGTCCAGCAGTTTGTTTGATTAGCCCTAAGTGCTGGTGACGGCGGGTGGTAAACATAGTGGGCTTTGGGGCTGTCTTCAACTCTGAGGTCAGGAAGCGAGCTGAGAGAAATTTGATCCCCACAGAAGAGGTAGGAGCTCAGGAATCCACATGATGGTGGAGCACTGCCCCATGAAATTAACACTGATGGAAATGTATTCATTGTCTGTGCAGTAATCTTTGGAATTTATTCAAGTGTAGTTAAACTCCCAGACTGTAAAAAAAACAAAACCCTATTAAAATTGGATATCAGTCGGTCTCGGTCCTAAAAATTCAGAAGCATTTTGATATCACAGCTGATAAAAAAAACTTGCATGCATGTTGTTTTTGTGTCCAGTCTGTTCATTTACAGATAATTAATCTCTTATTTCTGTCATGCTTTTATCTGTCAAAAATGTGACTTAAACCATTTTATCTCCTAAATATTATATAAAATATATAAAAGTATATATATTTCTTAATGTCAAAATTCCCATATGTCTAGCCACCTTGATTTGTGCATTCAGCCTTTTGATACTGTATCTCATAAGTATTTATGTCACCATATATGTTATATGTTATCTAAAGGAAAAAAAAAAGATCAGAGGGGAAAAAAAGATGGGGTGAGACAAGGGTGCGGTAAAGAAGGTCAAATGAGGTGAGTGCAAGTCAGGCTAGTCAATGAAGTCATCATTCTTTTGGGTTGAAGACCTGTCTGTGCTGCAGATAAAATATGGGCATTGTGTGAGTCTGAAGACAACGACTGCCTTGATCTGTAATGTGAGAAACAAAGCTCTATCTGCAGACTCTGCACTTTCTGTGAATCACACTGAGCCTCTTAGGTAATATACAAGTATACAGATGGCCACCCAAGCACATTTGATCTAATCTTGTTCCCCCTTCCTCCAAACACACACATTTTCTTTGAGATGGTTAGTTTCAGAAGGAGCAAGAGTTGAAGTACTGCAACTGGCATCCCATTCTGTCTACCCCCAAACACACACACACACACACACACACACACACACACACACACACACACACACACACACACACACACACACACACACACACACACACACACAGAGGATGGTAAAGGAGGTAAATTAGGCCTAGTCACAGTTTTCATGGAATTCCAGATTTAATTTGTGTTTTGTGGTTGTGAAGATATTAGTAGCTTCACATGTTCTGCAAGGAGGAGGTCCAAGACCCTTGGTGTGTCTCCAGCCATGTTAGACATTGCAAGAACAGGATCAGTGCTGTTATTCTCTCCAGGGAAGCTTATTTAAAAAACTCACTGCAGAAAAAAACACAGTCTGTAAAAAAAAAAAAAAAGAATCTGTTGTATTATTGTGCACAATTGTTGCTGATTCACAACTTCAGGGTCCCAGGTTTGAGTACGAGTTACTGTCAGAAAAACATGCCAATAGGTGGATTGGCAATGTTAAAAATTGCCCCTTGGTGTGTGTGTGTGTGTGTGTGTGTGTGTGTGTGTGTGTGTGTGGCTGTAGAGCCACAGCAAATATAGGAATAAATATTAAATTTGTGCATATTTTTGAGACTGCCCCTCAGTGATGCACACATTTTAAGAGGCTGATCTATTAATCTATTAATATTGCATGTGTTAACAGATGTAGGCTAATGAGGTTAATGACTCAATATTTTTCAGTTAATTACTTTGTATTTATATCTGCCTTAAACCAGAAAAGTGTGTCTTTAAGCAACATCATCATTTAGGTTATTGTTATTTCTTTATAAGAATATGAATGTTTGTCAAAGCACTAATGCTTATGCAATGCTTTAATGCTTTTTCATATCTAAATCACAAAAGACCAAACACACAAGAGCCATTTTCCAATTACAATCCTTTTTCATTTTTCTGACCCTGTTAAAATATTCATGCACAGTGAAAAGTGTATCCCCCAGTGAGGAAAAAATCTATGAGCATGGCACTGGAACCTTAATCTATCACTAGCCAGCCATTATCCCTGCAGCTCACATACTCGAGTGCCTAGAGACTGAAGGACTCCTCAGCTTCTGGCCCCTTCCCTTCCCTTCCCTTTTTTTTTTTTTTTTTTCTTTTTTACAGCTCCTGTTTCACTTAATGTGTCCATTAGTCTTTGCTTGGCAAGTCAATTCAACCAGCATGAATTTACACACAGCCTTACTTCCTAATCATAGTGGAATTTTTCTCATAAGTTATCATTGGGTTATTACATTATTTGTAATGGTTTCAAGTTATCAGAAATGTGTTAAAAATTTAAAAGCAATGACAGTGTCCTAACAGCTGGTTGGGATTTAATATCGGGAATGTGGAACAGGGCTTTCAGAAGTTTTATCTTTCCTGTACTCTACCAATCTCTCTCACAGTTGGCTGTTGTCATTTGATAAAGCACCACACCAGATTGATAATCTTAAAATTAATATGGGGGGAAAAATTCAGTACTATGGCAGACTATGGTGAGAAAGAGCCAAGAGTTTAGAAGGGGGTGAAAGAGTTTTTCAAATCTTTTCAAAGGTTTTCAAATTCAAATTTTATTTCTCACACAAAACCATACACAATATAACGTGTAACAAAATTCTTTTTATGTCTGTGACATAAAATAGAATTTACATAGACTAGAATTAACTTGTGTACAGT
Organism: Ameiurus melas; assembly: GCA_012411365.1. Taxonomy (NCBI): domain Eukaryota; kingdom Metazoa; phylum Chordata; class Actinopteri; order Siluriformes; family Ictaluridae; genus Ameiurus; species Ameiurus melas. Next base: position 30,713,502 of record CM022757.1, on the reverse strand, counting down.
TAGAAAATGTTTTTAAAAAGTTATATAAATATAATTTAGGGATATAAAGATGGGTGGCAGCAACAGTCTGACTATAATTGAGATAAAGTGCATGTATGTGCAGTTGCTTTAGTTTTGTTTTGTTCTCATGAAAAAACATATCCACAGTCACATCTGTCCTTCTACACCTGCTCATGATCTGAATGAATAAATTTCATTTACAATTTTAGCTTAGTTCTAGTTAGTTTTAGTTGGTTATCAATTGTTTTTTGTTTTTATTTTCAAGAGAAAATTATATTTGTGTTTTTTATGTTTTAGTCTCAATTTTGGTTTAAAAATTTTCATTGATTTTGATTGAAAATAACTGCATGAACTTGATACGCAACTTAAATATTTGAATATACAAAGGCAAAGTACAAATCCCCTTAATGTACAGCTACTTATGTAATTCTTATTTCTGATTAACACATTATATAACATTATGGAACGAACATTTGCCCTATAATGTAGACTCAATTTAACTCTTCAGTACGCCTACAAAGTCCAATAAAGCATTCTGAGTAGCTGAGTCAAATAGAGAGCATGTTTTCACTACGTAACTAGCTGCCATGGAGAGGATCTGTGCATCAACAGAAGCAGCCATAGAAAACAAGATTAGATCTTGTATTACCAGACTAACAGCTTACATAAGCAAATAGCTGGCTAACATTACTGTAAAAATACACTAATGTTGGAGTGGTTCTTAGACCCAGAGCAGACACTATCTGGTTTGGAATTCAACATGACTCACTGTATAGTGTATAGTCTGGCTGTCTAAGACTGTCCATGAGTTAGGGACTTTTAACTAATGATGGATTCATTTCAATGTCGTGACAGCAGAATGATCAACCACCCAAATATCTGGTCAGCACTGGTCTTACGGTGTTTTCTTTTCTGGAATAGTTCAGAAAAGGATCAATCTGCCAACTTCCAATCTCAGCCTCAGATGCTTCCTCTGTTGGCCACAAGCTCCTGAATTTTGAAAGTTTCTATCCATACTTTCATGCACTGATTTTCATTCAGAAACAAATACCATGATACAATATGCTTTTTAGAGCAAGACTTAATCATTGGATTAAAAAGCATTCACACCATTACATCATTAAAAGTCATTGCAGAGCATTTTTAAGCAGTTAGTGGTGAGTAAATTAGTTTACTGACAGGCTCCAGGCAAAATCTGTAGTTGGTCATTTGCAATTTCTGTCAAATGGCCTTTTCCTGTTAAAATAGAAGGTTGTTGGTCATGTTTAGTGATGAAAAGTAGCATATTCTCCAGTGACAGCTAAAAGCCTGGCTTATAAGAATAGCTGGAAACCTCGGGGCATGTCTCTGAGCTCATATATGAACTCAAGGCCCTTTACTTGGTATATGAATAATATGAATTCAAACCCATTTATGAGCTCAAAGCCAGTCAGTTAACAGTAACAATAAAGACTACAACGATGTACAATTATTGCTTAATTGTTTGATGAGTTTCTCAAGTTAAATACATAGATAACATTAGGAGTAGAATGAAAGTCCATCCATCCATCCATCTTCTACCGCTCACTCCTTCTTCAGGGTCGGGGGAAACCTGGAGCCTATCCCAGGGAGCATTGGGCACAAGGCGAGGTATACCATGGACAGGGTTAGAATGAAAGTACTTCTGCTTATTGGTGAATTTAATATAAAACATAACTTAAACTTATATAAGCTATAAACACTTGAATACAGTTCCTAAAGTGTTCTGACTTGCATATTTGCTAATTGCGGCATCATATTGTGTGTAGACAATTTTCCTTCATACCAGGGGTATTGCCAGACCTGGGCTTATGATACTATTGCTCTAAATATTTTCTGGATAGCCTTGAATGATGCAACACTTTAATATTTATTCTGGAATCTGTGCCAACTGATTATAAGACCTTACACTCAAGATGAATAAAACAGCCAAACTCACGAAGACTGGATTCAGATGAAGTATGCTTATTAGCAATCAGCAAACAAACTGGCTGGTACCAGGGTTGTACATCACATGAAGATGTAATTTGCACCAAAGCTCCTGTTATCTTACAGTCTCCTCATATACACTCCATGCATATTCCTCTCATCCAACTTTAACCAATCACACGTTTCCTTTTCTGCACATTCGATCACAAGTCTCCACACACGTTTCCGCTTTTTGCACATCCAATCACAAGTCTCCACACTCGGACCTCATTATGTCTTGGGTTTTCTATTTTAATGGTGCCCTTATCTCTTGCCTCTGTCTGTTTTCTTGCAACATTATTTATGTCATTATTTTTGACAGTAATACTGTATGGTCTATTATCTTTTCTGGCAGTTATCTTACCTTATCTAATTTTGATCTATTTCTACCTTTAATGAGTGACAGGCCTTGCGGAGAACTTCGCTCACCCCTTGGACCATGCGGAGAGCGGCACTCTCCCTTTTAGCATCATGGGGAAAGTCACTTCCCCCTCAGGCTCCGCCTTGATCCTTGTTCCTTCTGCTGACTGTGCACTGTCATATATCGGGGAGGGAACTCTGGACTTCATTTCCCAGCAGCCAGTGCACCATACTCATAAGTGACTACCTGCACCTGATTTACGTTTGTGTTAATGAGCACTTTGCATATATGTCACTGTTTGCACTGCTTTCCTTGTCTTACCTTATCGTCTTTCCATGCTTTTGTCTATGGTACTGTGTTTAGTTTTTGCCACAGTATTAAATGTTTGAAGATCTGCACTTGAATCCGTAATCAACTTTGTTTAGTGACACACTGGCTAAACCAAGTCACTGTCAAGTATTGCTATTCCTTGCTTCTGGTCCTGGCTTCCCTAGAACAAGTACAAAAGGCCAAAATATTCACAAATCTCAATCTACAAAGCTCCTACAATTTTGTACACATCTGAAGGGGGACGAGTAGAAGACTTGCCTTAGCATCACTTCTGGTCACTAAGAGTACTGCGTAATGCCATATGGGCTATCTTCGGCACCAACAATATTTCAGTGTCTGATCAATGATGTGGTGCAGCAGATGTTGGGGTATGTCATTGCCTACATCAATGAAATTTTAATTTATTCCCCTGACGAGACCACTCACATCCATCATGTCATTACGCCCAACTAAAAGAAACTATGACGTTGTCAACTGCAACAGCAAGCTCCTTGCTGTAAAACCTGTCCTAGAAGGTGTCACTGGCAGGAGGGGGCTCTCTACTCATTCATCATTTACACTGACCACAAGAACTTGGAAAATATCAAGACCCCCAAAGCTGATTCCTTCTCTTGCATGTACCCAGTGCCACCTCTAGAACACACAGAAGACTCCATCTTGTCAGAATCATGTTTAGTTGAAATACTTACCTATAACATTCACAGAGAGATTGAGGAAGCACAGGAAGTAAAGATCCCTACTCCATGTCCACGGGGAAATAAATTTGTGTCCTCTCCCTTATGGGACAAACTAATCACATGGGCTCACAAATCTATGGGCATGGGACACCATGGCACTCACAAAACACACCAAATACTGCAAGGCAAATACTAGTGGCCAGAGATGCTACAGGACATTCACTGGTTCATCTCATCATGCTCAGTTTGTGCCAAAGCAAAGGTACCACACACACTGACTGTGGGCAAGCTCCTCCCAACACCTACACCGCAAACACCATGGTTGCACCCAGCCATAGACTTTCTAACTGACATTCCTCCAGAACAAAACAGTGATCGTGGACCAGTTTTCCAAGTGCCTATGCCTGATTCCTCTACCTGTACTGCTTTTGGCCTTCTACATGGCAGTTCAACTTGTGTTTAGCATCTGTTTCAACCAGTGCTTAATTTGTAAATCTGCAGGTTCTGTAACTAAGAGGGTAGTGATCTGGCAAGTCGGGAGGCACATCAAAGGTCCCTGTCCTAGAACTTACACATATTCAATGAAATTCAATGCTGATAAGTAGGCCTATGCAAGTGATCACTCTGGTAAAATGACGAAACGCGTTTACAGCAGTGAGTACTCTCAACACAAAGGTAAATATTTATGGATTGCACAGTCTATCAGCTTATAAAAACAGAATTGTTTGCTTACTGTGCTGTCACTTCAGTTAGCTACAAAGCACATTTGCTTAAAGTACTTTGAAAACAAAGCTATGTTTCACACAGTAGGCCTACTGGCAATATACCTCACACTTATACTAACATTAACTGTACAACATAATTAATAAATAAGTGTCTTACCTAACACCTGTTGTGTTCTACTTTGAGTGTCTGTGTTGGCCCTGTGTCTCTTATGTATCCATGGGTGCACAAATGGCTCGAGATTGGACTTTGTAAGCAGTGGGCCCATGATGTGTAAAAACATGAGAGACGAGATGGTGGGAATGAGAGGAGGTGCACACAGTGAGCTACAAATACGATTCATTTTGGAGAAACACCACACTCCATTCAAGATTGGTATGAAATTCACATTAACCAGTAACTGCGTCATTCCTTCTGGGACTATTTGTGTATTTAAGTCCCTGTGCTTCTAAAATACCTGAATGACTGTATGTGGACTGTTAACTCCATTTAATTCCTGGAAGTCAATCCCAATTTCAAAGCCTTGTGTAGGTTGACAACATTTAGCCTCCCTGTAAGTGATTCTAAAATCCTTCCACAATCAGGCTAGCATTATCACTGGTTGCCAAACTGCTTCATCAGTGACCTGCTGCTGTTTGCTCTCTTGGACTTTTGCCTTTTTAGTAGTTTTAGTAATAGAACATCAAGGCCAATTTCTTTATTGTTTTTGTTGTACACTGGAGACATTTGGGTTTGAGAGCAAAAGATGATTAAGCAATTTAGAACATGGAACCTTTGGTGGCAGACCATCCAATTTTTAGGTGAGCAAAAGTATAGGAACAGATAGTCTTGAAGTTAATTAAAGTAAACACTTTTTGGTTGCATATCCCTTGCTTTCAATAACTGCATCCCACTGACCCACTGACACCTGAAACTGTTGCATTCTAGTTGTTGTTTGCTTTTCTTATCCCCTCAGTCTCTTCTTCAAGAGGTGAAATGAATGCCAATTGGGTTAAGGTCTGGTGATTGACTTGGCCAGTGTAAAACGTTTGTTTTTGTTGTGATAGCAGTATGTTTTGGGTCACTGTCCTCCCAATTAGATTGGATGCATTTCTCTTTACATTGGCAGACAGAATGTTTCTATAGTCTTCTGAATTCATTTTGCTGCCACCATCATGAGTAACATCATCAATACAGATTAGTGATCCCGTTCCAGAAGCAGTCATGTAAGCCCAAGCCATGACACTACCTCCATCATGCTTGACTGATGAACTTGTATGTTTTGGATCATGAGCAGATAATTTCTTTCTCCATACTTTGACCTCTTCATCACTTTAGTAGAGGTTATTCTTGGTTCTGGATTTTTTTTAGCTCATCTCTGTATCTCTTTACCAATTCCAATCTGGCTTTCCAATTCTTACTGCTGATCAGTGGTTTGCATCTTGTGGTGTGGCCTCTGTATTTCTGTTCTCAACATCTTCTTTGAACGGTGAATTCTGACACCTTCACCACTGCCCCGTTGAGGTTGTTGGTGAGGACACTGACTCTCCCAATGTTTCCTTCAACAACTGCTGTTGTTGTACTTGGCCAACCTGTTCCATGTCTGGTTTTTAGTACACGAGTGGTTTCTTTCTTTTTCAGGACATTCCAAATTGTTGTCTTAGCTATACCCAATGCTTGTGCAGCAAAAAAGCGCGTACAAATAAAGAAAGGCATGGCAGCAGTAAGATAGGCAAAAATGTGGAAGAAAGTTGTGTTGGCTGGAATGTTGGTTCATTTAGCAAAGAAAATAACACAGACAGAGGTGATGTTTTCAGTTTTTTCTTGAAGGTATTCTGCCTGCTGCTTTCAACCTCAAGCAAAAAAACAAATGAACAGGAAAGCAAACTAAAATTTGGACCAATCACAGACAGGGGAGGTCTTAGAACACCAGTCATCATGCATAAGGTTGGGATTCATATTTGTCACTGTGAAGCAGCATGAAGATGTCATCTTCAAACTTTCCACCAATATTGTGGTTAATTGTACTAAGCTGTGTCTCAAATTAACCAGTATAATCAAAGGGTGGACTTGGGATTTTGCCTTTTAGTATAAGACAACAAAAATATTCTGCTAACAAATGAAATAATGTGCTCTTCGCATTTGGTACCGAAATAAGGCCATATTGGCCATATGTGTGTTTGAGAGGGTAGCATTAGATTGGAACGCTCAAATCCACCTTTGTGTCGCCATTTATTTTTTGGCCTGTGAATATCTTGTTCTGAGTGAGGATAGCTTATAAATGACAGAGGCCTTGCACATGTAGAGTTAACGCCTCACTTGTTACTATCCGGGGTGAAATACCCGCCCGTCCGTCACACTGATGGCTCTGACAGCCATTCAGCAGAGCCCAAGGAGCCACAGTTTACAATCAAAGGCCTTTGACTGAAAGAATCCAGGCCCACTCTGCCAGAGAGAAGGGGTGGAGCAGCCTGTCACAGTGATGAGGCCCCGCACCAGTGAACCAGTCCTAAAAGAGAGAACCTGCAGTGACGAGTGGCACTCTTCATCATTTTTCAGGCACAGCATCCTGCTGAAAAATCAGACCAACATTTGTTTTTAGAACAGTTTGTTTTACATTAAGCCTATTCCATGGATCTCTCTCCTCTGAATACAGTGTAATGCATTATATAATAAGCCACATGATACCAGTATGTCTTTATAAGCAATTATAAGCAAATATAAACTTATTTGATTAACAGTAGAATCACTAATAGGTAAATTCATAATTTCTCGTGATTATCAATTCTCAGTGCCACTCTAAGGCTCCAATGAACATAAAATGAGACTTAAGTTTTTGAGAATCAATTTTTCATACAATTGTTAGTACTATGTGTATTATGTTTTGTCTCAAAATAGCCTCAAAACCTGAAATGTGGTGAACTCAAAGCCCTGCTGAAACATGTGATAGTCATTAAAAAGTAATTTTCCTTCTTTCAAGAAAGCACACATAAATTTATTCTTTACAGGAAATATACCGAAAGTGTGCCAGTGAATCTGTGTGATGTTATTCAGAATGATTATCACATCAAGAGCACTAACACAGAATAAGTCTTTGAAGAATGAAAGTTTACCGTTTTTCAGAGAGGATTAAACATTTAGAACCAACTGAAAAGCCCCTTTTCACGGCCAGTACTATGAGTTATAGCGCTAGTGTATGTAATAGTCAGACTAATCCCTTAAACATGCAGGACTTCTCAGTGGGTCCAGACTTAGACTGAATATATATATATATATATATATATATATATATATATATATATATATATATATATATATATATATATATATATATATATAACAGTGGAATAATGAATGAATGGTGTATGGTGATAATGTATCTGCTGGTATAAAATAGACATGTTCATACAAGTATGTGAACAAAAGATTGCACTTACGTGTGTGTGTGTGTGTGTGTGTGTGTGTGTGTGTGTGTGTGTGTTTCATCATTTGAGAAGGAAACTGATTTGCTTAACATCTTGTTGGAGTTGGACTTCTGCCATGAAATTTCTGGTCAGTTCCTATGTGTTCCCTTGAAAGATTATTGTAATGCTGGCAAACAGCACACCTCTGTGCAATGTGTTGATCTCACTCTTGTGGAATGGGCAAGTTATCCAGTTGGAAAGCTTGCTAATATTTGTCTCTAGTATAGTAGAGTTCTGATTATCTTTAGAGCTTGACTGCAGAATATTCTGTAAATATGTTCAAACAACAATTCCTCCCAAACTATCTGAACATAGTTTGAGGAAACTATTAAATATTGCTGTTACATATACAAGTCCCAGACACTGAACAATTTTTTTTTAAGTCTTTACATATAAACTTGAGTGTAAGATAGAGACAAATGCATTAAATTGCATTTCTTTTAGAAAGAGGTTTCATCTTTATAGTGAAGTTTGTAGAGAAGACTGTTATCAAAGCCTAATAATACTGTCAGTCCATGTGGTCTATGATACAGACCATCATAACTAAATGTTGTGACAAACTGTAAACACAATTTAAGTAAGAGATACTGTATAGAGACAGACAGGGACAATCCTTTAGGAAATAAATTTCTCAAAGTCTTTGTTAATTTTTTTCATTTGTATATAACATGGCTTTTACCTTGATTGATGAGTAATTCTGATTTACACCCACATAGAAGGTTATTAACAACTTACAAGAAATAGAATTGCATAAGGCAATTATATAGGCATGGAAACTTCACTCAGATGAATTTTTCAGCATCATGTCAAAGCTTGGAAATCTCTTTTAGTGCAGTCTGCCTGCTGAAAGTTTAATTCATTGCTGTACTGGAGCACTTTTAAGCTCCCATTTCTCACATATGAAGAGTGTTTGAAAAGTTTCGACTCTACTGCTCATTACAGAGCAAAGTGTGCTATGGGTTAGGAGCATGCATGAAAGAACTGAGATTTACATAAATAAACACACAGATACACACACGCTCTTGGCTCAGCCACTATGAATAGATCAGACTATTTAATGGTTGAGAAAAGGTTAATCTCAGTGAAATAATCAATCTCCAACTTGTGCATATCTAACAGTCTAATTAAGTGGTGTTGAAGAAACACTATCACAAATTCATGTGTAGATGAATTTTCACTTTAAGAGCTATTCAGTAAAATGTATTGAAATATGAAAACAATCCCACACAGATAATATAATCATAAGCATAGTAGGTGGTCATGTGGTGTACAATAAATAAATTAATGAATAAACAAACCCTGATTTATAGACTGTTCTTCATTCTAGGGAAACATGCATTTTTAAAGAAAAACTAACTTTTTTCTTACATAACAGGCAGTGCTGTTGTTTTCTGGTCTTTAAATATTTCTTTTCTAGCCAAAGGATAGACACCAAACACAAACACTTAATTTTACACTCTTATGGATGCTTAAATGTATTACAGTATTTGATATACATAAAAATAACAAATGTCAGGTATGATCTTCAACATAAAGTCATTCTCACCAGATTACAATGTCCACTGAATTCGTTCCCTGATTTAGTCTATAAATAGTTGATAGCAGAGTGGTAACCATGAGAAAATGTGATTTTATGTAATAAAACCATTCTAAAGACAGCTACAAAATGTCTGCATTTATTCTCTGCTTTATATGCACTATTGCTATTAAGTTAGCTTGTTATGGTTCTGTTGGAAACCTTCATTTCCAAATTAATGCAATTTCTTAAATTGGATAAGAACATTCATATAGCAAAGCTTGCTTGAGTAAACAATGTCTGTAGATAGATAGCTCTTATTTAGCCTGTACCAATGTGCTTATCAGTCAGAAACACTCAATTCCCATTTCTTCAGTGTGTATTACTGCCTGCAGTGTACAACTGCCTCAGAGATACATCATGCATTCTTAAACCAGTATTGTTCACATTAAAGTAATCCACATTTACAATAATTACAGAATTAAAGGAATCTGCTGTGGGTTTTGTGTGTTTCGCTGATTTTACCTAAGGTGTAGAGAGGTTATAAGTTTTTATAACAGTAAAAACAGAACATTGCTGTGGAAAATAATGAAAGGCAAAAATATACAGTATATATTTATAGTTCCAAAGGGAAATATAGTCCCCTCCAAAAGTATTGAAATGTTCATGGTTAATTATTTTGTTAATGCTATACAATGTATGTAAAAAAGAGGTCTTCATGTTAAAAAAAAGGACACATCCTTCCTTTTTTTCTGTTTTCTTTTCTAAGTCTATGGAAAAGCAGTGGAGCTGCACTTAATAATAAATTATAAAGTGTGAGGCTGCATTTGCTTAGTTCAGCCCTGCAGTGAGACTGTCCAGCTCAAAGCTTCAAACTTCAAACGCTTCGTACTCTCAACAACCCTTGTTTTGTTGACTATGTGCAGTCTTAAACTCTTCAGAAGTATATATGGTACATGCTAAGAAAATGTTGAACCTTAATGATTCTCCAATTGTCCCTCTGGGGGAACCCTTAAGTGATTTTTGAGTAGAACCCTTTTTGAAAGCTTTTGGAATTATCCAATGAACCTTAAAGGACCTTTGGGGAACCTTATATATATATATATATATATATATATATATATATATATATATATATATATATATATATATATATATATATATATATATATATATACATATATATATATGTGTGTGTGTGTGTGTGTGTGTGTGTGTGTGTGTGTGTGTGTGTGAATGGACTCAGGTAAAGGGTAAAGTGAAATAGTTTCTCAAGCAAAGAATTAAAGTATGTTTTTTTTTGTTTTTGCTTTTTGTTTTTTGTTTTTAAATCAATTCAAATGTCTAAACACAAAAACTAAATATTGGTCCCACTATATGATCTAATCCAAATATGCATCTATGCCAAAATGGGTTCAAAACAATTTTAAAATTCGTCTTTGAGTAAACAAACAGACTTCTTAATCGGACTAAATAAAAAACATAAAGAATGTAGCATCATGGTATATTTTATTTACAAAACTTGTATTTTTTTCTAAATGTTAGAGAATCATATAAGTGCAAAAATAACAACACAAGTCATTTTTCAATAAGGCAGACAATTTTTGGAGCGCAACAGTATGCATGCTGGTAAGTTTAACAACAAACTGCAGTGCATCTTTAAGGTTTACACTCCCGTTGAAAGCAGGGACCTATTTTAAAGCAGAAAACTGCAGCATTCAATACTGTGGGTTTCATTTGCATTCACAGTGCTGGTACAAATGTTGTGGCAGTTTAAGTGTAGTTCAAAACTTAATTTTGCTAATGTAGTTTGGTGAAATTAAACAACATTACATGCTGATAATTACATGCAAACAAACTGATTTATAAATTTGCTTTTAAAGTTTGCGACACTTTGGGAAGCCTTTAAAAAAACCACAACAATTCTTCATATAAGGTATTTGTCATATTATATCCAACAAAGCCAAACAACCACTGAATGAGAACCACAGTCTGGTTCTTATGAGTCTTTATATTACCATCAGAAATCCATAAATAACTTAATAATAAAACTTGGCACTAAAAACAAACACAATGTTTAAATATACATTAATTAATTCTAGGATTTAGTAATTTTTTTTACGTTCATACCAATGTGTCTACTACAGTACTAGTGGAAACTGAATAATGAACCTGAAACTGAATTTCACTAAAGTCCATGTTTAGAGTCACAGGCTAAAATGCATCAGTCTGAATAAACCATGAACCCTTAAATAGAATAGTCTTTTTTTTTGTCATGAAAAATATGAGTGCTAAATATCACAGTTAAATCAATTCACAGTGAATTAAATCTGCAGTAATATCATATGATCTTATGACCTTTGTTCATGGTATAACCATGCCATCACAGTATAAACCTTAAGAAGTAGCTAATTTTCTCCTTTCAATTCAGTGCATTAGTAACCAGTTCCATCGCCAAAGCTCAGGACAGTATAATATGCAGTACATTAATGTACTGTTTTTTGTGAAGCATGTCAGATTGATCAGTGTTAGATTTTTATAGACTATAAGCAAGGTTATTAATGTGTTGTTACTTATAAGCCAAGAATTATTGTGCTGTTGAAATCTTAAAGCCACTGAAATTGCCTTTCCATTGCAACTTTTATATTTTTACTCTAAAGTAGTGTCCCTCCCCTATTCACCCTGATTTGCCACCAACGCTGACTTCCGATTGGATCATATGTTCTAATTTGACTCCACCCTATGGGTGGGCTCTGTGCTCTGATTGGCTGTTGCAGGTTCATATGCCTGTGTAAGGGTGGAGTCTGTGCATTGACTGGGTTGTTCTTCTTCCACTTCTGGACAGCAATTGGACGACTCTGAGAATTGGCGTGCTTGCTTATAGGACAAACAGAGTTCCATCCATTTTTTTCGATTGGCATGTATCCCATCTACCATTGGCTGGAGTTTCCTATTCAGTTTCAGCAAAGCCTTTTCAAAAAATGACTCCATTAGCTATTGAGCCAAAACTACCAGAAGGCATAATAATTTGGTTCATTGTTTGTTTTTGTTTTTACCTCATACAGTGGCTTACAAATCCCATCAATCCATTCAAGTTGAAGGGCAGGAAGTTCATCTTTACGATTGCGATCAAAAATGGCCTTGGAGAGAATGGAAAAGACACCATGGATTTTTCCAATATATTTCCATTATAGTAAGATTAATAGTAATAATTCAGCATCTTTATAATTATTGTCAGTAATAGATGCATTTTGATACAAATGGTACATGCCTATATTAGAGTATGATAATGCATTATTAAGAAAGATTCTTGGCTTAAAAATTGAGACACATACTCACTTTAAAGGACCAAGAGAGAGCAAAAGCACTTACAGATGGCGTGAGCTTCAGCTCAAATCGTTCCCTGTCACCCTGCTCAAAAAACTCACTAGTCACCAACTCTGCCACCTGCATTGAGAGACTACAGTGAATCAACATTCACTACACACAGATGCTTCGTCTACCAACCAATTTAAACCTATTTGAGAAATAAGATGAAGGGACCTGTTTAGAGATCTCCCATGGTCGTGTCACAGCACCCACATCACACGCAGTCATAAGCATGGACCTGTTATGGAGGCAGCATCATGTCTGTGCTTATGGTTTAACTTAAATAGCTTTATATATCTTTAAAATAGAAAATAATTGACCTGAAAATGTCTCTGTGCTCCTGCATTGACCAGCAAAAGTCTCCAGCCAGAACATAATCAAAGAACTTCGTTCTTTTTCTTTTATGGAGAAGAAAAAAGGGGAAATGCTAGTGTTTGTAAAATGAAAGATACAACATATAGCAGGCTTAAAACTGAAAAGGAAAAAAAACCCCATATTCGTATGCATATGCGTATAGCGACACTTAAGTCTGACCAAAGAAAACTAGTCCTCTAACATGCCTCTGTTCTAGTGGCGCCCCTCTGTGGATGCTTTATATACTGTGTGTTTAAAGACGCAGTGGTGAATTTTAAGTGTATTTGTGCTCTTTTGTCAAGAAATATTAGCATAATGCTATTGACAAGTACTTATTGCTTTGTCTGTAAAACTTACTGGAAATACAAGTTGAGATCTGTAGACAGGATGGCCTGCTTTAAAAGCTGCATCATGTTGCTGTACTCTTTAGAGCTGAGATTGGCAAAAATGTTGTGCCCCTGTTGGAAATAACATGTTTGTTTTGCTGTTAAAGTTTAGGCTTCACCCAGAACTAATGAAAAGTCAGTAATGGTCAATGTAGTGATGGTTATTGTGATTCACCTTAGTGAGTTATGATCACACATTAATAAGTGTGTCTGCATGACAATGTAATTTGATGGCTAAAAAATAACTTTAGGGGGAAATAGTAACACTTTAGGATTTAGCTTTTTTATTTCACAAATGAGCTGAATGGTAGTAATACAGACAACATGTACAAAATGACAGACTACAAATAAATTCAGAATTTAGGCTCACTATGATGGCTCTGGATTACAGTGCTAAACAAGAGATTAGATTAGTTTGAAGACGTCTAAGTTCCACGCTAAGCTCAAAGAATAACGCATCTCAGATGTTCGGGAATGAAAAAAATTCAACAGATTTGTGAACATGCACATGTGCATATGACAGCTATGTGCGTACTGTATATAGCACCAAGTTTGAGCTGTTAGGGGGAACTGCCATAGAAGTAGAAGATGGTATATTTTTGCAAAGAGTTAGAGAATGAAACATTTAGAGATAGATTTGGAGACCTTTACATTCATACAGTCTAAACAAGACAGCAAAAAAGCCTGTAAGACTGCTTGTTTTACATCTAGAGGAAAATATTGTATTTTTTTTGCAAAACACCAGACTTAATTCATGGATAGTTCACAAAGAACCTATCACTACTACAGGATGCAAATATTGATGTAAGGCAGTAATGCTATAAGACGATTTCATTTCTAATCAAAGACCGAGAGAAAGCAACATATGCACAAAGCAGCAAATGTAGACCTTGAACATTCCTTCCCTCTGAACTTCAAAAGAGGAAATCTCATCTCTAAGGATGACCAAATCCTGATGCAATGTGTGCATATACTGTAAGTCCTGGCTGGTTCAGTTCTACAAATAGGCACAAGACTTTGTTATTCAAATAGACACAGTCTTCCACATTTTTTAAACAAGTCCTGCCTTTATGCACTGTTCTTCCCCTTTCTACTTCAGTGCCATAGACTTAGAGGATCTCTTCTTACATGAGTTAATTGGCTAAAGGAGCTTATTATACAGGAACAGGAAATCAATATAGAGGTTGGTAATGATTAAACAGCTGGGAGCCAAAGCACCTAATTAATCAACACTGGCAGGTTTTTAAATTTCTCCTTATTGCTAAAACATACCAAAGGCAAAAGCTTATGAGCTTATGAAAGAGGCAGTGGATCATTTCTCATGGTGTATATGATGTACAGGACAGTGCTGATGTTTCAAAAGCAATGAAAAGCAAATAGTCACCTCACTCTGCAGGATCATAACAGCATGGTTGAAATGGTGATGTTCAAGAGTAGCTGAAGTTCCATACAGCAATGCCAGTGCAGATCCTGACCTGCAGAGGGCAGAACAAATCACTGACAGGTAATTACAGGTACAATAGCTACAAAACAATGAGAATACTGTATGCTGCCATTTTTTTGGATAGATGTTGGCATGTTAAATGGACTGTTATGTGTAAAACTTTGCTTGTGTTTTTGTCTCACTTGGCTTGAAATGCATTGTTGGTGCCACGATGATCCAGGTCATGGCACAGACATCCAACCATCAATGCTAGAGTCTCTGCGTCTGTTAGAACATCCTGGAATCCTGCAGTCTGCCAAAGGACAGAAATAAGTCTATGGGAAAACATGCATATATCTATTACCTATATATATATAAGTTGTTTAAATCGTGGCTCAATCTATTAGCTTATTATCGTTGGCTTAAACAAGCTCTTCTAATCAGATATAGACTCACAGTTATCATAACAAACATACACTGGGAGACATTGAAAGCATGTCTCCAGTTGTGGTAGGCCACTGTGCGGTAGTTCTTCCTTACAGTGAGCAGCCAGCGGCACAACACCTGAGTAGGCAGAGGAGGAAAGTGTAACTAAGTCTTGCTAATATTATATACAACTGAGCATTTAATTGGGCTGAGTAAATCTTGAGCAGCATGAGAAAATGATTACTATTATGGCTGGGAGGATGACTTCCATGCTTCCTCTCCTTACCTCATAATCAATCTTAAATTTTTGGACAACACTAAGCTCCAGAAACATGCGCAGTGAGGCAGTAATCATGGCATCATTGTCCAGAGAAAAGTCATTGAAGTGGAACTCATCGATTCCCAGCTCACTGCTCAGGGGGATCTTAGCAGCCTGGGAGAGTAAGACAGAGAAAGTTTTGGGCAAACTAACCAATAATAATAGACATCAAATAAACACAACAGCAGCACTGGATCTGTAAGGACCAGATATGTATATAGTGTATTTGAATTATGAACATTTATATAATTTTTAATCCCCAAGGTTGATGGACATTCTGATAGTGATACACCTGAAATTAACATCACACAACTAGATGTTAGTTAACTCCCTATGCCAGTCATGCAGCTTTGGTTGAGGACAGACTTTACCATTACAGAACTAAACAGAATAAGTTTCTCCTATCAGTCAAAATACTTTGTTTAACTACTTTTCCCCCTTGCCAGAACCAATCTAAATGCTTGGGGTTTTCATATTTCTATAACAGACCAGAGCCGAAACATATCTAAATCATCACTCTGTCCATCACCAGTGTATAGTCAAAAAACCATAATCTATACACCAAATAGAAGCATGACCAAATCACCACGCAGCAGAAATACCATCTGTTTATTTTATTGTTTTAACAAAATGATGGCTTTAACAAGATGTGCCATTAGCTAGCTTCATTATAATATAGCACATAATTCTACCTCAAATAAAAGAGAAGCAGTAACAGTCTAAATACCACCTGCTCGATTACTGAAGAAAGCAGGATAAAAAGCAGCAGTAATTGAAATGAATAAGAACTGTGCATATGTTGTAAACATGCATATACAGGTCTATATACCCATTACTGTTTCATCTGTACAAATGTAACAAAGTTGTAAATTAGAGAGGGGTTAATGTCTTCCCAATGTCAAATGAGCTAAATGTGCAGTCACAACTTTCTAATAGTCCCAAGAATTTTATATAATCAGTTTGAACTGCATATTTAAATCACTATCTGGCTGATTTAATAAACTCCTGCAATCCCTTTTTAAGCAACATATATTCCTAAATCTCATATTTTAGAATATTTTACTAATGGCATTTACAGCTTTTCTACTATACAGACAGATATGTACAACAGAAATCTATGGTCTACTGTAGGGTTCTACCAAAAGGTTCTACCAAAGGGTTCTTATGTTCTACCAAAATGTATTCACAATATGCTATACTGACTATAATCTTCTGTTTCATGTACAGTAATAACTCATTCTATACAAATACAGTCAAAGGATGATAACAGTGTGGTTGTTGTTGGTTGTGTTTTTTGTGTGATGTTACCTTGAGTCGATCCACTTCAGCTTTTGAGCATGTAGCATGATAAGACAACATCTGAGGGCATAGATAGTATATATCAAAATATTTTTTAATAGTTTCACTCCATGAACACTCCAGATCACATCACTGATCCAGCATGTATAAAGATATTACATTCTGCTTACGTCCAGAGCCACAGACTGTTTGGCCCAAGCTTTCTTCACTTGGTTGTACATCATTGTATTGTTGATGCCAAGACCACAGAAAATAACAAAAGCCTGTGTCAAACACAATGATTGATTATTATAAAGACTCCATTATCTATAGAAATAAACCATTAATAATAGAGCAAAACTCACACCTCAAATAATCTTTGATCCGCATCATTAAACGTCTTCCTGTCCAAGCGATTAAGAATCTGGGCAACACCTTGAAAATGTGAGAGAGTTTTTAGATGGATGTTGCTCATAGCTCACTCACTCAATAACTCACGCTTGGCAGGCAAAAGATTGTCCACAAGGTGGCATTCCTATTCATATAGCTTTTGTCTATGTGATTATTGAAAAAGAACAACTGATACAAACCTACACATATTTGAAACACATATGAGATGTTTATGAGATGTACACACCATATGCAATTTGCATGTGTACTATAGGGGATGGACTGTCATTAACGCAGTAAAGGTAGCATGTGGTGCAGGTACATTTGAATTGGGTACAGCAATGTTGCTGGGCTTTTTAAACACCTTAAAGTCACTACAGGGTTGAGAAAAAGTAGAACAACAAAACACAACCAGCTCACTGCAGTAGTATGACCAGAAACTCAAAAGGATGAGCTGACATTGGATGATGACACAAACTACTAATGTGAAAATATAATTATAGTTTCTCACTGAAACATGCACCAACAGTGGACCAACAATTAATAGTTGATGTATCTGATAGTATAAATGAAGTATAAAGTAAGGATACAGAGTTTTTAAAAACCACAGTACTGCTTCTGTGCCTGATACACTCATACACTGTTAAAAATAAATAAATAAATCCTTGAATGAAAATTTCGTTTTGTTTTTATGTTTTTTGTTTTTATTATTTACTTGTATGTCTTCTTAACTTTATTCACTTCGGGCAATTGTATACCTACATACTAATTTAAGGTTTACCTGAGGAGCCAAAAAGGGCAAGGAGAGGGCACATCTACCAAATAAATAGTCATATGTACAATGTATGTATTAATCATAATTCAGGAAACTCACCAATTATTTGATGGGTTCTGTTCCAAATGGGGACACACAGCACTGACCTGATGTGAAAGCCTGAGGCCTGGTCAGCCTGTGAACAAACACACACGTGTGTGTGTGCGTGTGTGTGCGTGTGTGCGTAGGTGTGTGCGTGTGTGTGTGTGTGTGTGTGTATGTGTGAGAGAGAGAGAGAGAGAGAGTGTGTTTATGAATTGAAATGAAAATTAATAATTCTTGACTTTGCTCCTCTTGTTTGAGGAAAAAAAGTGTGGATTTGTTATTTAGGTTAGCCTTTGATACAACAGATAATGTCCTAATTCATTCATTCAGAGTGTGAGAAGCCACTGTAATATTAAATTAAAGGCAACTGATAGAATAGCATGCACAAAACACATGTGGAGACATATCATTGTTGCAATGCTACACACGAGTGACCATTTGGACACAGAATGATTTGGCTAATAAAGTTGTACAACTGGGCTATACTGGTGGCACCATCATGTTAAAATAATTACAATTAAAACAGATATCCTAGTCATATACTAAATGGCAGTGTGTGTGCACCTCAGAATCAAACCGGGGATCCTGACACACATCGCTTATGTTAACAGGCAGGCCTGTAGATGCCACCAACTCAGCGATGCTGTTATTGATCAGCCAGTCAGAACAGGACACTTTCTCCCTGCTGACATCAAATAAAGACACATACACACGCACACATACACACACACAAACAAACACCCCCCCCCACACACACACACACAGAGAGAGAGAGAGAGAGAGAGAGAGAGAGAGAGAGTAACCGCAGATTTAGTGCACAGCTCAAGTTTATTATTCATTAATTACTATACATTATTCAGTGACTACAGTGAAACTAATAGGAAATGTATGTAGCCATAAAAGTGAGGAATGTAAATGGTCCTGGGAGTTTAAGAAGTTAATGTTTGTATAGCAGTGATTTACAGCAGGGTTGCATAGCAGTTCTTCTAATGCAAATTCAATTCTATTGCGATGAAAAGATATTGCAAATTAAAAGGATAAAAGGTAAATTTGTGGAATAAGGTATAAGGATTCACCAGTTTGAATATGTGTAAAAGTCTAGATAATTATTATACAGCTGCACAGTTTGAACTGAATCACTTAAAACTGATACCACACACATCTCCTTTTTTATTAATTCTGTACTACACAATACGGCCAAAAGTATGTGGACACCCAACCATCACACCCATATGTCGTTCTTCCCTAAACTGTTGCCACAAACTTGGAAGCATACAACTATATAGGATGTCAAGCACACAAGTGTAGCATTACAATTTAATTTAATTTAATTTAAATGTAAAACTCAAGCTTTCTAAGTAGTGCAACAGAAAAGCAGTTGCCCTATTGTTGGAAGCTCATGATTTTGAATCTTGATGAATCCACAGCCATCTGTGACCAAGAGAGCAAAATTATCTGTGCTACTGACAATGACCAGTCATTGGCGTCTGTCAGCTCATGTATGTGGAAAAGGGTAGATTTCCTGAATGTGCTCAGCTGTCCTTTAATGTAGCATGTGCAGCTGTTTGAAACAATGCAGTGGCCTCATGTGTCTCTGTGGAAGCATGTACAAGTCCTCATCCTGATTGGTTACTGTTAGGGGAGTGCTAATTAATGGGAATTTGCAAATGAACAAATTGGGAAATAAAAATTGATCTCTCAATCCAAATAAGATCTCTACATTTTTGGCTGCTTATAATGTTCTATAGAATCATTCATACACCAGATCTATACCCCTAATGAACTGCAAACATTTATATAGGATGTGAAATGGAGCGCTCACCTTAGGTCATGGTCCACATTGCAAAATGGAGACATGAGCTCAAATGTCTTCGAGAACTTTACCACCTGCGAGGTACATGGGGGACAATCTGAGTAGACAGAAAGTGGTGCAAGACATGATCGATTGTTTCACAAGAAACTATTCAAGAATTTTCCCTATAGGTACAGTAGATAAACAGATATCATCTGAAAAGTGTAGAAGGTGATAAAAAAAAAAGGCATGAGAATCCATTTTCCTAAATATAAATGAACATCTTACAGGTGAGTGGATGTCCTCTAGGAGCAGCACAGTGCAGCGCTCACACTGCAGCAAGGTGAGTGCTCGCTGCATGATCTTTCTCACAATCTTCTCCAGGTCTGTCTGCTCCTCAAACAAATCGTTCACCACCTCCAGAAGAGCCTGTAGAAACAGCATGAACGTAATTCACTCAATGCACAACAGCATATAAACATTCAACATGAAAGTATGTGGGGTCGAAATTAAGCCAAGCTGAAAAATCTATACCACATATTGTAGGGAGTGTTTGCCAAGTGTTCACATTCAGAACACTAATAAGATAAAATGCAGGCTATTTACTTTTTCACCACACACCTTTCAGTGCATTACCACTACACATCATATAACTGAATACATTTTGAAAATCTGTCTGTTCAGTAGAAAACAGACTGAGAATCAACCTGGAACTCTGTGTGCATTATTTATCAATGTTCTTCAGGCTGTGAGCAGAATGAGTGTGTAGCTTAGACTCTCACCCGGCTCCTATCGTATTCTTTGCGGGACTCAGAGAAGAGCTTGGCATTGGAGATCGATATACCACAGAAGGGTAGGTACATCTGTAGCACCTAAGCAGAGAGCAGAGAACAGGGGAGAGAGAGAGAGAGAGAGAGAGAGAGAGAGAGAGCTCATGGTATCAATAAAAAGCAGATGCAGGAGCAACACGTCTGAGAGGTTTTTTTTTCTGGTTATGTAAGTATAAATGTAGATTTAGATCCTTAACGAGCAAGCCAGAGGCGAGAGTGGCAAGAAAAAAACTTGACTTGAGGAAGAAACCTTGTGAGGAACTAGATTAAAAAAGAAATCCATCCTCTTCTGTGTGTCACCTGATAGAGGAATTATAAATCATTACTCTTCTACAACTATATATAATATACAATGGGTTCCAAATGTCTGAGACCACATTGAAAATTTGGGATTTTTTTATTTTTATTTAAAATGCTAAATAAACAAAAGTTTTAGAATTATAAAATATTTTAAACAAAGAAAGGAAATGTTCAATTCCTTGAATCTTTAATATTGTGTAATATTCTAGATCCCTATTTAAATGTAAGCCAATATTTGATATTGACCAGATTAACTACTTTGTATAAAAGGTCACATTTTCCTCATGTCTAATCTCTTCTACTGAAGCATGTGTTCAGACAACATGCCGATGGATTTGATCTAAAATGGATCATAAGTTTTTGCACAAATTTTTGACTCTACAGTGCATCCGGAAAGTATTCACAGCGCTTCACTTTTTGACATTTTGTTATGTTAAAGCCTTACTGCAAAATGGATTAAATTAATTATTTTATAGTGCATTTTTTGTTTGTAATTTTTAATAAATTTGCAAAGATTTCAAACAAACTTCTTTCATGTTGTCATTATGGGATATTGTTTGTAGAATTTTGAGGAAAATAATGAATTAGGCTGTAACATAACAAAATGTGGGAAAAGTGAAGCACTGTGAATACTTTCCGTATGCACTGTATGCTAGCTTGAGTGTACTCTCATTAAAGCAAAAAAAAAAAAGGCGACATACAAAGTACTAAGAAAACTCTGAAATTCTGAGATTCTACTTTTCATTAGTATAATTTGTAATGAAAATTGTTGTATTAAATTAGAAAACAATACAAAATATAAACATTTTCATAAGTGCTTTCAGACTTTTGAACCCAACTAAGTCATCATAGTATACAGGTCAAATTATCCACTGAATCCAGACTTGAGCATAAACTGCTTTTGGGAAGAGAAATTCTGTGTTAAATATTTGTTAGCACATTCGCTTTGAACAATCACGTTCATTAATATTGCATAACACTTTGGACTGTTTTTTAGTGTGTATGCACATTAATTATCATATCACCTGGTAAAAATGTCTTCAACTAATCAAACCCCATCAGTGAAAATGTACTAGTTAAAACTCCCAATAAAGATTGTTACAGAATTATATAGTTCAGAGAAAAATGAGCAACAAAAAGCCCACAAAGTAAGTGTAAGTTTCATACTAACTGACAATGGAAATCAACTATAGAATGAGTATGTAGAATGCAACACAAGCTTCAGCCAAGATGCTCAGGGAACAGCTCTGATGTTTTTATTATATGATAAATATATTATATATGAAGTTTCCACTGCAGTGTATATTTTCAAAAATAAATTAAATTCACCAAGTAAAACATCAAATAATTTGTTCATGATTTGTTTTCAATACAGTACAGTGTGAACTGAATTTTCAAATGACTCTTTTAGGTTTTTTTTTTGCATTTTCCATACTGTCCCAACTTTTTTGGAATTGGGGTTGTAGTAGCTTCCAGTTAGTTTAACTCTACAAGGAACATCACAATAATATTGATTTACATATTGATAGTGATTTATTAGACATGATTAATGAATTGCACGGTAGATGTTACACAGATTTAATGTAGCACAATACTGTTTGGAAATAGAATTCAAGCAACAAAATGATGTGTTATTAGTTCATTTAAAACTATTGGAAATGTACTGCTTAATCCAGAATACAACTGGTACAAGTGTGCTCTTCCAGCTGACTCACTGGAAATGATGACATAACGATGACACAAATTATGAAAGGTTTCCACTCAAATAACAGGAGAAAATACTTACCTCTAAAATAGTTCTTATTTAAAAACAATAAAAACAATTATGATAAAATTTATGTCCCCCCACAGTGTCATGAATTCTGTTCATTACTATTATATTTTACACTTGCGCTAAACGAAACTTTCAACAAAATGTGCTATTGCCATGATTTGCAAATTTCATAAACCCATATGTTATTCACAATAGAACATGGAAAACATATCAAATGTTTAAACTGAGGAAATGTACCATTTTATGGAAAAAATAAGGTAATTTTTTATTTGATGGTTGCAACACGTCTCAAAAATTTGGGAAAGGGGCAAGAAAAGGCTGGAAAAGTAAGCGTTACTAAAAAAGAAACAGCTGGAGGATCATTTTGTAACCAGTTAATTTAACTGGCAACAGGTCAGTTACATGATTGGGTATAAAAAAGAGTATCTTAGAGAGCCAGAGTCTCTCAGAAGTAAAGATGGGATGATTCTGGATGGAAGCATATGTCGCTTTGTACCTTTACCTGTACCTTTCGGCATTGATGGTGCCTTTCCAGATGTGCAAGCTGCCCATTCCATAGTCACTAATGCACCTACATACCATAAGAGATGCAGGCTTTTGAACTGAGCTGATATAAAGCTGGATGGCCCCTTTCCTCTTTAGTCCTCTTTTGTTTTCAACTTTGCCTCAGTCCATTTTAAATTAGCTTTAGCTCAGAGAAGACGGTGGCATTTCTGGATCATGTTCACTGGCTTCTTCCTTATATGATAGAGCTTTAATCAGCATTTGTTGTTGGCACAGCGAACTGTGTTCACAGACAATGAGTTCTGGTGGTGAGTCCATGCAGTGATTTCCATTACAGAATCATGCCTGTTTTTAATGCAGTGTCGCCTGAGGGCCCGAAGATCACGGGCATGCAATATTTATTTTCACCCTTGTCCTTTGCGCCCAGAGATTTCTCCAGATTCTTGGAAACCTTTGATGATGTTATGTACTGTACATGATGAGATATTCATACTCTTCGCAATTTTATGTTGAGGAACATTATTCTGAAATTGTTCCACAAATTGTAGATGCAGTTTTTTACAGATTGGTGAACATCTGCCCATCTTTACTTCTGAAAGACTCTGCCTCTCTAAGATTTTATATCCAATCATGTTACTGACCTGCTGTGCTGCCAATTAACCTCCATCTGTTTCTTTTTAGTAACCCTTACTTTTCCAGCCTTTTGTTGAACCATAACAACTTTTTTGAGACGTGTTGCAGCCATCAAATTCAAAATTACTTCATTTTTTTTCTTAAATTTTTTTTTTTTTTTTTTTTTACATTTCCTTAGTTTAAACATTTGATATATTTTCTATGTTCTATTGTGAATAACATATGGGTTTATCTGTTTTTATTGACATTTTACACAGCATCCCATTTTTTTTTGGAATTGGGGTTGCAGTGCCGTGGTTATATGTTATATGAGCAACCTCTTTCATTGCTCTTTTTCAATTACCGTAATTTCCGGACTATAAGCTGCTACTTTTTTCATACGCTTTGAACACTGCGGCTTAAACAATGATGCGGCTAATTTATGGATTTTTACGGACTAACGAGTTTCATGCTGCCAAAACATTTAGCCTCGTCACATCGGACAAACAAAATTACCCAACAGGTCACAGTGGACCAATGAAACTGTTCGAATTAAATCTAACGCACTCACACTACATTCTCCAGATCAATCATTTTGCACTTCGTGCACACCCCGTCATCAGGGAAAACACACGAAGACATGCAGATTGGTGACTTCATTTCTCTGCCCCGTCTTGTCATGTGTTGTCAAGTCATGTGTGTATTGGTATTGCCCGCAGCTGTTAGCAGTTTGGCTGGTGTGTATATATACCGGGAGCCATGACACACACAACGCGGGTAATTAGATATAGAGTTAGAATTAGATAGCGAATATAGTTAGAGTCTTTGTTCATGCCATGTGTCTTAGTTCTTGTTCATGTCTGAGTTCATGTCAAGGCTAGTTAGCGTATAGCATAGCATATAGCATAGCTTATATCATAGCTTATAGCCTAGTAGCGGATAGTATAGCTTAGAGTTGTATAGACTTAGTTTAGAAAATAGATGTAGAAGTGGTTTATAGAGTATAGATATAGAGTCTTTGTTTCATGTCATAGTTAATGTTTAGGTTAGTTGGTTAATTAGCTTAGTTCATTGAGTTGGTCATGGTTCTTGTATCTCTTGAGTCTGCTCTCTCCTGTTTCAATTTAAGCTCTCGTCCTAACTACATTTGCATCTGTCCTGCTTCATTTACGTCACGAATCGTGACAGTTACAATGTGGACACCTGCGGTTTATAGAGAAGTGCGGCCTATATATGTACAAAATTGTTTTTCTTTTTAAAATTAGCGGGTGTGGCTTATATTCAGGTGCGCTCAATAATCTGAGAATTACGGTACTGTTATTTTCAAACTTTTTTAATTGAATGATACCACAACGGTCACACAAAACCTTTCAAACAACCAGTGGGTTTAACCTTACAGGTTGGCTTTAAAATGTTTTTTTTCACCCACAGAGAAGCTCATGAATGTCAATAAACAGAGTTACAGGTTCAAAGTTTGAGAATATTCCTGGAAGAGAGAGAATGATGCAGCTCACCTTTTCATCATCCTCAGCGAAGGGAGTTCCATTGGGTTTCTTGTTGATGGCCTGCACCACTCCAATCACCTCTCCATCACTGTTACAGATGGCCATGCACAGGATTGACTGAGTCTTATAACCTGTCAGCTTGTCAATCTCATCACTAAACCGATGGTCCTGCAGAATATACAACAATTACAAGAACATATTTCTTGATTTTTGTACTAGGAAACATATTGCTAAATATTGCTATTAAATTGAGTTTATTTATTTATTTATTTATTTTTTAAAAAGTTGTTTAATGATTTAATAAATATGTTGCCTAAAGAGCCTCCTTCACTGTGACAAGCATATGACTTTTCAAACTTTTAATGTCTGAGCTACTTTAGGTAACTTTTCCTATTTATTTGGCAGTTGATTTATGCTTAAATTATTTTTAAGTGATCACATCACTTTCCTCCTTCTGTTAGAGAGGTTGTTTCAAAGTGGGTGCATTCTATAAGAACACCAATAAATGGTTGATGTGGTCTATCTAGCTGTCACTTTATTTGAACTATACATTCACCTTTTCATTTTTCTCTTGAATGAAGTATTTCTAACTTAGTTATTTTTTACGTACAGTTTTTGAAGCAGCTTTCTCAACTGTCTACAATGACTGATAATCCAAGGAAAACCCTGTCGATATTTATGAGTTGACCATGTTGTATCATTACACTAGATCATACAAATGGTTAAATACACACACCATTTTAATATTTTAAAATTCCAACTTATTATTCAATTATTTACCTTATATAACATTATCCACTAACTAACTACTATGATTTATACAAAGATACAATGACATTAAAAGGGGAATCAATGTATTTACAATAGTGATGAATGAAAGACGATCTGCTGAAAGGCACTTGTAGTTTAAGGAGTGTAAGGGGTTAAGTCAGCACTGAGATTCTTTTTCTGTGGTGACATAGATGAAAGACGCTGCAGATCGAGGACAACAGAAGTTCATTTGTTTCAGTATAACTATGTTCTAAGGACGTCTCCATAAAAAAAAAAAGTTAAATGCAGGAGACACTTTATATAGCATGCTCCCACTGAAACTAACTGTTCCCATTCTGTGCCAAGAAGACAGATCTGCAGTCAGAGGATTAATACGTTCAGCAGCTGACCAATGGGGAAGACTTGCCCTCGGCCATGTAATAACGATGTCCAGAATTCAACTACAGTGAGACCTACATCCTGACTGCAGTAAGGGAAAAACAGAACTATAAGCGGGAAGCCTTCCGGAAAAATCAGGTTTCTCGGTCACGTTGACATAATTTAACTAATCAGGTTTTAGTATGGCCTGACAGTAGCTCCGCAGAGTCTAAGATAAACTAAGAATGGTTTGTGTTATTTAGGACAAGGGCTCTCAGCTGCAAACCTGAGGACCTGTACTGCAAAGTTTCATGTTTTTCCACTTTATGAGCTGGGAATCTTTGGGTTGAGTACATATGCTTTATGTTATGATAATGAGTATATAGCCCTTGAACATTGAAAAAAGGATAAAAAATTGAAGATGAATGAACAAAAAAATGAAAGATGTTTCACCTATTATATATATAATATATATTATGTAGGGCGCACGGTGGCTTAGTGGTTAGCACGTTCGCCTCACATCTCCAGGATCCGGGGGTCGATTTCCACCAGGGCCATTTGTGTGCGGAGTTTGCATGTTCTCCCCATGCTGCAGGGGTTTCCTCCGGGTACTCCGGTTTCCTCCCCCAGTCCAAAGACATGCATGGTAGGCTGATTGGTGTGTCTAAAGTGTCCGTAGTGTATGAATGGGTGTGTGTGAGTGTGTGTGTGTGATTGTGCCCTGCGATGGACTGGCACCCTGTCCAAGGTGTACCCCGCCTTTTGCCCGATGCTCCCTGGGATTGGCTCCAGGTGATTGGCTCAGCTGACCCTGATGAAAGAGTAAGCGATAGCAGATGGATGGATGGATGGATGGATAGATGGATATATTATGTATTTTATACACACACACTCACTGATCACTTCATTAGGAACACTACACTAATACTGGGTAGGGCCTCTCTTTGTTCTCAAAACAGCTTCAGTTCTTCGTGGCATGGATTCCACAAGAAGTGATTCTGGTTCATGTCGACATGATTGTATTAGAAAATTCCTGCAGATATTTCAGGTTCACTTTCATGCTATGAATCTCCCATTCTAACTCATCTCAAATGTGTTCTATTGGATTCAGATCCAGTGACTGGGAAGGTCACTTGTCATGAGTGCCCCTTTGTGCAGCGCGCTAAAGAACGTGCGCGATGCGCGTGCGCAAGCACCTGCTTCTGTTGTGGACAGCAGTGACATTTCTACACGTGTATTTGTTTATGTTTATGTCATGTCTCCTCCCCGTCCTATCACTGGTTGTGCTGTCACGTGTATCTGTATTGCCCTCCGCTTTTTGCAATTACGAGGCTGAATCCTGCCGGCATATATACATATATATGCCTATACATATATACATATACATATATATGCCTCCCAGCACACAACGCGGAAGATTAACGTAGAGTATCATAGCATAGTTTAGAGTTAGACTTTGTATTTGTAATAGTTGTCCTTGTTTTATGTTCATAGTTTCATGTTCATAGTTTCATTTCTTAGTTTATGGTTAGGTTAGTTAGTTTAGCTTACTGGTTCTCCGCTACCAGTCCCTCGCTCAGGTGCCTGATTATTGTTTGTTATCTCGACCCCGTTTTCTGTACCACGACCTTGATTCATGCTTAACCCTGTATATGCCTGTTTGCCGATCGCCCGACCTTCGCTTGTTTTGGATCATGTTTATGGATCACGTTTTGGATTTGTCTGACTGTCTCTCTTAAATAAAACTATTATTCTTTACTATGCTTGCATCTGTCCTATCTCCGCTCTGTCACGATTCGCGACAGAATCTTCCACCATGGATGCAGCGAGGGCGAGAGAAGGCACACTACAGAAACCAGGGAAGTAATAGGATAATACCGCATCGGGGAACGCTCGGATTACTGGCCGCGTTGTTCATCCATGCAATTTCCCCAGAGGTACGACGTCGAGCTTCCGCTAGAGACAGCGGGATTGGGGAACTACCTGCTGGAGTTCTGTTTAGCTGCCAGGTGTATTTTTGCAGCCTGGCATATGCTAACATCTCAGAACAATGGATTGGGTTCATGGTGTCAAGATTTTACAGTCCGGCCCATGACTGGGCGTAGCAGCTGGTGAGTGCTGGGTCCCCAGCCCTCCATGATGTCACTCAGTTTGTGGAACTTTTTATGGATAAGTTCTCACAGCCCGGACAACTTCGTGGTCTTGACTTACTGGGGTGGCGAGTCAATGGACAGCGCCAGTCTAACCCGCCCTTCAACCTTTATTATGAGGAGACAGACAGGGCAATCACCGCTCATCCAGTTAAGCAAGTTCCATTCATGTCCAAGTCTGCTGACCCAATTCTCAGAGTTCTTGCATCCGTCCTATCTCCGCTCCGTCACGATTAGTGACACCACTGAAGAACACTGAACTCATTGTCAAGTTCAGAAAACAGTTTTATATGACTTTTGCTTTGTGACATGGTGCATTATTATGCTGAAAGTAACCATTAGAAGGTAGATAAATTGTGGCCATGAAGGGATGCAAATGGTTAGCAACAATACTCTATGGCATTCAAGCATTGATTGACTGGTATTAACAGGCGCAAAGTGTGGGAAGAAAACATTCCCCACACCTTTACACACCCTCACCAGCCTGGACTGTTGGACTCTATACCAGGGGTTACCACTTTTTTGTGGCGGGGATCCCTGAACGGATAAAATAATCTAGGGGGCTACTTCTTTGATATATATATCTTGTGAAATCATTAACATTTTTATGCTAAGATAAAGATATTTCATTATCCTTTGACATAAAGTTGTTATTGAAAGTAAAAAAAACAACAAATAAACATTGTGTTTATATATATTAAACTTATAAAAAATATATATATATATATATATATATATATATATATATATATATATATATATATATATATAATTTGTTATAAGTTTAATACAAAAAAATAAAAAATGTTTTTATTTTTTTTTTTTACTTTCAATGAACAACTTTATGTCAAAGGGATAATGAAATATCTTTATATCTTAGCATAAAAAATGTTAATGATTTCTCACAAGCTGTTTTAATATTTTTTTATTAAACAATCAATCCTGGAAAATATTCCAAAAAAATTTATTGAAATTTTGTGTTTGCCCCCAAGTTGAACATTGGAAAGTGCAGACGTGTTTTCATCTCCATGCTTGTGATCTTTAAACAGCGTGTTTGCTATCACAGTCATTGCTCCCATGACAATTTCCCCATCCAAGAAAGATTTTTTGTGTTTTGTCAAAAAATTTGGAACCCTAAATGAAGCTTCAGCTGTAGCCAGTAACTTCTTAGCGGGTCTGGTTAAAAAAATGATTGCTGCTTGCTTAATGTTGCTTTCAACTCATTAATGTTGGTGGATAACTGCTATTGAAGGTCGAGTGGATTGTGGTGAAATGTCTCTCTGCGTTGTGCATCTTGGATACCCTGATGCTAGCCCTACAGATGAGGCATACACTTTTGCCTTCAATATTTGTGAAGAGAAATTCTGTGTCTCCCACTCCTTGTTAAAGTAATGTCTTTTTCTTTTTTGCTGGACCTGGTGCACCATCAGCCATAATTAATCCTTTGTTGTTTTTTTGTTATAGTTGAGTTCACCTTGTTTATGTCGTCAGCTCGCTACCACCTAAACTCACAGAACAGCCTATGTCATGAGAAATGTATGTTACTTACATTAACAATAACATGCATAAACTTCTAAATATTTACATTTTTAAATGATGATTTTATTTGCTGTTTAAATGTTATATGGAATGTTAGCATAACACTTTTAATTTTTTTTGTAAGTATTAAAAAAACAACTAAAATTAATCATTAAAATTTAGCCTATTTATAGAACGCACTTGGCGGGCAACTCACAGACTACATACAGGCTACCAGGTATCATGTTGGGGACCACTGCTCTATACTGTTGTCTGTTGAAAATAACTGGAGATCAGCAGTTATAGAAATACTCATACCAGCCCGTCTGGCACCAACAATCATGTCACGGTCAAAATCACTGAGATCACATTTTTCCCTTATTCTGATGGTTGATGGGAACATTAAGCTGCTGTCCCGTATCTGCATGATTTTATGCATTGTACTGCTGCCACACAACTGATGGATTAGGTAATTGAGCAGGTGTACAGTTGTTCCTAATAGGTTGTTAAGTGTGTGTGTGTGTGTGTGTGTGTGCATGTGTGTATACAGTGAGGGAAATAAGTATTGGATGCGTCCACATAATTTTCAGTAAATATATTTCCAATGTGGCTATTCACATGAAATTTTCACCAGACATCTGTATTATCTCAAGAAGTCCACAAATATAAATAATTCACAACATTAAAGTCCATAATTAAAGTTATGTGTAATAAAGTGGAATGACACAGGAAAAAAGTACTGTTGATCTAAGAAAAAGCAGTTCTCCAAGGCAAGGTAAGGCAAGGAACCAGCTGAAATCCATAAGTAATTATACCCCATCTGTGTAAATTAATATCAGCTGGGTTAGTAAATTGATGGTTTTTAAAAAGGTTTTCATTACCAAGGTGTCACACAAGAAACATCTCATGATGGATAAAAGCAAAGAGCTCTCCCAAGACCTTTGCAACCTTATTGTTGCAAATCATATTGATGGAATCAGATACAGATGTATTTTAAAACTACCGAATCATCCAGTAAGCACCAATGGGGGCATTATCCGCAAGTGGAAGCAACATTACTCCATCATTAACCGGCCATGCACAGGAACTTCTCGCAAGATTTCTGACCAGGGAGTCAGAAGAAAAGTCAGAAGAGTAGCCCAAGAGCCTAGGACCACTCAGAAAGAGCTCCAGAAACACTCTGAGGCAGCAGGTACCACCGTCATTGAGAAGACTATAGGCAATGCACTCCACTGCACACGCTCACCCCGCAAGACTCCATTACTAAAGAAAAGGCATGTCGAAGCTTGTTTAAAGTTTGCTACAACTCATTTGAACAAGCCTGTGAAATACTGGGAGAGTGTAGTCTGGTCAGACGAGAGCAAAATTGGACTTTTTGGCTGTTATACCACACACCATGTTTGGAGAAGAAATGGCACTACACATCACCCTAAAAACACTGTACTAACAGTGAAGTTTGGAGGTGGAAGCATCAGCTGTTTTTCATCTCATGGTACTGGTAGACTTCATATAATTGAAGGAACGATGAATGGAGCACTTTACCGCGAGATTCTTGAGAAGAATCTGCTGCCATCCACCAGGATGATGAAGATGAGACGTGAGTGGACCTTCCAGCAGGACAACGATCCAAAGCATACAACAAAGGAAACTTTCAGTTGGTTTCAGAGAAACAAAATCAAGGCCTTAGAATGGCCCAGTCAATCACCTGACTTGAATCCAATTGAACAAGATTTAAAGACAATAAGTTTAGAAGAATTTACCAAAATCACACCTGAATACTGCGGCCGATTCATTTCTACATACAGGAAGCATCTTGAAGCTGTCATTACAAACAAAGGCTTCTCCACTAAGTATTAAATACATTTCAATTAGCATGTTCAATACTTTTTTCCTGTGTCATTCCACTTTATTATACATTTATTTATGGACTTTAATGTGTGGAATTCGTGAATTAATACCAAAGTCTACAACAAATTTCATGTGTATAGCCTCATTGGGAATATATATAAGGAAAAATATGTTGATGCATTCAATACTTATTTCCCCCTCTGTAAAACACCTGTTCACCTGCTCATTTTTGCTGTTATCCAATCCACCAATAATGTGGCACTTGCACGGTACATAAAATCATACAGATACCGGTAAAGATTTTCAGTTAATGGTCACATCAAACATCAAAATGGGGAAAAAGTGTCATGTCTGTAACTTTAACTGTGGTTGCTATGCTGGTTTGAGTATTTCAGAAACTGCTGCTCTTCTGGGCATGTCACACACAACAGTCTCTATAGTTTACACAGAATGGTGCAAAAAAGAAAAACATGCTGTGAGCAGAGGGTCTGCAGGCTGAAACATCTTGCTGATGAGAGAAATCATAGGAGAATGACCTGACACATCTGATCTGACAGGAAGTATTGTTTAGTAACTCAAATATGTACTCTTTACAACCACGGTGAGCAGAAAAGCATCTCAGAATGCACAACACATTGAACCTTGAAGCAGCTGAGCTACCACAGCTGAAGACCATGTCAGCCAACAACAAGAATCTGAGACTCACCCAAATTGGACAGTTGAAGGCTGGAAAAATAGCAGGTGAGTTTGCTTTCTAACCTTCAACTGTCCTCGACTTTGATTTCTAATCTTCACTTTCAAAAACCCTGGAAATCTGCAGTTTCTGACCAGCCCATCTGGCACCATCACCCATGCCACTGTTAAAGTCGTGATGTTTGATGTGAACACTAACTGAAGCTCTAGACTGTGTCTGCATGATTTCATGCACTGTGCTGCTGCCACATGATTGGCTGATTGCATAACTGCTTAAATGAGCAGGTAAATAATATGTATATTATTAGTGTTAAATATGAAAATATGATACGTGTGAAATCCTGAGCTTGCTGTTCGTCTAAATACCACCAGTGGTGAGTGTATTTCACCTCATACGCGTTTGAGACGTTGACCGTCTCGCCGTGCTCGGCCACATAGCCGATGATACCCTTGCCCCACGGCACTTGCACCTCGGCGACGGGAACTGCGCTGGAGCAGGGTCTCCCCGCTGTCCCCGAGTGCACGTCGAGAAACTTGGACACTAACGTCCGCTCGTGCGCAGGACCTTCTACCAGGAACAGCGAGCAGCGGTCTGCGTTCACCATGACGCACACGTTTACTAGGATCTTGTAGCCCAGGTTGGTCATGTCGAGCTCGCCGGAGATGTCCTTGACGAGCTCGAGGAAGAACTCGCGCTCGTCCGACTCCTTGAGCGTGTACTTGTAGTCGAGCGCGCTGGAGGCGTAGCGCGGCACGTTGACGCGCGACTCCAGCAGCGCGCTCAGGATGTGCGCCGTAGTTGGCGGCAATGAACTTGCCTTGCGCAAGAGCGCGCGCCGCCTCACACTTGCCTGTGACTCCCGCGCCGCCACGCTCGCGCGCTCGTCGTAGGTGTGGTGCGTGGCGCTCGCCTTGGAGCGCGCGAAGGTACGCCGCATCTCCGCGTGCGACGAGCGCCGTTTCCCGCTGTCGGCGTCCTCGCGCTCCTCCTCCGGAGCGGAGCTGTCGAATGGCAGCGTCTCCGTCAGGGATGCGCGCTCGCCCTTACGGATCACGTAGTCCTCGAAGAGTTCTGGGTGGCAGTCCAGAAACGCCTCTACATCGGAGAAGTCAAAAGTTGTCATTATCAACAGACAGACGCAGAATTCGATACTGAAACACTGCGAGCCAGAAAGACACGAGTTGTACGAGTCCAATGTTTCGTCTGACTGATAATGATGCGCACCTCACTAGTAGTGCTGCAGCTAGTACCGCACTGTGACCATACTCACACACACAGACACACACCCACACACACCGTCCTCTTTTCTCTGTCGCGCGCGTGGAGTCAAAGAAAAGCGTTGTGCATCAAGCAGTTTATTTTATGAACCATAGCTATGTCAGACGAGAATGAAGTTTCTCTTGGAACAAAGTCTCAGAGCAACATTCCTGCAAACTCCGCTGAACCCATGAAAGACGAATAAAGAACAAATCTATCTGCACTATTCAGTTTGTGCTTTTTAATTTATTTATTTATTTATTTTTTAACCTGAGTATAGAGTCATTTCGACATCATGGACCCATCCACCGTAAATATGTACCAAATTAGGAAACGTGCTGTGTTCTGTGTGTGTGTGTGTGTGTTTGAGTGCCAGGAGGTGATCGATGTGGAGTGAAGGTGTTTGTAATAGTCTTGTGTGTATGGATAGGTTGTAGGCGAGCATTTGAGAGCGTGTGGGTGGATGTGTGTATAGAGAAGAAGTAAGAGAAAAAAAGACACGATTTCTTGACCTTCAACATAACATAATCATTTCCGCCTTCACTTTAACTATGTATTTTTGTTTGTTTATTTATTATGACCACTGAATATTCTGCCCTATAGAAAATACAACCCCAATTCCGAAAAATGTTGGTACAGTATGGGAAAATGCAAACAAACAAACAAACAAACATAGTCATTTGAAAATTCAATTTATCTTGTCCTATATTCCATCCATCCATTTTCTGTACCGCTTATCCTTTCTGTGTCACGGAGAACCTGTGGCCTATCACAGGGGGCATAGGGCACAAGGCGATGGACACCCTGGAAAGGGGTGCCAATCCATCGCAGGGCAAAATCACACAAACATTTATACACTACAGACACTTTTTGACATGCCAGTCAGCATACAATGCATGTCTGGTGCATGGTGCTTCTGGACAGTGTTTATGTATGGCTTCTGCTTTGCATAATAAAGCCTTAACTTGCATCTGTGGATGCAGCGGGGAATGGTGTTGACTAACAAAGGTTTACCAAAGTATTCCCGTGCCCATGTCAGGATATCCATTACAGACTCATGACGGTTTTTATGAGAGTGACGTCTGATGGATCAGAGATCACACACATTCAGAAGTGGTTTTTGGCCTTGCCCTTTACACACAGAGATTTGACCAGATTCCTTGAATCTTTTAATACTATTGTGCACTGTAGAAGGTGAAATGCCCAAAATCCTACTGATTTGTCTTTGGGGAATGTTGTTCTCAAAGTGTTGGATTATTCAATCTGTTGGCAGATTGGAGAGCCTTGAGCCATCCTTGCTCTTGAAGGACTAGGCCTTTATTGCTGGCTCCTTATCCTATGATTAGAAGATTGCCTCACCTGTTTCACAATACCTTCTTATTTCAACTTGTCACATTGCTATTAGTCCTAAATTGCACTTGTTTCAGTGATTAATTTATCTTGACCTCTTTATCCTGTCGGGGTCATGGTGGATAAGGGAACCATGGACTTAAAGCGACTATACACCCTGGATCTCAGAGCATCATGCACACACTCATTCACACCCATGGGTGATTTAGCGTAGCCAACCAAACTACTGGCATGGTTTTGGGAGTGCTATTAGTATTTTGATCTACTTTTTAGATGTGGCCATTTATATTAGAGAGAAAATAATAAACTGAAGTGTTCATTGTCTCTTGGCAAGTTTGTATTCACTGCCATATATGCATGCCATGCTAATTTCATCAGTATTTTGTTGCTATTTGTCTGATCTAACTGTCCTTGATGCCAATACAAGCCTTTCTCCTAAGTTGTCATTGTCTCAGAAACCATCATAAACTTGCACTTCTGAATATGACATTATGAATTTTTTTCAATGCTTTTTAAATCCTCTACATATGTCTGTATGCTGTCTTGAAAATGTATTTAAAATATTCACTTTATTTCAGAATGCAGATTTACTTTGGGTTGACTAGTTTGCTTCTGCACTTTGTTATAATTGAGATTTGCATCCAAATTTAGACATTTAAGAAAGTTTGCTCTGTAAACACTTCAATGTATCAATATTCATAATTTTTTAAAGAAAGGTTTTGAGAAAGAAGGTTTTACAACCACAAAGCACATAAAAGAAACCTGCCATACATGCCATTAGGTGTTATACTTTGCCATATAGCATGGTGGGACTGACCAAATTAGATAGGAGCTATGTGGGCGGCTCTGGCTCAGGTGGTAGAGCGGGTTGTCCACTAATCATAGACTTGGTGGTTCAATACCCGGCCCACATGACTAAACATACTGAAGTGTCCTTAGGCAAGACACTGAAACCCAAGTTGCTCCCGATGGCAAGTTAATGCCTTGCATGCCAGCTCTGCTACCGTTGATGTGTGTGTGTGAAAGGATGAATGAGAAACAGTGTAAGCGCTTTGGAAAAAAGTATTATATAAGTGCAGGCCATTTAGATATCAGATGGTTAGCTCCTGTGCTGTATAAAGAACATATAGACAACAGCAAAACTCTAATATATAAGCTGTGCAGCTAGACTTGCTAAAAGCTCATTAGCTAAATGAGCCATTATGAGGTGGTCCTGAGACTGTGTAATAACAGTGTGCAACCACTCAGTTGGACTGTTCTGCACTAATAAAACATGTCCAATAGCAACTTATTACCCAGCAGTCAAGGGAAAAGAATCATTCCAGGCTCTCTTACATTCAGATTACAGTAGATGTAAATGTGCTGCCAAAATCCCCACCTCTTCTGATGCAAAGCAGGGTAATTGACTGCTGAACTCAAGTTCGAGGTCTGTAATAAATCTCCTGAGGATTCCAATTAAGGACGTGATGCTGAAAAAACTACCATCAGAGGATTACAAAACAGATCAGTGACACTGCTTGCCAGGCTTTTGTTTGTGTCGCATCGAGGATGATCCAGTGATGCTAAATGGTATGTGCAATTGAGATGGAGCACCAGTGTAAATAACAAATGGAGGTTTTAGTGCATGAACATGAGAGAGATTGAGATTTATATTATTTGTAGCAGATTTGGTTATGGGAACCAAGAACTTACCCAAAGTAATTAATTCTATCAGGTTTATGCTTTAAGACAAGGCAGCTTAACTTCTAACTGTCAATTTTCAAGTTGGAATCACATCATTTTTTACCTCTGCGTGTTCGACTTTTGAAGTGGAGAAAACATGGACGTGCCCATGTTCATCATTTGTTAGCAACAAGCTAGCCAACTAACTCTGATGAGTGATGTACTGTACATTTTCCTCCTCAAACAGTCAACTGTATAGTCAATGATTTAGATTTAAGAAACAAATATATCTGTATGTTGATTGATCTAAAACAAATATAGCATCACTCATTTGAAGGTAAGAAGTGTTCCCTGTTTATTTCTGATGCTGTGTGCAGCCAGGTTGATTTGATTTCACCCCATATACATGGAAGGGACTTGTAAATGAGAAAACTACCAAATACACTACATTGAATAAATTACCATTTCACTCCATATACAGTGAAGGAACTTGTAGTTGCAGACTACCCCAAGTTGACAAGTTGGAAATTGATGAGGCCATTCATTTTTTTTTGTCTTTTACTTTTTGCAGGTTAGGGTTAAGAAGTCAGTAAAGATGAAATGGTAGAGCAGAAGATATTGATATTTTAAAACATTCTGTATGTGGCAAGTAAATATGTGAAACACAGTGAAAGATTAGGGTTTAAAACTCTTGGGTGATTTTGCTACTGATTTCAAGGTTGATAGTTCAACTCCTGGCACTGCCAAGCTGACACTTTGAGCCAAGGCTCTTCAGCTCAATTATAAATTGCTTTGAATAAAAGCATCTACTAAATTAATATATGAAAATATAAGATGACATGGAGAATGAACATGCTGGACATGAAATCAATTATGAAGGTCCAGTTCCAAGGATAGGTAGATGCTTCTAAAACAGTTTGTGAGTTCAAATGCTAGTACTGCCAATCCGCCACTGTTGGGCCCTTAAACTTCAACTGCTCAGTTGTATGAATGAGATCAATGTAAGCCGATCTGGATAAGAGTGTCATAGTGACAAACATTCTATCATTCTATCACTAGCCTCTGTATATATCTTTCTCTTGAAGCTAAAAAAGACAACAAAAAAAAAGCTCACAAGTGTCACAACAGAAAAGCATTCAGCTTATTGCAGGGAGATTGTGAGTTTTGAGAATCCCGACAATGCCACAGCCCCTCTCTTGTTGGGAAGGATGGCATACTCTCTCTTCCCTGTGAGTCACAGCAACACTAGCCAATATGTCTCTGAGCTCATGTACATGGAGTGATTTCCTCCAGTGGGTTACCCACAAAGTAGTGTGTTGTTCAAGTGGAATTTCATAAACTCAGTGAACAGAATGCCCATTTTGAATACATTAAACGAAAGAGCATGGATGTTCAAGCAGTCTATGGGTTTTAATCACAATAAAGGTTCATGGTGCCCTTTCAATAATTTAAATGGCATAAATGTATTCATTAATAAAATTTATATTACTAAGTGTTTAATATTTCAAAATACTTTTTATTCAAATAATTTACAATTTTTTCATTCATTCATTCATTCATTCATTCATTCATTCATTCACTCACTCACTCACTCACTCACTCACTCACTCACTCAATACCATTACCATTCATTCTTTAGTAACCACTTTATCCTAGTCAGGATTCTGGAGCTAATCTGTAGAACATTGGGCACAAGGAAGGAGAGTTCACTCTAGATTGGATGTCAGTCCATTGCAAGTAACCTTGCACATACATATTTTCACACTCATTCACACCTAGGGGCAAATTATCATAGCCAATCCACCTATATGCATGTATTTGGACAGTGGTAGGAAACTGGAGAACCCAGAGGAAACCCACTCAAACATTGGTTCAAACTCTGCACAGACAGTAATCCAAGCTCAAGATGAAACCACAGGCCCTGGAGCTGTAAGGTGGCAATGCTGGGCAATGTGCCACTGTTCCACACATGTTTGAATTTATAAAAATTATTTGTATCTATTCCAAATCATATTATATAAGCAAACCATGCATCAAGTTCCTCACATTTTGCACATTTGTGTGAGTCCCTTATACTGTAGGTTGTGAGGTTTGTAGGTCACTGAATTTTGACCAGGCTGTAACCTGACCGTTGCTCTCAGAGGCCTATAGCTCACTCCGCATAGTCTAGGTGATTACTGATAGGTCTACTCTGGTTTCAGTTTCTCCATTCACTACACAGATCAAGCTGTGGTATCTGAATGATCATGTTGACAGGACACTTTTCATTTGGAGCTCTGATTGTATCTGGGAACTGTAGATTTATTACTCCTACTTCATTGTTCTTTTGGGGTTTTTTCCCCATAGTTTTAAGATTTCATATGTCTTGTTAGTTTATAGGTAAGAAGCAGTGAGTAAGAACGTCCAACACCTTAATTTGCTCATATGAAATTTGCATTGTTTTCAATTATGTTCTTCTGACAGTTGGATTAATAGTGATCTTTCAGTAGCACAGAGCTAATAAGGATCTTGTATCACTGCGTTTAAATGACAATACAAAAATCGTGCAGCTCTGCTTCCATAGTGTGGCCTCTGGGCAGGATTGGGTGTCACTCATCGGTTTTTGTTGCTGTTTCCAGGATCGTCGTCATGACCAGTTTGGGGATTTGAGCCTGTGGGGTCAGGAAGAGATTGCCAGTCCTATGTACACAGGCGTCTAAGAGAGCTTGACCCAAAAGAACCACCTCCAACAGAACTGTGTCTTTTTTCATTGCATGAAACAAGAGACTTTGTTGAATTGCATCCAGAGCAAAAGTCATCCAAGGAGCAACTCTTTCCACCATACTACAACAAGGTAAGAGTATGACCTATACTGAATGCTATGATCATTGTGAATCCTGCGCTGTTGTTTCGAGGCCATGGCTGCCCACTGGTTTTCCAGCTTAAAATGTGTTTGCTTTGATATGTTATGCAAAATATGAAGATGATAAATATTCAAAATGGAAAAACTAAAAGCATTTTTTTGTACCATTATACCAGTTCATTATAGACCTAGGTCAAAAAACATCTCTGATAAGATTTGAATAAGCATTTATTTTTCCCAGGAGTCCCAGTGGGGTCAGCTCAAAGGGTTTTCATAGCAAAATCAATAATAAGGGTGGCAGCAAAATGACATCAAATATTCACAGCAGAAGAGTGCCTGCAGTCATTAAAGGACATCGACACTTTAGTTACGGAGGAGCCACATCACCCGAGTAAGCAGCTTCGTGTTCTCAACAATGAAAAATAACAGGATTAGTGCAGGTTAATAAATAAAAACAGTAATGTTAGTGTTTGTAAATGTAATGTGCAAATATGTAAGAGAAAATTTACTAATAATGATAAAACATTAAGTTAATCTTTTGAGTTTGACACACTATATCAGATTTCCTGCCATTGTTTTTGTTTTTAAATGTTCAATTGCTTCTTTATATTGTGTTCCCAGGTCTATTACTGTAGAGCAATACTATGACCTAACTCCATCCAAGAAAAGTAATGTTCGCGTCAACGATGAGATGTGTGTTAAACTTTTTTCCTACCAATACTTTATATTTTTTCTGAGCAGTTTACAACCCCGATTACAAAAAAGTTGGGACGCATTGTAAAATGTAAATATAAACAGAATGCAATGATTGCAAATCTCATAAACCCATTTGCTATTCACAATAGAACGCAGAAACATTTCAAATATTTAAACTGAGGAAATGTACCATTTTAAGGAAAAAATAAGGTAATTTTTATTTTGATGGCTACAACAAGAAAGCGATGATTTCCATCACAGAATCATACCTGTTTTTAATGCAGTACTGCCTGAGGGCCCGAAGATCACGAGCATGCAATATTAATTTTCACCCTTGTCCTTTGGGCACAGAGATTTCTCCAGATTCTTTGAATCTTTTGATGATATTATGTGCTGTAGATGATGAGATATTCATAATTTTTGCCATTTTATTTGAGGAGCATTATTCTGAAATTGCTCTACAAATTGTAGATGCAGTTGTTGTTTTTTTTTGCCTTTGTTTATTTATTCATTTTCATATGATTCATTTACATGTGATTCATTTACATATGATTCCTTTTCATGTGATTGATATTCATGTGATTCATATTCATGAATGTGATTCATTTACATGTGATTCATTTTCATGTGATTCATATTCATGTTATTCATTTACCTTTTCTCCCCTCCCCTCCCTTTCCCAAATAATTCATTGAGAAGAGAATAAAAATAAATTAAAAAATAAATAAATAAATAAATAAATAAAAATTCATGATACAGTTTTTAACAGATTGGTGAACATCTGCCCTTCTTTACTTCTGAAAGACTATGCCCTTCTAAGACACTCTTTTTATTCCCAATCATGTTACTGACCTTTTGCCAATTAACGTCCAGCTATTTCTTTTTAGTAACACTTACAGTACTTTTACAGCCTTTTGTTGCCCTTGTCCCAACATTTTTGAGACGTGTTGCGACCTTATTTTTTCTCAAAATGGTACATTTCCTCAGTTTAAACATTTGATATGTTTTCTTCTATGTTCTATTGAGGATAACATATGCATATGGGTTTATGAGATTTGCAAATCATTGCATTCTGTTTTTATTTACATTTTACACATTGTCCCAACATTTTTGGAATTGGGGTTGTACAATATACTAACTGAAACTGTAATCTCCTGTCTCCCTTTAGAATTCCCAAGCCAAGCGATATCAATGTTGGGTAAGGACATGAAAATAGCTTTTTCCTCCGTTCTCAAGTTCTTGACAATGTTCATAACATCTATATTACTTATATTACTTAACCAGCTGCTGAGATTGCCTCACACCCCTCCTTCTCATCATGCTGGTGATGCAGTTGGTAAATGAGTTCAGCTGAGTGTTCACTTGCTCTAACTGATATGAAGCCCAGCCTCTGTCTGTGTTCTCACAGTGAGAAACAAATTAAGGTCTCCATCCAGAGAGAACACCCATACCAGTCGCACATATCCCGCTGTGCCATTTTCCCCACCTACCACTGCCCAGATGACCCAGACACAGGCATGCGAGCCGCATCCAAACTCCCCATCAACCCTCTATTACCAGCCACTGCTCCACAGGTCACTCTGCTCAGCAAGACTAAAGGTCAGAGCACTTATGCCATTATGCCTTTATCAATGGACATATGCCCACACGGTACAACCTGGGTTGTCAGTAAAGTACTGTATATTGCAAAGGCTCAGTGATTAAGGCTTTGAGTTGTATCTGCCAAACTGCCATGGTTGGGTCCTTAAGCAAGACCCTTAACCTTAAGCTCAGTTGTATCCTGCATCTTCCAAAAGAGCAAATGTACTGTGTACTCTGCAAAATCTGCAGTATTTTTTTGTTTTTAGAATGTAATGATTTAATCTGTAATCAGATACAACAAATGTTGCTTGTCTTTACTTTAAAGTAAATGTATTATTATTAAACAACAGGATGATCACTGGATGGGTGAAACTTTTGAATAGCCTGCCAGTTCATCAGAATGATCTATAGTATAAAATGTCCAAATTTCGCCATGTGAAGAATTTCCCAAGTCCACAACACAAATTATTTGTCTCTACTAATTGTGTAGTTAGTACTACACAATTAGTTTTGATTACAGAGGAATGTAAATAAGCATTTGGCTTTGCACACAAATGTATCTTGACATTTTAAGGCCTAATTTTTACATAATAGCTTTAACATGTTTACCCAAGATAATCAAATTGATTAACACCAATCTGAATTTGATATTCTGCACAATACATACTACACAGGAACTGTTCATATATTTGAACATGTAACTTCTATATGAGGTTGCAGTTCATAGTAAGAGGACATTTCCTGAAAATCTTACTTGAAAATACGCCATTTATACAATTAAAAAAACCAATTATTTCCTTGTTACATCTGAAAGACACTTGGGGTGCAGTTCTAACTGTTAAGATAAACAGTTAATGTACATGTGCAGTTCCATGAGATGTGCGTTTGAGCAAGTGTGTCAGAGAGAGAGAGAGAGAGAGAGAGAGAGAGAGAGAGAGAGAGAGAGAGAGAGAAAGATCTCTTAACGACATATGTAGCTTGTTTCTCATAGGTGCACCTTATCGTCATGAGCTACTTAATATTCCCATGGAAACCAGACGGAATGCTGCAACATGGCCAGGGCAAAATGGCTTCCATATTGTAAGTTTCATAACTGATCTCACAGCCCAAAACCTCCGACATCACTGTCAAGACCAAGAATCAAGCTAGATGATACTTATTTGATTAATTTCACAGTTTAATTAGTTGTTGTGTAGTATTATTTTATTTGTGTCATTTAAGGTATTTGCACTATTGATGTATTCCTTCTATTTCTGCTTATATAGAATAAATTGATGTTTATATTTTATGTACAGGTGATCATAAAATCATAATAGAATTCAACATAAGTCAAAGCTAACATTTAATAATTTGGTACATTTGAAACAAGAACTTAATTGTTCTTTGTCTTGGATCTATGTTCATACCAGCACTAATTTTACATTTAGCAGGGTTACATATTTTATTATTTGGAGCGCATGACCAAGAAAAGCACGATAACAAGTATTACATTAAAAATTATTATCATTTTTCTATATCCAAATGCATTGTAATATCCCACTTCTGAAGCCAATGATATGAGATTCACTTTTTATGTATAAGTACAGCCTACAGCAGCAAACTACATCTCATTCTTCAAGAAATAAATAGTATCTAACATGCTTATCTGTAATAGCCATTCTTGCCCTCTGACCCTTAGCATGTTAAACCAGTAAAGGGAGAAACTCAGGTGTTTTACCCCAAGGCTCCTAAAACGTTTTGTCCAAATCTGACTCTGCGAGACTGGAAAATCACGCTGCTGGAGCGGACTGCCAATGTGCTGCGCAACCTGGAGAAGTCCCAGTGGCTTACTTCATATCAGCTACACTACACAGGTTTAGTACATTTAATAAAAATACAATGGTGTGATCAGATTACATATCAATATAATGAAGCAAGGGTTAAATTTTATCACCAAATAAATGGGACCTCAATACTGAAGAAGTTCTATGTACAAGGCACTGCTATAAGTTCAGATCCTCCCTGACTCATTGTGCTATTACAGGTGTTGGTGGGAGTGCATTTGGCTCTTTTATATGCAGGGATGAGGGTTCCTTTCTTTTGGAACAATATAAGCAAGAAACCAGTCAGTCAGAGTTGTCTGCAGAATCATAAGTGGAAAGTCAGGCAGAACTAGCTGTTCAAATTTTAAGCTGCTTCATAATGCTGTTTAAACGATTCAGTAGCAAATGCACACATCAGAGGAAGTAATTGTATTGTTATGCACCAAGGGAGGGATTTATCATAGAGTTCACTGTGCTCTTTTTGTTTACAATAAGACAAAATGAATGACAAAAAAAAGATTTTATTTTCATTTATTACCACAATAGAATAGATACAGACGTCCCACAATAAATGCATATGGAAATTAATATACCTGAAATATTTGTATAAAATAAAGACATAATAAAACTAAATGTTCTCAGTGGTAAATGTTATCAACATAGAAATGGACTAAATAGTGTTCTGGGCTCTCTTCCAGGCACAGGGCCCACTAACCCTATAAAACTGGATGACTTTAACGAGAAGACAATCGCCTTGATTACAGGAGAAATGAACCCTTACACAGCCCAGCTGGTATGAAACACATATGAAGCACAATTTAAGCAGAAATTAGGTAAACGTGATGCTACTCCACCTTGTCCAGTGTTTGCTTTTCCATTTAACCGGTCAACCATCAAGTGTTTTCTTCTCTACTTTCGATCATTGTTTCCTCCCTCTGTTTCATGACATGTACTTTAATCATTGAGGAGTCTGAATGAACACTGAACCTGAACTTTTATATTTTTCTCAGAGGGAGCGATCCTATCCCGT
Source organism: Ameiurus melas (assembly GCA_012411365.1). Taxonomy (NCBI): domain Eukaryota; kingdom Metazoa; phylum Chordata; class Actinopteri; order Siluriformes; family Ictaluridae; genus Ameiurus; species Ameiurus melas. The sequence goes on along the minus strand of CM022757.1, from coordinate 30,668,787 downwards.
TGTCCTGCCCGCTCAACCTCTTGAAGGACGCAGGGCCAGCCTCCTGCATAACCAACATTGTCTGGGGAATCCATGCACTCCCTACTCACCTTCCTTTCACTCAGAGCCTCCAGATACAGGCATGGTTTTTACACAAACACATGGACCACTAGACACAATTGCTGAGAAGATCCCTTTTCTGCGCAATATGCAGCCTAAACCATATCGTACAAGACTTGAGGATGAGGTGTTCCAATCCAACCAGGGTAACGAATCAAGTCAAACATATCAGGTGGTATTTAACAACACAGACTACTTGTGTGACATGTGCTGTAAGAGAAATTGTGTCTGCAAGCTATCTGGGTCAGATGGCAATAAACCACAAACAAGCATCAACAAACCTGCTTTGATAGTAAATGAGACAGAAAATGCTAACCTAGAACCAGTTTTTGCACAACACATGTTTCAGGATGCACTGCAGGAGAAGGAAACAAACAAGAGAGATTTGGCCAAAAGCAGATCCCAGAACTATGTGGTAGAAAATAACCCTTTTGAGCATAAGTGCACAGCACCACCCAGTGCAGAGGTGACTGACAGGCATGTGCGCTTTGAACAAAAAGTGAAAGACTCTGAAGAGGAGGAGAAAATGAAGCAGGGTTCTTGTACTATTCCCTCCATCTGTCCACGCTTCCCCAGAGGCACATTTGGGTATGGAGTAAAGAGAAGCAGCAGGGATCTGCTGGAGCTTCAGAACTCTTTTAGCCAAACAAAGGCCCACAGAATCTTCCGTGAGTCCTTGCAGAATGCCACTGTAGACCTCAGGGACAACAATCACACCGGGAAAAAGCACTTCTTCTACGGCTTCAACTCTTACTATTTTCATAATTGAAAATCTAAAATAGAAATCTGCTGGAAAGTGGAATAAATGGTTGGGATGGTAGACCTGGTTAAAAGGTCTGCTAAATGCCATAAATGTATCTTTGCACCATTAATGGCTCTAGTGCATTTTAAATCCCAATTTTCTTCATTGTCATTTATGTAAGTTTGAATTTAAATATAACTTTTGCCTCAAAAACGTCACAAATGGTATGCAGTGACTGCTATGCTAAATATTAAGAATTGTGGTGCCTTTATAACCAGCACTGTTACTTTACATGCATTCCTGATGACAATTCTGTCAATCTGCAGTCCATTTCTGTAGGAAAGTGCTATGCTGATCTTAGCCTTTCTGTGAACAATCTTCCGCTTATTCTCACTTTTATTAAAGCGCTTTCAAACTAGTGAAAGGCATAACTTGCTGCCTGTGTCCTTGAAAAGACAGCACATGCTTTTGTTCTGCCTTGCTTGAGCTTGAGGCATTCCAACAGGCTGAGCTGTACTCTGCAATGCTGAATGTTCCTATTCACATCCTCTTTGCATGCAGTCAAATTCATCTGTAGAAAATGAGTGCTATTTATTTGGTTATCTATTCTACTGAAAGACCTTCATGAAACATGGGGTAACTTTGGGAACATGGGAAACTTTCCATTAAGGCTGGTCTAAGCTTTTGGTACCTAGTGTTAAGAAGTCAGATGTACCATATTTTATTTATTTATTTATGTTGATTTTTGTTGTTGATTTTTTTTTCTTTACTGCTTTACCAATGCCTCTACAATGCAATAAAAAAAAACAAAAAAAAAAAAACATTAACAGCCATGATACATCAGAAGCTATGTTTACCCACACTTATGTCATACAGTTATAAATATAGTTACAATCCAACCCATAAACAAAGACTGCGCCTGGGACACACAGACATGTTCTGAAAGTCTGCCATCGAACCTGTAAAGCAGCTGTATTCCTTGAGATCTACCTTCCTACAGATTTCATCTCCAAACAATATCTAACACAGCTGTTTTAGTTGATAAAGAATTGTGGGGTGGGCATGATGTGTTTGGAACTGAAGTCTTCAGGAAGGTAGAGCTCCAGGAACAGGGTTGGTGACTATTGTTTTAAAGGTTCCACGCAAAACCCTGCAAGTGTTTCCTATCAGAAAGGAAGTAAAATTGGACCAATTTTAGAAGTTTGAGAACCCTTAATTATTCTATAAACCATCACAAAACTATAGTAAACCCTTAACTTGTTTGTACAGTACTGCTAGGGAAAAAAAACTTAGACAAAATCTTCAACATTGTTTAAAAAAGTTATATTAGTATATTGTAAGAATATTAATAATGGTTATTATCGAAAACATATATATATATATATATATATATATATATATATATATATATATATATATATATATATATATATATATATATATATATATATATATATATATATATATATATATATATATATATATATATATATGTTCACTTGTTGCAATGCAAACAAATATTCACTAGGTGGCATAAACAAACCATTATTTTATCCTTTTACCAGCATGCGGTCTGAGAGCCATCTTCCCCACATGTTCACATATTTTTCCTGGCTTGAACATCTTCCCCACATGTCCTTCAACTTGTCCCTGAAGATTTTCTTACAGGACTCAGTTCCCTCCCTGATCTAATTAGGCTCACTCAGATAGATCTGCTCTGTTATATTGATGCTGTGATGGAATTTTATGGAAAAGCATTCCTCCTTCCTATAGGTTTGTTGTTCACTGATTTGTACATAAAATTGTTTATTTTTTGTAAAACAGGAATATTACACAAAAAGTAACAATTTATATAGCTTTTAATGTCATGACGTGTGATACATGGCATGTTTTATCACTTCTGTCTCATCTATTACAGAAGCATCATTTTATCACATCCAAATTTGATTTCTGGAAGAATTCACTTGAATTCTGTGTGACATTTATGCTGCTCAGAGACAGCCATGTGCGTCCTGGATAAATTCAATTCTGATAAACCCCCTGAATTCATACTAGTTGCAAGCATATTAAGATGGTTGCAGAATTGCAGCATGGTAAAAACCCACAAGGCTTACATAATCACACATACCCACTTCTGATGAATGAGTGTTTGTTCCTGTGACACACCTGAGCTTTTTCTGTGATGAGGCAGTGTGTAATACCCCAGGAATGTGCAAAAATACACATTCCATAGCAAACACACCCCCACAACACACATCATGCTGGACCATGACTAACAACATCTATACAGCATGACTTATTCATAAAATTTCTGATACTGCAGGAAGGTTTGTTTATTTGAAAAGATTGAGGGAAGTGTGTAGGTGTTAAAGAAGGTTTTATATTGCTTTCAATCATTTGGAATGAACGTACATGGAAAAAAAAAAGTCCACTGCGTTTCTGCATTGAAGTCCCTTTGACCTCACAAACATTCACACTTTTTTTTTTAAAGGAAGGTGACTCCATGAGGGATTTACTCATCTGTATCCATGCATGAAACATTCAGTATCACTTTCATTCCTCTCCCAACATTTATCCTCTTATTGGTGTTGTCATGGTGATGAAGGGACTATACTGGGTAAAAATGAGCAGATGTAGACCACATTTAGCAAGAGGATATGACATACTGTAGACATGGTAGCAAGTGTATTACCGATTAGAATATTTGTGTGAACAACTTATACTTTTTAAAGATCATAATAAAAACTATACATTCACAGAATGTTATGTCACACCTTAAGAACACCAGTAGTCTTATCCAGCCATCAAGATATCATATTTCTTAATATCAGATTTAATCATGAGAAGAGCCTGAGGAGAACCTCAGGTACACAGTTAGTTCAAGAAGGGCAGTTCTATGTGCAGGGATCTGAGTACAGAAATAAAAAGGACACCTTGTTCTAATTTTCAAAATCTCACACTCACAGGTGCTTCAGTACTCCATACTAGCCTAAACCTTCATAATATCTGAAACACAAATGTAAGGTCACAATAAATAACTTTAAATATAAACTTTGTTTATACAACTATTATAATTTTTCTCTCAGGATCTCAAAGTGCTTTGTGCCAGTAGGTTCAGGTGTCTGTAAAGCATAGCTAAGGAGTGATTTAATAACAATAATAACAATAACAATAATAATAATAATAATAATAATAATAATAATAATAATAATAATAATAATTGTTATTATTATTGTTATTATTATTATTATTATTATTATTATTATTTTATTTAAAATTATTTTTATTGGAAGAGATGGCACATTGGAAAAAGAAACTTAAAGCTAATGAACATTTCTATAAAATGTGTTCTGTGTTTGTGAAAGGTTAAGAATGGCTATAATATATAGCCAAAAACATCACTGTAGACATTTAGATAATGACTCTGATACTGATGGGGACCCTGGCTGTGAAAAGTTGGACAAGCCCTGCTGTGCACACTCTTATGAGAACACATTGGCAGTTCATTCAAATGGGCGGCTGCTTCTGGGGAGATGCTACGCCTGCGTCACGGAACGACGTTATCAGAGAGAACCTAGCCCCGCCCCACTTTTGCAACCCACTCCTTCTAATTGGCTTGGAGTCGTGTCAATCACTCCCTGAACGCTCAGTCCTACCTGATCGTGCACTGCTCTTTCTGAAAGTAGGCGCTCATCGGACATGACATCTTCTGCTAGTATGTAGGTGATCCGCTGGAGCGGGACTCACCAGAAGAACGGAAATATATGTTCACTCTAGTATATATTCTGAGCTCTGCTTCTTAGTGGGGAGAAATTGCGATAGTGGGGAGAATTTCGATAGTTTTCCCTGTATGACCTGTTTAATCCAAAGTAGCGAAATAGTAGCGTTCATACTCTACTTTTACTTTGTTTACTCAGTGTCTATGTTTCTGCCTGCGAGTACTTAAAGCCTCACATCCGACACGCAGAGCAGTTCACTTTTCGTCTTTGCCGGAAATCGGAACTGATACACGCTTCTGCTTGGGTCCAAGTGGGTAAGTGATATGTTGAACATTACACTTTAATCATAAGCAGTGATTATCATGTGCAGTGCCTGCGTGCCAGGCAGTACAAGCATCCAAGCATGCCGGGCATGTCATTACCTGACTAGTCATGCCATGTAAACGTAGCCCTGTGTGAAGCTGTAGAAAATGAAGCGATCCAAAAGTTTCCTTTAGTCAGATGAAATTTCCGAGCTTCATAAAGGAGAACTTTTCCTCTAAATGGTTCCCAGCTTACATTTTTTTTGGTCCCCGGAACGTTCTAGGAACGTTTGTTATTGGTTCTGAAAAGGTTTTTTTGAGTTCCCGTTTGGTTTTCTAGAATTTTTTTTTTTTAAAGATAACGTTCACGTGTCCTTGTGAGTTATGGTTCCCCTAACTTTTCAATAACTTGACTCTCTCGATGAACCTGGGATGGTTCCTCTAACGTTCTCTGAACCCTCCCTATACAAACATGTTACTATAGTGATATAAACATGGCTGGTTGTCATAAGGTTCCCATTCATTTAGCATACAATACAACAGGACATAACAACATAAAAACATGATCTTATAACAACAATAATATTAATCATAATCATATTCATAATCATGATGCATCACAAAGGGTGTAGTACTTCCACCTCACAGCTCAAGGGTCCTGCGTTCAAACCTGTGTTGGGTTACTGTCTGTGTGGAGTTTTGCATGTTCTCTGTGTGTTTGCATGGGCTTCCTCTGGGTTCTCTGGTTTCCTCCCACTGTCCAAAACATGCAGGTACTGATTGTGGATTTGATACATTAAATTGCCCCAAGTTGTAACTGTGTTGGTTAGTGGTTAGCACATTCGCCTCACACCTCACCTCACACACAGTTAGCATGTTCTCCCCGTGCTGCATGGGGTTTCCTCCCCCAGTCCAAAGACATGCATGGTAGGCTGATTGGCGTGTCTAAAGTGTCTGTAGTGTATGAATGGGTGTGTGAGTGTGTATGTGATTGTGCCCTGCGATGGAATGGCACCCTGTCCAAGGTGTACCCCGCCTTGTGCCTGATGCTTCCTGGGTACGCTGAAAAGGAGTAAGCGGTAGAAGATGGATGGATGTAACTGTATGTGCATAGTGCTCTGCAATCGATTTGAGCGTCCCATCCAAAGTGAATACACTTTCTTTACAATGAAAGTGTTCATTCCACTAAGAGTGGCTTGGTGTCAGGACACTTGTTTACAAGGATAGGTGATTGACAAAAGATTTTATATCTCACATTATTATTTTATTTTATTTTATTATTTTATTTAAGATATTTTTATACATTATATTGTCTTTAAACCCTTAATTCAAGATGCGACTTCTGATTTAATCTCGATGATTGCTCAGCTTTAAGAAAATGACGGAGGCAGGTAAAGCAGGTGTCAAATTCATGTAGCTACTCATACTTTAGGTTGTACATTATTAATATTATTATTTTCACACAATGTTGAGCTTAGATTAGCTTGGATAGCTCACAGAATGTTAGTCAGTGATCATTAAATATTTAGAGGGTGTACAGCTCATCCTTATACAGTGCTCTCCACTAATATTGGCACCCTTTGTAAATATGAGCAAAGGAGAATGTCTTTATTGTTTAATCTTTTGACCTTTCGTTCAATAAATTCACAAAAATACTCTGCTCTCATGGATATCAAACAACTGCAAACAAAACAGGTTTACCCAAGAACAAATATTTGTTAAATATGTGTGCAACAATTATTGGCACCCTTTTAGTCAATACTTTGTGCTAAAAAATTGTGCTACCTTCCATTACCAAGATAACAGCTCTGAGTCTTCTCCTATAATGCCTGATGAGGTTGGAGAATTCATGGCAAGGGATCTGAGACCATTCCTCCATACAGAATCCTGTCATGGTTGAACAATTTCCTGTTCCTAGTCACCCAGGTGTACTAAAAAATATCAATTTGAATATACTTCAAATATATTTTTCTCATATGAATTTATAGGGGTGCCAGTAATTGTTGCACACCTAAATTTAAAAAAGTTGGTGTTTTTTTGGATAAACCTATGTTGTGTTTGAAATAGTTTGACATCCATGAGAGCAGAGTATTTTTGTGAATTATTTTAACAAAAGATCAAAAGGTTAAACAATAAAGGCAATTTTTCACAACCTTCTTTGCTCATATTTACCAAGGGTGCCAATATTAGTGGAGGGCACTGTATATATTACAGTACAGCTAATATTCCTACTTGAGGGCCATGCTCAGTGTAGAGCAGGGCAGTAGGATGTCCTGCCATTGCGAGTCAGCAGATAGAACGTAGATCTCAGTTTCTGACGCAGTACTGAAAGCAGGCAAATGGAGGAACAGTGCTCTCCGTGATCTGAGTTATACGACTCTGGACTAAATAGCAGCATTAATGTTTCAGTTGGAAATTGGGTAATCACTCCTGACAATGTATTAAATGACAAGTGCAGAGAAGGTCAAGGATTCATTTACACTCCTGTAGCTTTTTTCATTGACAGGATTTTAAGATCTCCTTGCCTGAAGTGTATATTCTTGTTCTTTTTGAAGTCCAGTAATGCAAACATTTTAGAGAATTACTGCATATCCAGTCACTGCTATAGTACAATTCATAATACTGTTTACATTCCAGTAATCTTAGGATGTATGACAATATACTGTATTTCTAGGAAAATGTTCTTTAATATTTCTCTGTCACCATGGTAGCAGACTGTGAAATGCATGTGCAGTAGAGTTGCATGCCAAGAAAAAAAGATCTGTTTGAGACTCACTGAAATACTTGCACTATTATTTTGGGGGCTAGTACATCAATCAACAGAACAATTAAATACTGTTATGGTAAACATATATTTATTTTGTATTTTGAATCGGACATGTTGCCTGTTATCTCACTTCGTACCCGCTCGGTGTAGGAGTTTTGAGGAAGATAGTTTTTTTTTCACAGTGTGTATTTGTGTGAGAGCGAGACAGCCATGACACAAAGCAGTGAGGCACAATAATAAAAGTATTAAGAAAAAAGTGGCTGATAAGTGGCATTAATAAATGTTAATTTTATGGCAGTGATCTGGGTAGCATTGAAACATGCTGATGTTTACAGAATTCCCAGCAGAGGTGATCTCTGATATAATGCTAGTGATCACACCAATGATCCATGTTACACAGTTTATAAATATTCTATCATCCCAGTTGCACTGTGTGTGCGTCGAGCTAATGAAAATATAGGAGTTGGCTAGAAAGCTGGACAAAATCTTCTGCCAAATAAATAAATATAAATGTTAGGGGTAATTAGTTTATATGTTTATGTGTGAAGAGTATCTAAGTTTCTAAAGTGTTTCTAAAGCACCTTATACATAAAATGGCCAAAAGAATGTGGACACCCATATATGGGTCTTCCTCAAATTTTTGCCATAAAGTTGGAGGCACACAATTGTATAGGATGTATTTGTATGATGTCTAATTACAATTTACCTTCACTGGAACTAAGGGGTCTGGCCCAAACCTCTTCCAGCATGACAATGCCCCTGTGCATAAAGTGACGTCCATGAAGACGTGGTTGGCCAAGGTTGGTGTGGAAGAACTCGAGTGACCTGTGCCTCACTGAACACCTTTGGAATGAACTGGTACCCTGACTGCACTCAGGCCTCATTGCCCAACATCTGTGCCTGTCCTCACTAATGCTCTTATGGCTGAATGGATAAATCCCCACAGACATTCTCCAAAATCTAGTGGAAAACCTTAACAGAAGAGTGGAGGATTTTAAAACAGCAAAGGTGGGACTCAAAAAGCACATATGAGTGTGATGGTCAGGTGCCCACAAACATTTGGATATGTGGTCTATACTTAAATGGATTAATTTAACCAAAAAATGTAATTATTTTATTTTCATATGTAAGATATTTTCTGATTTCAGATACTATCTATGACAAATTTTTATGTTATATTTTATGATAAACCCCAAGAGATCTCTTACCATGAGAATCTGTTGTTTAATCTTATTGGTGGAAAAAAAATCTTCTGTTTTTTTTTATATATATAGAAATGTTTGTCTGTACATGTACACTTTGGAATGTAACTCAAGTTATTAAGCCTCGCTTTCAGATGTAGTAATAAGCAGAGTTTCAAAATGCTGAGTAAGACTTGTAATAATATTAAAGAGTAATTACACACTAATAATTACACACATTCTGTGGTTCAGCTCTGCTATAAAGATACTTGATTTAGTTCTGGACTAGCAATAAGCATCACATTATGCAAAGTGGTCACTCAAAGATCCAGCCACCTCATATCTTCACACTGCACTCACAAATACAAGTCTAAAATATGACAAGAATGAAACATTCGAGCCATCAATACTGATGGGGTATTTCAGTGCATAGTTTTGTTCCTGTGTATGCATTTTCTATAGTATATTTCTTCAGCTTGTTTTTCTATATTGTTTATTACAGATTGTTATTGTTAGTTGTTAACTAGTGCTTATGTACACAATATAGAAGCCTTACCCTTGAATTATAGTAATAATGTTTTAGTTTGCACACGTACAATGATCTGTATGAGAGCATGACCTGAATTATGGGTTACACCATGGGTTAAAGCCAGGGATGATGGTAAAAATTATCTACGTGTGACTTCTTATCATATACATTGTATTTGACTTATTCACATTTCTGGTAGCTGTCTATAACAAAATAATTTACCTCAGCACTGTTGAATTCTCAAATCTGCTTAGTCAGAAGGTTTTGATAAATTTTCTAATGCCAGCTACAATGCAAACCACAGTTATATAGGTTTAATGCACTTTGTCTAATAATTTGTAATAATTTCTATACTGTCTAACAAGCTGGGATCCATCCATCCATCCATCCATCCATCCATCTTCAACTGCTTATCCGTAATCGGGTCACGGGGGTAGCAGCTCCAGCAAGGGACCCCAAACTTCCCTTTCCTGAGCCACATTAACCAGCTCTGACTGGGGGATCCCGAGCCGTTCCCAGGCCAGTGTGGAAATATAATCTCTCCACCTAGTCCTGGGTCTTCCCTGAGGTCTCCTCCCGGCTGGACGTGCCTGGAACACCTCCCCAGGGCACCCACGGGGCATCCTTACCAGGTGCCCGAACCACCTCAACTGGCTCCTTTCAACGCAAAGGAGCAGCGGCTCTACTCTGAGTTGCTCTCGGATAGCCGAGCTTCTCACCCTATCTCTAAGGGAGAGGCCAGTCACCCTCCTGAGAAAACCCATTTCAGCTGCTTGTACCCGCGATCTAGTTCTTTCGGTCACTACTCAACTTTCATGGCCATAGGTGTGTGTAGGAACAAAAATTGCCCGGTAGATCGAGAGTTTTGCCTTCCGACTCAACTCTCTTTTCGTCACAACGGTGTGGTGAAGCGATTTCAATACCGCTCCTGCTGCTCCGATTCTCCGGACAATCTCCTGCTCCAATGTCCCCTCACTCGTGAACAAGACCCCGAGGTACTTGAACTCCTTCACTTGGGTTATGTTCTCATTATCCTACCCGGAGTAGGCAATCCATCGGTTTCCTGCTGAGAGCCATGGCCTCAGATTTGGAGGTGCTAATCCTCATCCTAGCCGCTTCGCACTCGGCTGCAAACCGATCCAGCAAGAGCTGGAGGTCACGGCCCGATGATGCCATTAGGACCACATCATCCGCAAAAAGCAGCGATGAGATCCTCAGGTCACCAAACCGCAACCCCTCCCCACCACGACTACGCCTCTATATCCTGTCCATGAATATCACAAACAGGATTGGTGACAAAGCGCGGCCCTGGCGGAGACCAACTAAGAAGGCAACCATTCAAACCATACTCCCTCAGCACCTCCCACAGTAGACCCCTGGGGACACTGCCTTCGGAGTCCCCCGGGATAACACATCCAGGAAGGCCTCCTTCTTCAGTTGGACGGCTTCCCTTACCATCGGTGTCCACCATGGTGTTCGAGGGTTACCGCCCCTTGAGGCACCTAAGACTTTGAGACCACAGCTCTCTGCCGCAGCTTCAGCAATGGAAGCTTTGAACATTGCCCACTCGGGTTCAATGCCCCCAACTTCCACAGGGATGTCAGAAAAGTTCTGCCGGAGGTGTGAGTTGAAGATCTCACGGACAGGGACCTCCTCCAGACATTCCCAGTTCACCCGCACTCCCCTTTTGGGCTTTCCAGATCTGTCCAGAGTCTTCCTCCACCCCTTGATCCAACTCACCACCAGATGACAGCTGATCAGTTGACAGCTCCGCCCGTCTCTTCACCCGAGTGTCCAGAACATGCGGCCTCAGATCAGATGATACGATTACAAAATCGATCATAGACCTTCGGCCTAAGGTGCTCTGGTACCAAGTACACTTATGAGCCTCCTTATGTTCGAACATGGTATTCGTTATAGACAGTCCATGACTAGCACAGAAGTCCAATAACAAATGCCCGCTCGGGTTTAAATCAGGGAGGCCGTTCCTCCCAATCACGCCTCTCCAGTTATCTCCATCATTGCCCACATGCGCGTTGAAGTCCCCCAGCAGAACTATGGAGTCCCCTACTGGTGCCCCATATAGGACTCTATTCAGGGTCTCCAAGAAGGCCTAGTACTCTGAACTGGTGTTCGGTGCATATGCACATACAACAGTCAGAGATTTCCCCTCCACAACCCGTAGGCGTAATGAGGCGACCCTCTCGTCCACCGGTGTAAACTCCAATGTAACGGCGCTCAGCCGGGGACTTGTGAGAATCCCCACACCCGCCCGGCGTCTCGCACCATGGTCAACTCCAGAGTAGAATACAGTCTATCCCCTATCCAGGAGTATGGTTCCAGACCCGAGACTGTGCGTAGATGTAAGCCCCACCAGATCTAGCCGGTAGCGCTCCATCTCCCGCACAAGTTCCAGTTCCTTCCCCCACAAAGAGGTGACGTTCCACGTCCCCAGAGCCAGCCTCTGCCGCCCGAGTCTGGTCCGTCGAGGCCTCTGACCTTCACTGCCACCCATGTAACAGCGCACCGACCCCCACGGTTCACCCCACGAGTGTTAGGCCCATAGGATGGAGAGGGGGGTGTCACGTTGCTTTTTCGGGCTTTGCCCGGCTGGGCTCCGTGGCAAACCCAGCCACCAGGCGCTCGCAGTCAGGCCCTCCCTCCTCCTCTCTTTATTTTCTTCATGAGGGGTTTTGGAACCATTCTTAGTCTGGTATATGCAAAGAATATATTAAATTTACCGTAATGTATATGTGAAAAATACAGGCTTTCATCATCCACTACTCCTTCTATTCATCTTCTTCCAGTAACAGTTAATTCACAGAGAAACTTAAACAGGTTTTTAAAAATGTGTGATTGCTGATATGGTGAGGTTTTCTTTCTTAACGTTTATTTAGCATTTTTGTTAGGAGTCTCTATTGTCAGCACTTTGTAACAGTTGGAGGTGAAGCTGTAATTTTTTGACATGGGAAATAGAAGTCTTTTCACTTTCTGGTTTCTTGGTAACATGACAAGTGGTTTTGTTGAGTTTTTTTAGAAGATAAGATGCTGGTTTCTAAATGACTGTTGATAGTTGCTATAACTCAAGTTAAAAACAGGAACTATCTTGTGTTTCATGGACATTCCATAACATTAAACTGAACGCTAAATGGGCAAAATGTATGACATGCCATTCTGCACAGTCACTCTCTACATACTGTATGAGCCAAACAAATGCGTGCAGTCGAACAATTTGTTGTTGTAGGATAGGAAAAATAATCTCGCATGTCGCTCAAGAGCAGAAAGGATTCCACTAGCAGCTCTTGTGCTCTAACATTTTTGGCACTAACACCAGATTTGTTTGCACATATCCTTTTTGTAGCATTGCCCTTGAGTGAAATACTTATCAAGGTGTTGTTAGATAACCGACCTTGGGAATGTGACTTGTGTTTTATTATCACTGTAGCTCATTCTTCTGAATTCCTCTGTGCTGGTGTGAACATGTGGTTCCCTGTGTGAAACTGAATTCAGTGAGCAGATGTTGAGCTCATTCCCCCATGGCGGGGTGTTGTCTCTGTCTGTCAGCTATGTCCTCAAAAGAGGAGGTTTTGCATTTTAAACAACAAGGTGAGGGTTTTTTCCTGTTGTGTTGGCGGTAATGTCTAATATCACTGGATTATCACTATTAATAATGTGTGCATCTGGTAAGTGATATATCTTTATCGACCAGAGAAATGACACAGCTATGAACAGCCATTACAGAAGAAAGCATATGTTGGTTAGGTGTGTCGCTTTAGAGGTGTTATACCTGTTGTTTGTGCCTTTCTGTTTCTAGTCATAATCTGTAGGCTCAGGTACAAGGTATGAGACATGACATCATGTTCTGTTTAGCTTCACTGGTTTCCAAAACAAAAATTCAAAAGGGAAATAATATCTCAGATGCCAAATGACATGATCTTCTGCCAGTCTCTTTTTTCCTGCCCCCTAATGTCAGCTATAGTGTGACATGGATGCATCTGCCCTTTGAGACAAACAGCTTTAGCATCCACATCCAGATAATAATGTTGCAGATGTGATGTCTGCTTTGTCTCTGTGCACTGTCTTTCAAATGATCGTACCATTATGAGCCTTTTTTCTATTTAGGTACATCTCTGTTTTCAGCCTCCTGTATTTAGCTTGAATTACAAAGCCATGTCATTTTCATTTATGGTTTTTCTTCTAGTTTTATTTGCTGGTAAGTGAATCAGTGTCTAATACTGCCACCTATTGTGCTGTTATCACATGATTTTAGCTATATCTGGCTTGGCATCAACCCTGTCTCATTGCAGATCGTTGAAAAAAGTATTTTTGTGTTTGTGTGTTCTTAGAATGTACAATGTGACATGCTCACCAGCAACCAATTTAGTGCTATTGCTCCCAGAAAAAATTTTGCCCTATCTTCAGGAAATCAGGAGCTCAAAACCAGAGGATGGCATCTGTGGCCAGGAGCCAAGGGAGGAAATATTGGTCTATATATCGTACAGAATAACAAGTAATAATCTTAAAAGCCATATTGAATCACACATATAACATGCTATACGAGTCTAGTGAATGTCTTTATGTTGTCTTGATATGTTATCTTGATCTGTTTATTTTGTTTAGTTTTTAGTGTTTCCACGTACCAGCACGTTTCTGATTCATGAAAAGATCATCTATCATGTGTGCATGCCAATTGATCCACCTAGTAAAAACCATCATACTGACAAACAGATCTGCTTCGTCTGATGTGTGTATTGCAGCGCAATAAATATTTATGTTGTGCTACAGCATTGCCATGCATTATGAAACGTATTACATTTAAACATATATAACATATGAAAAGTTTCAAACGCAAAAGTCAATATGACAGGTTTTATTTCCTTCTCTATCTTTTCTTTGTTTTTTAACCTAATTGTCCGAAAAGCAACTATGAATAAAAATATATAGTCTACACACAAAATCAGTTCATACCAGAAGTCCAGGCTAATGATTTGTCTACCCCTGAACAGCACTGTAAATAGCCAGTTATAATATGAGAGGAATCAATAATGAATGAAGGATCGATTTAACACCAGTCAGAATTGTGTAGTATTTTGTCTCCAAATCCCCATTATTTTTCCTTTTTAAACAAACGTGCACATAAATTACAACTCCAGAAAGGAAGTGATAGAATTTTTGTGTTTATTATTCAGAGCCAGTGGGATTTTGGGATCAGTCATTCAAATTTTGTAAGTGATTCCTCTAGGTGAAAGTTCCTGAAGACATTCACTTGATATGTATATGTGTACTCTGGTTGACAAGACAGCAGATCAAGGGATAAATGTTGATATATTTAGTGTCAGCACTGTAGCAATTCTGGGATATTAAAAGTGAGCGCATATGGCCTTGCTGACCACATCCTGGGGGTTGAGCTGGTCACATTTTTAAGGAAAGAATATTAAAACATGTACATTCTCTCAAAATGAGATGTAGCACTTTTAGTGAAATAACATTTGGACTCAGACTTTTATTCATTTTCAGTCCTATGTTGTTCATTATACAAGCTCTGTGTTTTAGGACTACACCCTGGCTTAACCCTAATCCTTGCTTTGCATATGGCAATTGAATGAGAATGTACTAGGTCTGCACTATTTGGAGAAAAAAAATCTAATTGTGATTTTTCAGATCAAAATTGAAATTTGCGATTTAAAATGCAATTTTCTTAAGAAAAGATGGAGAAATTCGGGAAAGACCAAGCATGATCACAAATGTATCTTCTAACACTACAATAAACAAACAAAACAATGCAATTTCTAGTGCTACTGTTTATTTAAAGCCACTTCAACATTATGGCATTTTTGTTTTTCAAATAAAGCTGTCATGATGCAAGCATCTGTCATGAAAAAATCATGCAAATAACTGCAGCATGTATTTATTTAAGTTAATTAGGGCTGCTACTAACAGTTATTTTAATCATCAATTAATTGGCCGATTGTTTTTTTCGATTAATCGGATGGGGGCAACTTTCTGTACCATTTTTTTGGTATATTTAAAATACAATCCACAAACTGAGTGTTGCAAATATAAACTTCAGACTAAAACTTTACACAGCTGTTTATCCAATTATAGGGTAATTGGTCTGCATTTATATAGCACTTTTTTTCCAAACGCTTTACATTGTGTCTCATTCACACACACACACACACACACACACACACACACACACACACACACACACACACACACACACACACACACACACACTTGCACACCAATGGTAGCAGAGGTGCCATGCAAGGCGCTAACATGCCATCAGGAGCAACTTGGGGTTCAGTGTCTTGCCCAAGGACACTTCGGCATGTGGAGTCACGTGGGCCGAGAATCAAACTGCCAAGCAATAATTCAGTACTTTTTGTGCATCCATAAAAATAATACATAAGTGTTAATAATATTTTGTATTTTAATATTTTCAAAAATGTTTTTTTTTTTAAATAAATGACACGTGTATGATTATGTATTCTATATTAATAATTTCTGATTATAAAATGTATTTTATATATGAACAATTACCAAAAGCAAAGTGTAGTCTATGACCAAAACACTGCACATCTGGCCTTCTTCATCAGACCCCAGTCAGCTAGCGGATCTTTGAATCTACAAGCAATGTTTTCTCCCCTATGGTCAATGGGAAAGTATGAATCCCATTGGAGATTTTCCCTCTTTTCCCCCTCGCTTTCAAATCGCTTATGAATGCCCATGCGGTCGTGCGCATTTTTGTCTTACGATTTCGAATTAGCAGCAATTCGGGGGCAGCAATTGCCTGAATGGTTGGTTTGTTATTATTCTTATTGAAAAACACAACAACTACAGAACAGTACAATGACCCAGCAAATCATTTCAGCAGACCGAACTGTGTACCTCAAAAAATACTGCAACAGAGCCAATGACCACGTGGAAAAAGATCAGCCCTTCAGGGACATGAACCATTGTGGCTTCTGTAGAAAATTCTCTGTTGCAACTTATCCAGTCACATGAATTTATGTAAACGATTTAGGTGAAGGCAGCTCATAAGACCAGAGGCTAGAGGCTACAGGGCTAGAGACCTTAGCTGGAAAGTGCAGAGTTTTATTATTTTTTTAATGAATTAATTCTTCTATTTGTTTACAGAATTAATAGATTTTTTTTACCTTCTCTGGTTTGATTACAGATCTGACATGATGGCTTATTTAAAGAAAAGTTGATGTCTAAAACAGAAAATTCAAAACAAATGTCTGTTTAGAATTCATGACATTAGTCAAAAGTGGTAATGTGAAATACGACTATGAAACAAAACATAACCACAAAATGTCTTATTAATAGCCATAAACAAATTTTTTTATGGTTGGAAATTAAAAAGTAACAGTTGTCACCATTTATTCATGTTAGTTGCTTATTCAGACCTTTGTAAGCAAGAATTTTACAAAACTTGATCTTCCCAAATTGGAGTTGAATAGCCCTGAGCTAGATTTGACTACATACGTGTTTTTGTGTTGAGAATAGGCATAGAAGTGTGGCCAGGAAGATTGAAGGGACGACTGTTTCAAAACATTATAATGGGTGGGAGGTTGTTTGTGAGAGCGGCTAGCACTGAGAATGCAAATAACATTTTGCCCTTGTATTTCTGTCGGGTAAAGTCGTGAGACATCAGTGCAGTCCTTAACAAATGCATTTGGTGAGCGCTGGCAGATGCTACGTTAACCCTTCCCAAAAGTTTACATTTGCATGGAAAGCAAATGACGGTTAGCAGCCACTCCTCTGCGAAATAAAACCACAAAACCTATGGTACTATACTTGGCTAGTCCTGTCACCTCCACTAACATACGTAGCTAGTGTCTGGTTTCCTTTTACTATCATTCAGAGCCACCATCATTCTTATTGAGGCACATTTATATTATAGATGGGTGTAATAGTGTTCTATCCCAGCATATGGCTGTGGATTAACTTTACAGTTGTTGTGCAGGCTGTTAGGGTGTCAGGGCAGGATGAATGTAACATGGCCTCAGGGAGGGCACTGAAACCGAGCTCGTGCCTTCCTACTCTTACTTGCAGTTAAGTGCTTTTGCTCAGACACAGTCATACAGCCAGTCACAGCTGTTTCACATTTACAACACTCTCTTCCCTCTCTGTAGCACCACTGTGGCCATCAAGAAATAGTTACACTAACTTTGCTCTTCTATATTTTTGGTGCAGGTGGCCATATCTTCTTGTCTCACAGTGCTAGCATGCTGTCTGTCGGATGCAGGTGGTGAAGCTGGTGAAAGCTTAACTCCACATCATGGCACTTTTGGTTTGCTGAGATGACAGTGTTGCCATTGCTGCTCTAATCAGTGAGTGTGTTATATATGGAGTAGAAGTGTTTCTAGTGAAAACAAACCTTTACCCCCCCCTTTTTTTCTTTTGTATCTTGCGAGAATTGAGCTAAAATCATGAAAAAAAAAAAAAAAAAAAAAAAAAAAAAAAAAAAAAAAAAAAAAAAAAAAAAAAAAAAAAAAAAATGTTTGGTCTCTCAGTGAGCCCATTTGGCCTGAAGCACAGCAAATGCCTACAGGCCTGTAATGTATCATTAACGCTTTAGTGTCCTGTTAAATGGTAGGGTTGTTTTTCATTTTCTTTTCCATTAATGGTCGGTGCATAACATGGAGACAGATTCAGTGTCGGTATTATTTCTATATGTTTTTCAGCATTAAAATCAGCAATACTAGGGGAGCTGTTTCAGACTGTATCGAGATGGGATTACAGAGGTGGGCCATGAGCTCATTAAAGCATGTGTGGATCTGACTGATTCTGAAATTATATGCAATTGACATGCAATTTGAAGTTAAAAGTAGTTTATTTATTTATTTTGTGAATATATATTGAACAAAACCTTACATTATCAGATGTACCGGTAGATCTTTACTGTTGGGGAAGTGAAACTAGATGTGCCCTAATATTAATCACTAATAGGGAAGTGATATTGAAAGAATGGTGAAATGAGTAATTGTGCAATATAAGATATTAATGGTGAAGTTTCAGTTATTACTTCCTTTAATGCAAATTTAGAAATCTGATAGAAACCCGAGTTACTGTGTAAAATTGAGAGCTAAAGGTAAATTCTCTTCAGATAACCTATTATTAGCCTTGGCCCAGCAGTGTACGAGAGGAACACAATGTGAGAGGTTTGTTCTACTTTGGGAGTCTTGTATGCATCGTTGCATCATAGCCTAAATCTGCAGAAGCAGGTGGACAGGTATATGAATTACCATTTCCAAGAAATATAGGGTGTGTAAGTTTGTGTGTTCTTAGCTGGAATTAGACTGGAGCCAGCGTTCATTTTTACATTTATTATTTTAGCTTGCATTATGCTTCCCTCCTCACAAAATGAAATTACATGATAAAAAAATTGCCTATTTATCACTTCAAGTGTAGTGACCTAAATGTGAGATGTTGTAACCAGTCTTTTATCAAACTGTCAACTTTAAAAGACGCTTGAAGGTGAACTTTAAACACTCTCTTGCGGCTTCATGGTGATATCTACAGCCTACAGTCATTATTTGCTGAAGTTGAATTTGCATGCACTTTTTTTCATGCTGAAAGATCACACAGAATATCTGGTGATACTCGTGCCACTGTAATTGGCTGAATATGTAGAATATGTATGCACTGAGTTAATCAGTGATGCGGTAAAATTTCATCTATCAAGATTAGTTAGATTAACTCTGATTCCCTGTACTGCTTATAGATCATTCCTTTTTATCTTGAAGAAGTAGAGTGCATATAAAATAATCCACACTCTGCTGGATTCAATGGAAAAGTCTGCGACTGATAGAAGCAGCATGTAACACAGAGACAATCTTGTTTTATTTATTGTCAAATCGGTGAACAATTTATGCAGCAGTACAAAAAAGCTTATTAATTAGATGGCAATGCTTTCCATTAAGGATTCCTTAACTGACATTATTTACGGCATTAGTTACTGTAAACATACAGTAAAGTTCAGCATTATTAATCCTTAAGTATTGTTAATAAAGTAACAGAATAAGTTATCTCATTTATTATGTGAATCCATCTATCTATCCATTTTCTCTACTGTATTGCTTATCCTACACACGAAGCCTGGAGTCTATCCCAAGGGACTCAGGGCAGATGGTGGGGGACACCCTGGACGGGGTGCCAACCTATTGCAGGGCACATTTGGACACACACAAACACACACACACACACACACAACGGACAAATTGGAAATGCCAGACAGCCTACAACGCATGTCTTTGGATTGGGGAGGAAACCGGAGTACTGGAGGAAACCCCTGAAGCACGGGGAGAACATGCAAGCTCTGCGCACAGAGGCTGGAATCAAAACCCCAACCCCAGATGTGTGAGGCCACTGTGCCCCTTATTAAGTAAATCATTACAGTTAATTTAGATATACTGCTTTTTCTTGCTAAAGACATCCCAGTTTGTACTATGGATTAATATTATTAACATAAAATATACCCCAGAGTCATGCTGGCACATCCTCATGTGATCACTCATATTCACTGGGAGTGGGTTTGTGCTGTATCAATGACTCTCAGCTCCAACCTCGTGTTCCAAACATAGTTAAGGGATGTCACTTACAACGACACTTATTTTTTATCTCACAGACCAAGCAAAATAGCTAATTTCATTATTATCTCAGTTTAACATTTGTAACTGTTTGTGTGATCATAAGAAAATATGCGATGCTGGTAGATTTCATTCAGTTTGGAGTCATTTGTTTGCGGACCCATTACAAATTCACCCTCGAGCATTCCCTGTGGTGTTACTGTACTGCAGTGAGTCATACTCGAGAAGACCTGACTACCTTCCATATCTTTTGCAATTTTCCCTTGCAGGGCGTCTCCTGCAAATCATTTAAACTTCATGTAGAAATACTGAAGCATTTATGGCACTTGTGTTGCTTTGCGTGTGTTTTTTTTGCAATTGTGTGTGTATAAGGCTTTTATACACTTTTATACACTAATCTTCAGTTTCTCAATGGAGAAATTTGGCAGGATTTAGTTAGTCTTTTAAAAGCTCTTTAAGAGGCAACAAATTCCGAGTTTTGTCTGCATGGTCATAAAGAAGCTCTAGTGATGAATGAATAGTACCAATGATATCTCTCGGTCTCTCGCTCTTTCTCTCTCTCTCATTTTTTTTTTCTTCAGTAGATAGATGTTCTCTTTATTACACCGCTACCCCAGACAGTCATGCATATTTAATCTTTGGTGTTCTCGCCCTAAGGCATGGGAGTATCCATGTTGGGTTTGTGGTATTCCACTGAAAGGCTGTTTCAGCCCAGCTGGATTAATATGCAGAGCATATTGTCTTCCTAACAGGTTGGACAGGAGGTCTATGTAAACGAGTGGCAAATTATGTTGTCATGTGGCAGTGTTAATGACAAAACACCTCCATGAACATTTGAAATTCATTTTAGGATGCAAGTCTGTAAATCCAAGAATCATAGTCACTGCCGATATCATTGTTCCAAACACAGGTAAGCAATGTTACACCAGAATATGATCAGAGATCAAGAAATAACGTCAAGAGTCAAGAAATGGGAACAAACACAGAATACTGTGTAACTGGAAAATATGGAATGGACTTGATGTGAAAACAAATGCATGATAAGAGTTTGTGATGAGAGAGAGGGAATAAACAACCAAACTAACCAAGGATTGAACTTACAACATGTGCAAAATAGGGGAACAAACCAATGATAAGACAGGGGTGGAGACAGGACAGAAAACTAAACAAAAGCACTTGGCATAACAAAGAGAAGCACATGAAAGCAACATGAAAGCAACGCTCACCATGCTGAAAGGGAGAATTCAGCATAATGGTGAATTGACAGTACCCTCGCCAAAAATGTAATTGCTGTGTGTTCTAGCAAATAACTGGAAAATTGTGTTCTTTTTAGCGTGCTTATTTTTAATAAGTGCCGAATATTGTGGCCCATTTTGATATCACATTGCACAGCCAAATACTGGAATATCAAAGACCAAACAGAAATATGAGTGCTACCACTATTATGAACTTATTAAAAGTGAGTGGTAATGATATTCCTTCCCCAAATGTAATATTTAAAAACCCATTTGTTGAGAAATAATGTTGAGCACAATCAGACTGAGGTCTTGTCCTCAGGCATCAAGCCTTGTCAAACTGCCAGAGAGTTTTCTCAATGTAATAAATTCTATTGTGACGATCTGACGACAGAATGTTTTTGAGTGGTTGTCATCCATCGCAGCTAATCTACAGTGAGTCTGAGGGTTAAACTTCCACAGGGCCAGTCTGCCTGTCTTCTCCTATTTTTTCACCCTCTCATCATCCCTCCATCACTCACCAGTTCCTGTCTCCTCAGTAGGGCTGGGTGATATGACAGTAAAATATCAATGTTGTGATATATTGTCTCAGGACACTTTTCTGAGATATTGTGTATCTTTATATCTTCACTTCCGGGGTTCCCTGTGCGAACAGAGTTTGCATGTTCTCCCCATTCTTCAGGGGTTTCCTCCGGCTACTCCGGTTTCTTTCTGCGCTGTAGGCTGGTTGGCATTTTTGAAATTGTCCATAGTGTGTGAATGTGTGTGCGATTTTGCCCTGTGATGGGTTGGCACCCCGTCCAAGGTATCCCCCGCCTTGTGTCCCGAATTCCCTGGGATAGGCTCCAGGCTCCCGTGGCCTATCCGTTTAATACAAATTTGTAATTTGTATTAAAAACATAAAAATACATCACCATAGCAACGATATCTCAGCAAAGTGTATCGTGCAATCATTTATCATGTTAGCCCTAGATAAGCGGCATGGAAAATGTGTAGATGGATTCTATGTTTGTTTTGTACTGATATAAATATTTTAAATTGTAAATTGTGAATATTTTTAGATTCCATTCCTTTATTACTTCTTCTTCTTCTTCTTTTTTAAAGCTGTTAGCATTAAACTATTATTAAACTTATTTTTTTTTTTTTTTACATTTTACTACAGTTTTGCTGTCAGTTTGTTAGCAAACCTATATATCATGATGCATATTGTGTATTGTAGAAATGTCTTCAATATTGTGATGTCACATGACACTCTGAATATTTGGGACATAGTTTTTAAACTACAACACCTTATTGGATTAATTTGTAAGTAATAAATGGTTGGAAAATGTTTTCTGAATTTGTTTGCAGAGAAAGAATAGATGTTGAACCAGTGATTGTTGCTAGATTGTTGGTGAAACCTTTTAACTTGCTGTTAAATCATACTGAGCAATGTGACTGGTTGAGAAAACATAATTTAAGCCCTGGTCATCCACCATGTCCTCCCCATCTGGAGCAGCACCGTTTCCCTCTTAAACACTGTCATCTCAGTAAACACAGTTGCTCCTCAGGAAGTTGTCATTAATGGACTAAAAAGCTGAGTCACACCCGTGTGATTAGAAGGATGTGATAACCATCAGATTCTGTGCAGGGTTTTTCCCCCCCTGTTTGTTATTAATGGAAACTCCAACTATGCTCTGCTAAACAGCGTGACCCTCCACTGCACAAGTTACGCAAGTTTGTTTTGTCCTGTATTAAATTAACTGAGACAACAAGAAAAAGCTCAGGAACACCTACACATTCACCCACATTAATAAATCCCAATTCTACAAATAAGAACATAGGCAATACCCCCAACCCTGCATACTTCACTCTCTTCCCCTGCTAAGCCTGTGTTGGAACATAATTTTATGTTTTATGACATAATGCCACAAGTCTGTCAGGATTTTCCACTGAGCAATTTTCAACTCCCTCTGTTTCTTAAAGGCTCAGATAAATTCCCCATAACCACAAGTTTATATACAGTATATAGTTTGCATATAGACATACATACACACACACACACAACACATACATATATATATATATATATATATATATATATATATATATATATATATATATATATATATATATATATATATATATATATATATATATATACACGGTGAGGGAAAAAAAGTGTTTGATCCCCTGCTGATTTTTTATGTTTGCCCACTAACAAAGAAATTAAGTATATCATTTTAATGGTAGGTTTATTTGAACAGTGAGAGACAGAATAACAAAAAAACAAAAAACAAAATCCAGAAAAACGCATGTCAAAAATGTTATAAATTGATTTGCATTTTAATGAGGGAAATATGTATTTGACCCCTCTGCAAAACATGACTTAGTACTTGGTAATGACTTAGTAATTACTTTTCATTTTCAATGCCCTGTATATATATAGTTTATATATATAAGTTTAGGGGTAACACCTAGAATACTGTAGAAAGGAGCACAGGACTCTGACTGTGATGAGGAATAGAAAGACAGTCTGTTTTTATAGTGGGGCAACAACCTGCAGAAACTCCTGTTAACAAGCGTGCTACTGTTTGAAACAGATTTAGCAGGTTAGTCTCTAAACTGCCACACTGTACCCCTGGCATCTGTAGATATACTTAAGAGCCATAGGCCATTTGCTTTAGCAAATAAAGAAATTGAGCCTTCAATCTCAGTGTACAGACACACTGAGGCAGATGATTGTGTAATTGCATTTCATTCATTTTGCTCCATTAACACTTTGTGCCTGCGAGCAGCAGACTATTAGCTCACCATCACAACTAATAAGCTAACAAGCTCCTGCTTGTTCACATGCTCGTTGGTGTGGTGGATTTTGCCCTGTGATATTGCCAATTACTGCGGCCTGTCTCATCGCTCTGATTATCTAGCCTGTTTAAGAGAGATAGCTAATGAGCAGTGGACTGCCTCTCTTGTGCTTTTCCACTTACTCACAGCCCTGTTCCTTCATTCATTAATAGGGTGGCATGGCATATTGAGCTTCTGATCAACACTGTACACTGTACCTAATATTATATCAGAATGAATAAAAGTAAAGTGAAGCAGTGTTGTTTGACTGTTTTTGTGAAATGTGTTAATTATAACATTATAACAGTGCTCACCGTGTCACGTGCAATTATTTAAATTGGTTATTTGAGGAGATGTTGAACTGAACCCAAAATGCATCATGGCCTACAAACATGGTCACTATGGACTACACCTCCCAACACAAACACACACACACACACACACTCCATGTCACCTGATTACTGACTGTTTGCACCCGGACTTAATCACATGCTCTCATGAACACACATGCAAACACACACACACACACACACTACAAAAAAACCCAACCTGCGTCCCAATTGGCATACTTATACTATGGCTGCGTCGGTAATCGCATACTACCCTACTAGTAGTATTTGAAAAACAGGGGGGGGGCATAGCGTCTGAATTCTCAGTAGGCAAGAAACACTAGGCGAGAAATATCCGGATGGCGTACTGCTTGCGGCTAGATTTTGCAGTATGCAACCAATTGACACTACTCTAGTCGTAATGCGACGGGACTGGTGCGGATGCGCTCAGAATTTTTTTTTCGAAACACAGCGCTTCAGCTCTTTTTATGTATTAAACCTTGGTTAAACAGGACTTGCTTAACAAATCCTGAATATATTGTTAACTTGTTGAAGGTTTAAACATAAAAAAAAGTTGTCATATCGTTTTATCTCTATCATGCATTACCCGGCCAAGCTAATGGCAACGAATTTATCTCAGCCTGTTAACTCCACCCACATTACATTACTAATTCAGTTAAGTTTCCTGACGGGCATTTCCTGATGTGCGCTTGCTTTGATCTGATGATCTTTGATCTGTTGATTAAGATTTTTGTGTTTATGATGACATCGAAGGTCACATGACAATGAAGCGTCGTCACTGAAAGCCTTGTAACCTACTGTAGCCTTGTAATTTCCATGCATGACATCTCTGCCACCTGACAGCAATCAGTAAACACATTTATGCATAACTATTTCTTGATGTAATCAAATTGCAGCCAAATTATATTCTAATTCTCACTGTATTAACTATTGTTAACTATGCTTATTATGGAAGACAATAATAGGTACTGTAGTGTTGTAGATAACAGTGCATTAGTACCGAATTTATTTGCAGTTTTTGCTGGCGTATATTATTTTGCTTTTTGTTAACCGGTTTATGTATTATTTATTGCATTTCATTAATAAAGATCAACGTAGAGAAACTTAGGCAAATGCAAATTTTCTTCCATATACTTAGAAGTAAAAGCGCTCATATGCACAGTTTTAATAAATCACTGTGTAGCTGCATTATTACACTACTGTTCAGCCTATATTATAAATGTGGCATAAAGTCAACAGAAAAGACAATCAAATCCATAATCATTTAATTTCAAACATGTATGACAATTAATAGCCAGATCAAATGTCACAATCCTGGCAGACCCGATGTAAGTTTCTTGTTGGAGATTGAAGAAGTCTGCATTCCAGCAATCATGCATTCTAAATAAAAAATGAAAATATCCATCCATCTGGTCCATCTGTTACAAAACTCTCAGCCACTCTTATGCAATATCAAGAAATGCTTTGTAATAATATGATTATTCATCAGTATTTGTGTGTGTGTGTGTGTGTGTTGGCCTTATGGATTCTGTTTTCACTGAATCATGGAGGATTACACAGAATTCATTTGTGAGCATAATTTCTGTGCAAACATCTTGCACAAAATTGTGCTAGGAAGTACTGAAAATTTGTGCTGGCATACATTTCAATCTCACGATGACTGATATTACTCCTGTTTCTGCAGATTAGCCTTTGAAATTTGACCATCAATAAATGTCTACTAGTTTATGCAATGCTAACATCTGAAATCATTTTTTTCCCTATTACTGGTTTGTCGACTATTTCAGACTTCACTGATATTAAAGTACAACATACAGTATCTCACAAAAGTGAGTACAACCCTCACATTTTTGTAAATATTTGATTATAACTTTTCATGTGACAACACTGAAGAAATGACACTTTGCTACAATGTAAAGTAGTGAGTGTACAGCTTGTACAACAGTGTAAATTTGCTGTCCCCTAAAAATAACTCAACACATGGCCATTAATGTCTAAACCGCTGGCAACAAAAGTGAGTACCCTAAGTGAAAATGTCCAAATTGGGCCCAATTAGCTATTTTCTCTCCCCAGTGTCATGACTTGTTAGTGTTACAAGGTCTCAGGTGTGAATGGGGAGCAGGTGTGTTAAATTTGATGTCATCGCTCTAACACTCCCTCATACTGGTCACTGGAAGTTCAACATGGCACCACATGACAAAGAACTCTCTCAGGATCTGAAAAAACAAATGAATGCTCTACATAAAGATGGCCTAGGCTGTAAGAAGATTGCCAAGACCCTGACATTGAGCTGCAGCATTGTGGCCAAGACCATACAGCGGTTTAACAGGACATGTTCCACTCAGAACAGGCCTAGCCATTGTGGACCAAACAAATTGAGTGCACGTGCTCAAGGCCACCATGAGTCTCAGCACCATAACGACCCAAAACTACACCTCCAAGATGACCACTGCCTTGCTAAAGAAGCTGAGGGTGAAGGTGATGGACTGGCCAAGCATGTCTCCAGACCTAAACCCTATTGAGCATCTGTGGGGCATCCTCAAATGGAAGGTGGAGGAGCACAAGGTCTCTAAAATCCACCAGCTCTGTGATGTCGTCATGGAGGAGTGGAAGAGGGCAACCTGTGAAGCTCTTTTGAACTCCATTCCCAAGCGGTTTCAGGCAGTTGTGGAAAATAATGGTGGCCACACAAAATATTGACCCTTTTGGGCATTAGACATTTTCACTTAGGGGTGTACTCACTTTTGTTGCCAGCGGTTTAGACATTAATGGCTGTGTGTTGAGTTATTTTGAGGGAACAGCAAATTTACACTGTTACACAAGCTGTACACTCACTACTTTACATTGTAACAAAGTGTAATTTCTTCAGTGTTGTCACATGAAAAGGTATAATCAAATATTTACAAAAAAGTGAGGGGTGTACTCACTTTTGTGAGATACTGTATATAAGATTCTTATATCAGATGTTCTCATTATGTTCAGTGTGTAAACATGAATGGTTTATATGTGTTTTAAAAATGGTTTATCAATAAGATTAATAATAGTATTGAATTTGTCTGTAATTGTATTGTCAATCTGGGTCAAGGGTCTGACATAAACATAAACATAAAAGTGTGGTGTTATGTTACAATAATATTTTGCGATGTGTCTGTTTCATTTATGGGCATAAGTTGTAAACTATATTTGGTACAGTGACAGTAAATTTGACTAGCATGTAATAAAACTACTATTGTTGTATTTAGCTCCACACAGGCAAATATAGTGGTTGTGGGGTTATTTCCTGGTACATAAGAAAGCTTTCAACATGTAAATGAAAGACATCAAAACAAACAAATTGAGATAGTCATCACTGTGCTCGAGCATGGGCTGAATGGATCAGAGTTGGTCATTTTAATAATTTGTTGTTGTTGTCTTGGAGCAGTATTATATACACATTAATTTAAAACATTCTACAAAAATAAAGACACGATCAAACCCTTTTAATGTAATACAGGGTGTCCCCAAATTCTCCATATATTGGGGAAATGAACACTTTTTAGCAAAATGACTTCCAAACTTTTTCACACTTAGTTTATATTATACAGGTGCATCTCAGGAAATTAGAATATTGTGGTAAAGTAATTTTTTTTTCCAGAATTTTATTCAGAAAGTTTAATATATTCTAGATTCATTACACATAAAGTGAAATATTTCAAGCCTTTTTTGTTTTAATCTTGATGATTACGGCTTACAGCTCAGGGAAAAATCCAGTATCTCAAAATATTAGAATAAAGGATTTATAATACAGAAATGTTAACATTCTGAAAAGTATGTTAATTTATGCACTCAATACTTGGTCGGAGCTTTAATCCTTTTGCATGAATTACTGCATCAATGCGGCATGGCATGGGGGTAATCAGCCTGTGGCACTGCTGAGGTGTTCTGGAAGCCCAGGTTGCTTTGATAGCAGCATTCAGCTCGTCTGTATTGTAGGGTTTGGTGTCTCTCATAGATTCTCTATGGGGTTCAGGTCAGACGAGTTGGCTGGCCAATCAAGCACTGTAATACCATGCTCAGCAAACTAGTTACTAGTAGTTTTGGCACTTTGACACTTGGCAGGTACCACGTCCTGCTGGAAAAGGAAATGAGCATCTCCATAAAGCTCGTCAGCAGATGGAAGCATAAAGTTCTCTACAATCTCCTGGTAGACGCTGCATTAACTCTATACTTGAGAAAACACAGTGGACCAACACCAGCAGATAACATGGCACCCCAAATCATCACTGACTGTGGAAACTTCACACTGGACTTCAAACAACTTGGATTCTGTTCCTCTCAACTCTCCCTCCAGACTCTAGGACCTTGATTTCCAAATGAAATGCAAAATTTACTTTCATCTTCCCCATGATTGTGGTTGTGTGCACTGAACCAGACTGAGAGATTAAAAGCTCAGGAAACCTTTGCAGGTGTTTTGAGATAATTAAAACAATGTCCTTTTGGGACACCCTGTAGAATGTAAAAAAAATTTTTGTTGTTGTTTTTTTAAAGAAAATAATAATAATAAAAAATCAGAAGCATAAAAACATTCTGACAAATCCAAAAATGGGAGTGTTTAAAAGAGATTTTGATTCAAATTTTTAATCGACTTGTTTTAACAGCGATTCTTTGACATGGCTCTAATCTTCCGGAACATTGTACTAGCTCCTCCTGTGTTCATCCTGCTGCCGCTCCTGCTACTGTTTAGTCACGGCTTTGTGCCAGTTATTTTTAGAATGGTTCTCATGGTGCTTCCTTTTTGAAAAGACACAAACCCTACCTGCTGTCCGTGACGGATGGAGAGGTTGAATTACAGAGTGACAGACGCAAACCAGAGCTGTCACCTTTAGTTGAGTTTGTAATTACACCGGTGGCTCGGCCTGTGAGGGGTTCAGGTCTCCACTGATGTAGAAAAGATGAGAGCCACGACCCGTGGAACTGTGTCAGCAACACGCTCTGCGCTCCACTCAATCTGTGTTTAACCTTTAATAGGATGTTTGTCACCTCAATCCATTATTTCCGCTATACATCAAATTATAGACCATTCATACTGTCAAGCTTTGCATATGTTTTTATTGGTGTTGTTCTTTAATTTTGAGCTGAAAATCCCTAACCCTTTTTATGTTATTGGACACACTTGTTTTTATTTGTGACCGTTTTCCTTACAGGGTTTTAGTAGAAATACTAAATGAATGTGTGAGCGCAGGAGGGGAAAGAATGAGCATTGCTTTGTTGTCATGTCTGTGTGTATAATTAATGGCCTGTACTGGAGGTCCTGATGATGAGTCAGATTTGCCTTGAGCCTGTATAAATCTTTTATCTGCACCGGCTGTGAGATTGTCAAGCTTTACACTTAATCACTGGAATGGTTCAATATTTCTACTCCGGTTATTTCTCACGTAGTCGATTCAATTTCAAGGTTTTCCTGGAGTATTGTTACAACTGAAACATATTATTATTTACCATCTTAACCATAATGCCCAAGACATGACTCAGTGCTAATTTAGTCCAGATTTACGCTTCAAACAAAAGCGATACACGGCCGTGGATGGGTGTGTGTAGGTTATGCGTCACTCTCTGTGTGCGTGTGTGTGGAAAGTGAATGAATAAATGATTGGCCAGACACAAAGAGGCAGCTGCTCTCTGCTGGCTTCTAAAGAGGTGCTGTGATGAGGTGGGGAGTTAAGAAGTGGCAAGTGTCGTTTACACACAGCCTGGAGTCTGTTCGGCGGAAGAGCTCAGTCATTGCTGCTACTTAAAGAGGCTTCATACCCGCGCTGTAATTAGCCGAGTCCCACATCGCTCAGCATGTGGTTTAGGAAGCCACAGGTCTGCACATGCTTTGACAGAAATTGAAGAAAAAACTACCTCCATGCTGGCTACCGTGGCTCATCTTGGATGAAAGGCAACCTGCCGGCACACTCTGGAAAAGCAAATGAACCTCAGAGAAGAATGTCCACCTGCATGACTGCATGCATAATCATCAGATGCTAATTACAGTACACAGTTGCTGGTGTTTAATGTGTTAATAAGCCCCATATGAAATGCATTCAATATAAGCCTTGAGATGAATCTATTTTATAGGAGGCAAACCAGAAACTGAATCGTGTCTAGAGAGTTCTATAAATATAACCACTCCTGAATTGACCATATAAGGGATTTTGAAAGGGTGGGAACCCACTCACTGAATGATTTGACTATCTAACAAGATGATCAGTGATGATATAATAACATGATTGGTTGTGAATGATTTGTGGTTTCTATTTTTTTTTATGTTTCAAGTCTGTAATGTCAAACTGGCTTCATCCCATGTTTTCCTCTGAATACTATACATTTTAACATGTTTAAACCACTGAAATTATGGCTGTCATCTGTCCTTTTGTGTAATTTGTATCGTGACTGGACAGTGTGGTTTTAGTCAATCTCCTGTATACTTATGGGGAAAACGATGGTAGAGTAGAGTACAGTGTTCTCAGTTCACACTCACAACTGTATTCTCAATCACTACCAATGAGGGGTTATTTATGTGCCGGCAAAACGAGCTGGAAAATATCGGCTGGAGGTCTAGGGGTGCTTCACTCTGTGTAATCACCTGATATTGCTGTCACTGATGACTGAAGACTGTATGAATCTACTCTCTGGTCTAAAAAGAAATCACTTCATAACACGTTTTCTTCTGACCTTTTGTGGTTGCTGTTCCACAAAAGTCCCAAGTAATGCACTTAAAAAAATTTGTTAACAGCAAATAATCTGATGTGGATGCAGAAACCTTATGCTGATCTCTTTTTATCTGTGGAAACATGGGGGTTTAGCCATATTAGTTGCCCCTGCTGAAATACTAATTAGTCCTTGCCAATTAGTATGTTGTGTTTATGCACTACCTCGCCTTGTGCCCGATGAAGGAGTAAGCGGTAGAGGATGGATGGATGGATGGATGGATGGATGTTTATGCACTGTCCTTTACTGTGCCTGCTGTCCTGCTTAGTAATTGTTGTACTGTTGTTGTCTTGTCACGATTGGAGGCGGAGACAGATGCAAGTAGTGATGTGTCGTTCATGAACGATTCGTTCATTTTGACTAAATCTTTAATATGACTCGGGAACAACGAGTTGTCTCAGAGAGCGATTCACTCATTTTGTGTTGACAGCGCATACGCTGCAACATCCCCATAGGTTCTATACAGGAAATGATTAGTTTACCTCTCGGGTCTTTGGGTTCGAGTCGTGCATTCATCATGTCACATCCCCACCTCATTCAGCCTATGGGATGAACTAACAACTCCAACCCGAAAACTCAAGAGATGAACTAATCATTTATGTTTCCAGTGAACAGACATGACAAATGTGAAGAAGGACTTGGATCAGGAGGTGAAGACCTAATGCTAAGCTATTAATGAATCATTTCTGTTTCTCATAATTCGGCCTTGGCTGCATTAGCCTATGGTTTCTTTTTTATTCCAAATGTGATCAACGTTTGCGCAAGTACTAGATGTCTTGGGGAATTTAACATGAAACATTTTAATTATATTCTGCTAAACTGAACAAAATGACTTGAAAATGATTCGTTCATTTTGCTGAACAAGATTCAAAGATCCGAGTCAGTAAAATGATCGGAATTTCCCATCACTAGATACAAGTGCAGATTTTAAGTTTAGTGACAAACACAAAACAATATATACGAGACGAGAGAGCATAACGTGGCAACAGAAGACAATTAAAACAATACAAAGAGTGCAGTGCAAACTGTGACTATGTACACACACACAAGTGTGTTAACATGAATGAGAATCAGGTGCAGAATATCATGTGACAGTGATGCAGAGGTGCAGTGGCTGCTGTGATCTGAAGTCCAGAGTTCATTCCGGCAATCCATGACACTTGTACGCTGTTTGCATACGTGCACTTTATGTAGTCCTGTGTATGTCTTTGTAGTATTATTTAGTTCTGTGTAGTCTCAGGTAACTGTGTTGTTTATATAGCGTGGAGAACCTGGAGAAAGATTCTGGAGAAAGGTTGTTTCCTTTCACTGTGTGTACCAGCTGTATATGGTTGAAATAACAATAAAGCCACTTAAACGTGAAATTGAACTTTATGTGCATCTGTCTGCAAGTCTTCTCTCTCCAGGCTGGCCCTAGCCTTCTCATTACCCTGAAAAATGAATAACTTTCCTCACACTTTTATCCCATCAGATGCCCTGTTACCTGTATAAATATTTAATTAAATAACAGGTAATAGGATGTTTGATTTATTGTTTTCAAGAATTCCTCAGTGATTATTTTAAATATTTATTTATACAACCAAAACTGAACAACACATATGCTTGCATGCAACACTTTTGAGTGCAAGTGTTTGCATTGTGCATAGTTTCTGATTTAAAAAAAAAGATATCTTTATTTTACAACTCTGTTGTAAAACTGAAAACATAATCGACAGAAAAAAAATAATTCTAGAGAAAATGGAACATTTTCCCCCACTGTTTATATAACAATAGCTACCCAGTTATTTTGAAATCTGTTGAAGCCAACTCTACAGTTAGAGAGTAAATGTCGCAGGTGGGGTGGTGTTTAGCACCGATTTCTGGACGTGCCAGAAGGCACGATGCAACACACCTGCACCTCAGATAACCCATTATTACGTGTCCTCTCGCCCCACTGTCTCGGGTAGTGCAGTAATCGGTGAGTGGCCATCTAAAAATGAATTACACTACAGATATCTTGAGTGAGCTGGAAAGTTTTTTGTTGTGTGTGTGTGTGTGTGTGTGTGTGTGTGTGTTTAGTTTTTTTTTCCTTTTTTCCTGTGTGGTCAATAAGCAATAAAAAGCTGACTGCAAATGACCCCAGGTCTTCTGTGTTCTCTGTACATGATCTTGCTGAATTTGTTATATTAGCAGTATCTATCAAAAGAACACGTTATATAAATTGTAGAAATTAGTATCTTGAACATTTCTTGTGAGATGGATGATGTGGATGCATCTTTGAGGTTTAATGTGTGGGAAAGATAAGTAGGATGCAAGTGTGTGTAATCAGTGTGGGGTTTTTTAGGGGATTTCTAATAACTGTCATCAAAGGCTGTAGCGGATGTCAGAATACATGTGTAATACAGGGTAATCTATCATACAGGCGGCTGTGGCTCAGTTGGTAGGGCGGGTTGTCCATTAATCGTAGGGTTGGTGGTTCGATACCCGGCCCACATGACTCCACATGCCAAAGTGTCCTTGGGCAGGACACTGAACCCCAAGTTGCTCCCGATGGCAAGTTAGCACCTTGCATGGCAGCTCTGCTTCCATTGGTGTGAGTGTGTGTGTGAATGGATGTATGAAACACAGTGCACCATTACATATATAAGTGCGCCATTTACCATTTATCCGAAATCTTGAAAAAAAATGCACTGGTAATAACCAGGAAGTGCATCAAGAACAGGAAATACAGTAAACAAAGGCTGGAACAGGAACATATACAACTAGTGTATAAATGAGAAAAGTAATGAAGTACTAATACAAAAGAGGGGCACACATTGGGTTAATACATCTATGACAAGATGGGGGCAGAGACAGCAATGAACACAAGCATGAACACATGGTGCTTGTCACCATGGGAACCATGATGTGAAGGGGGAATCTGTGACATGAAGTTAGGTCACAGTTTTACAAATAACCCTTACCTGTTTTAGATCATACACTTGTTTCCCCACTGTGATCTAGCTAAAAGCCACAACAAATTATAATGTTACTCATAACACTAAACAGCATACATTGGACTCCTGAGTAGCACAACAAAAGGCATGAATCCTGACAATGCCACAGTCATTCCTGGCTGGGAGTCTCTTGAGCAAAATGGCCATGCTGTTGGGTAAGAGGGATGGCATACTCTTTCTCCAGTGTCAATTACAGCAGTACTAACCATTCATGGGAATCTGTGAGCTCATGTATGTGGAAGGGAGTAGATAGCGCTTTCCTCAGGGTGATCACCTGCTTTGTGATGTAGCATGAGCAACGGTTTGAAAAGATCTGGTGGTTGGTTTCATATCTCTCTAAGGGAACACATGCTAGCCTTCACTTTCCCTGGTTTCTGGCTGTCGTGTGACAGGGGAGAGCTAGATAATGGGTGGAAATTTGCATACGAACATATTTGGAGAAAATGCAGTTTAAAAAAAACATACATTACTTTTTTTTTTCCTTTTTTTTTTACATTAAACCACTGAACAATATGTCTAAATATTACACCACTGTGAATACTGATACTGGCACAGCCTATTATTTTCACATGTATTAAAGGTTGACTGATAGTGGATTTTACCGATACCGTTAACTAAGTTGGGCGGTACCTGCCAATCAGAGCATGTGAGCGAAGGTGAGCAGTCTGACTCTTCGCTCGATATTCCGCTCTATGTGTACGCACTCTGCTCAAATGCTCACGGCCCAAGCGAATGCTCCTCTAATGTACCGCTTACACTCATCGGTAAAACAAATTCACTCAAATCCCACTCTGACAGAAAATTTCACTGTAGTATAGTTGTTTCTGTTTGTAATACATTGCTTGAATAATTGCCTCAATTACAGTAGTAGAGGTAATAATTATGAAATTTGTGGGTGACTTTTGGTTACAGGCTGTGCCATTTATAATTTTTTTTATTCATTGTTAATGTTTCTTTTTCAAAGCAGCATATCACAAAGTGTATTCTGGGTTGAGCAAGTGGTCTGAATGAGCGGAGAGGAACCTTCTGAAAGACGCTCTCCACTCTGGTGGAATTATCAGCGTTCAGCTCCGCGCACATGCTCTGCTGCCGATAACCAGAGAATCAACCGATAGTTTGATAGTAAAAGCATAACACATAAAGTAAAATATTGCTGAACTTTATTACAAAAATGTATTTTACTGACTATACCCTGAAAATGTACTGTACTTTTTAAAATGAAATAAAAATATTAATATTAATATATATATTATTAATAAATATTACAGTACATAAAAGATATACATCCAAACTGAACCAAACCGTAACACTCTAAATGACACATCAAAAATTATTCGGAAGCACTTCAAATAACACAACAAAATTTGACAGTGATAGTCTTTATTTCGCCTCTAGAGGCCGCTCTCGTACTGTGTAATGACAGTGGACTACTCTCAGCCGCTCCCGCAACAGACGCAACCGCTAAAACTATCGTTGCGGACTTTTGCCGATAACCGATAGCTCCAGCAAACGTTTATCAGTGCCGATAAATCAGTTGACCGCCATACTGTATGTAGCATAGATTCAAGACATAACTATGATGAATCAGCCACACATTTTTTTCACTTAATAGAACTGTTTCATACTTTAACATTCAACATAGGCATCATTTGTTGCATCTCTTGTTAGATAGAGCTTCCTCTGTGATAAAACTTGTCATTAATTAACATAGGATGACTGATTTTTTACTTTATTTTTAGTCCTACTGTAGGGAAATTAACAGTTAAAGACCCAGATGTGACCCGATATGATCAATGAAGACCAGGAGTCAAGAGATGCAATCAATTGAATAAAACTTTTCTGAAGAATAGTTTTCAGTCAGCAGAAGTCAGCTTCAGCACTCAAAAAGGACTTCGTTGGCCGCTCTGCGCACACACTCATTATTACATCAACAGTTATACTTTCACACTTATTTTCACACTTTTCACAGTTATATTTTATCACTAAGCTAGTCTTTACATCAGGTTGAATAATTCTGATTGATTAATGCATAGATCAATTTAGAACATTTCCACATATGGCTGTGCATCAGAAAAATATCTCCTGGTTTAGGCACACAGTGAACCACTGAGGTCATCAATCTGAGTTTTTAGGTTTGAGTTGTCTGGTCAGATGATCAGTTCACTCCGAATGTCCTGTGACAAAAGAGTGCACATACATACACACACACACACACACACACATACACAGCTCCTCAAGGTTGGAATTGGCCACGCTATAGCTCTGATCAGGAATCTTTTCCAAAACTTACAGATTAGATATTTTTTCTCTCAGTAAGAAGTGCAGAAAATATTCGTTATTATTCTCTAGTGATTGAAGATGAAAAATAAAGTAAATGCTTATAAATCTTATGAGCTTGAAGAAGCCAGTGAAATCATTTGATATTTTTAAAGATTAATGTTGATTAATAACTCATTACAAATCACTCAAATCATATACATATATATATATATATATATTGAAGAGGCAGGGGATTCCTGAATGCACCCTTCACTACAAACTGTGATGTTTATCTTGTATTAAAGTCATATCTGAGCATGTGCGAATATAAAGTGTGGCTGTAATTATAACAGCCCATTTCATCAGCCTGAGGGAAGATGCTCTTTGGTTCATTTTATTTTTAATTCTAATGGGATTCCTGTGAAGACAGAATAGACATGAGGTGAATCATAGCAGCTAAAGTTTTGAGGACGTCCAAACAATCAGTGAGTCAGATATCTGGGAAGTGTTTAAAAATGTGTGAGCTGTGTGAATGCCACTGAAGTGGATAGAAATATTGGCTAAAATTGATGTCTGTAGTGTGGGTTCTTCAGTACATGTACAGTACTCTCTTCAGTGTGGGTTCTTCAGTACATGTACAGTACTCTCTTTAGTGTGGGTTCTTCAGTACGTGTACAGTACTCTCTTCAGTGTGGGTTCTTCAGTACATGTACAGTACTCTCTTCAGTGTGGGTTCTTCAGTACATGTACAGTACTCTCTTTAATGTGGGTTCTTCAGTACATGTACAGTACTCTCTTTAGTGTGGGTTCTTCAGTACATGTACAGTACTCTCTTCAGTGTGGATTCTTCAGTACATGTACAGTACTCTCTTTACTGTGGGTTCTTCAGTATATGTAGAGTACTCTCTTTAGTGTGGGTTCTTCAGTATATGTAGAGTACTCTCTTTAGTGTGGGTTCTTCAGTACATGTACAGTACTCTCTTCAGTGTGGGTTCTTCAGTACATGTAGAGTACTCTCTTTAGTGTGGGTTCAGTGTAGTTCTGCATCTAGAGTATTATTTGTCCTGCATAACATGGTTGGTTTTTAGTGTTAACCATGAACAGTGTGGTGGTTACTTGTAGAGAATGTGCTAAATTTATGGTGAGACATTACTCAGGTATTCAGCTTTTCAGCATCAACCAGGCATAAAACTGAAAACAACCACAACAAAACGGTGTGTTTTACAGAAAAGTGGTGCAGCAGGGTTTAATAATGAGTGAATGTTTGTAATGCAATTACATTGTGTAACGAGTTTGTAATGGGAAAACATTGCTAGTTTTTATTCATGTTGATCTTGTGAAGCTGATTTTTTACTTGTTTTTTTATTTTTGTATGACATTAAATCTTGATATTTAAGACTGAATTGCTTCCACTTTTTGTTGTTGTTGATCAGTGGCAGTAATTGGTGTGTGTGTGTGTGTGTGTGTACTGCTTTCACATGTGGAGAAGGTTAAGTGGCTGTGCCCTGGGAGTCAGAGCTCCTAGTCTAATTAAGCTTGAGGTGCTGAGATACAGAGAGGGTGAGTGAGTGGGAGTGAGTGCTCTGAAAGAGGACGTTAAGGCTGAGGATGTCTGCAAACACCAAGACAAGGTTAGAGAGTATTTGCTGCTATGTTAAAATGGTAGATGAGACAGAGAAAGAGTGAGAGTTTGAGCATAAATGTGTGGGAGACAATGATGTTACAGGGATGGAACGAGTGTGAAAGGGTCATGCAAATGTCAGCAAGGTGATTTGACCTTATGTATATGAACCAACTAATTTTCAGACAGTCACACACACACACACACACACACACACACACACACACATATTTTAATTCCTATCTTTTAAGAGAAGAGCATGTAGGGAGTTATGGAAATGCCTTATGAATGAAATTGTATTGAAACAGAAAAAGGTACTTACAGTTACTTCAGGCTTTTGCTGTGCTTTTAGAATCTTAGTGCTAATTCTGAAGTGACAGCAACAGTGTGCAGTGAGTAATTCCTCACTGAGCATAACCCCTCTCTCTCTCTCTCTCTCTCTCTCTCACTCTCTCTCTCTAACACATACACACACACTCTCTCTCTCACTCTCTCTCATTCTTTAGAGTGTTACACCTGGACCAAGCCACACTTTTGCAGAAGGCATAGCTACATGGAGATCCACAGCTGACTCATTTTAGCTTCCTCACTTTCTCCCTCTTTCTTCCGCCACATTGTGTGTGATCGTGGGGGATGAGCTCAGAAGAGAAGAGCTCCACAATGTCCCAAAAGATCTCCTCTCTATCCCGCAGCAATAGCAGCACCTCATCCAAACATGACAGCCGACAGGTCAGTATCAGTGTGTGTGTGTGTGTGTGTTAGTTATGTTCTGACTGAAAACTGAAAGCAGTTTAGACTGTATATACACTGATTGTTCTTTGGTTCTGTTTAAAAGCACAACTAGTATTTAGTGTATACAGAAGATAAGTAGTTTTTTTTTTATGTGAACCAATTCTTTATGCTATCTGTTAACAGCAGTTCCCTATCAATTTCCTTTACTATGATACTTTGCTGTTTTCCATCTACACAATTCCCTTAGTGAAGAAAATTTATCTGCACATTATTTCACAGATTATGAAAAATTTCTTTAGGAGCGGTTTGTAATTTTGACTCCCACCATCGACAAGATGACTCAAAATGGGAATGAACACTTTGGCCTTGTTTCATTCTCGCACAGCCACAACCTCTGTTCCCTCTGTTGGAAGTATGCATTACAAGGACAGACTAAACTCAGAATATAAACAGTGAGTTGCTCATGTGTAGAAGGGAAAACTGTTAAAGATAAATCTACAGTGTTGAGGTATAAGATCTAGTATTACTTTCACTTAAGCACTGTATTTTGACCAGTAGTAGGGGGCTTTCACTTTGGCAGTTTAGTCAGAAATAAAGCATAGTTTGCATGAAATCTTGGTAATGTGAAAGTTGTCATGTGGACCGGGAAGCACACCATGGTTCTTGAACCCAAGACTACCTGTAGGTGGTGATTTGTGTTCGGTTGCACTGGACCTGTGCCACGTTTCTCATGACTGTGAATGCAACTTGTAGTCACTTGTTCAGGAAGTAAAGTAACCTGCGCATGTCTTTTAGCCAATGACGACATCATTAGTTTCCACAACATGTCTCTACCATGAGTGGCAGGAAAACGTTGTGGATCACAGAAGAGGTGAGGTGCCTGTGCATAATAGCAGCAAAATAATAAAAAATAGAAAAAAATATGTGGGTGTTCTCAATGCACGTTTGTGATGATGTAAGACCAACACTGCGGGGGGCGCTGGGAACAATCGCACTCGGATTTGTACCGCAACAAACGTGAAATGAAAAATGAATCACTGGTGTCTATCTTGGGGCAGAGAGAGTGGTACCATGACTGGAGAAACACCCGATGTAGATCAGCGAATGTAGCAATAATTTGAAAACACTATGACGTACCTTCAGATGAGTTTTGTGAGGTGTGGAATTTTATGGACTTTCTTCAAAGTTTGCATACAATTATTGCTGTTTTGAATATGCTGCAAAGTGGCACAGCGTTGCTCCCTCACAGCTCCAGAGTCCCCGGTTTGATCCTGAGCTTGGTTTACTTTCCCTAAAGAATTTGTGTATGTGTTATATCTGTGTCTGCCTGGGTTTCCTCCACATTCTCTGGTTTCCTCCCACCTCCCAAAATACATGCTGCTAGGTGGATTGGCTATGCTAAATTGTCTCTATGTCTGAATGTGTATGTGAATGGGTTCCTGAGTTCCAATGAATGAGTTCCAATGGACTGGTGTCCCATCCAGGGTCTATTTCCACCTCATGCCCTGTATTCCCAAGAGAGGCTCTGGATATACCAAGATAAAGCATTAGTAACGAGGAATGAACTGCATTTTGAATAACAAACTAGTGGTAGGTTTCAGTTGTAGATAAATATATTTAATAGCAGTTACTGAACATTTTGTCACAGCCTGCACATATTTGAGATGATAAATAGTAAGCAATGTGAGATTATATTTAGCTAGTTAACGTCTAATGCCACAGTTCAGTTTGATATTCAACTGCATACAACATTAGCAGACCCCTCCCCCTTTTATATAGAGCTGTTTCAGCTGTTTCACACACATCCAATTCCAGGTTGTTTCATAACTTTTCCTGTTGACTGGAACTTCTTAATTATTGCCCTGATGGTGGAAATGGGTATTTTCAATGCTTGTGCTGTTTTCTTATAGCCACTTCCCATTTTGTAAAGCTTTTTTTTCCCATCATAGCTACATTCCTTGGTCTTATCCATTGTTATGAATGACTAAGGGATTTTGGCACATTTTTACCTCATATTTTTTTTACCCCTGTGAAACAAGGAGTAATGGTTGAACAAGTCCCTGTTCCTAGTCACCCAGCTGTACCAGAAAATATAAAATATCAGTGGGAATATATGTCAAATATATTTTTCTCATATGAATTCATAGGGGTGCCACTGTAATCTCTAAGCGCATGCTTGAGCTGCAGTTATAAAGCTCATTACTCCTAAGCAGAAACATGTTTCACAGATCAATTGATTGACACCATTCTCTTACGCAGGCTATGATCACAGTTTTTATGAGTTTTTATCACAGAAAGGAAGATGGGAACCTCACCCATTTAGATAATGGCCACAGCCACTGAATGTGGAGGAATCGAGTTACTGTAGTTGAAAGTCGATCCCCAAGATTCAAAGCAAAAGTAGCTCTATTTGGTGTTCAGTGCCTTTTTTTGCCATTAAAGTGCTTTGGATAAAAGAATTTCTGAAGATCAGAGCCTCCATTAGCCCACAGTCTGGCACATAGTTTGCAAATAATCATAGATGCAACTTCCCCTATGAGGCAGCTCCATAATGCTCAGAAGTGAAAGGCTCACTAGAATACAGAATCCTCAAATCAGTGACAAAGAACCCAGAGGTGACGGTTTAAAGTAGTTAAGACATGTATATTTATGATCATTCGTGCATTCATTTCTACATCTTCAGTGACCACTTTACTGTGTAGTCCCACCTCGGGAATACACCTTAGATGGAACGCCAATCCATCACACAGAACCATTCACACACACATTCACATGTAGGGGAAATTTAGCATAGCTAGTCCACCCACTGGCATGTTTTTGGGAGGTGGGAGGAAACCGAAGAGCCCAGAGGAAACCCATGCAGACACAGGGAGGGCATGCAAAACACCACACAGGCAATAGTCCAAGCTCAGGATCAAACCAGGGACCCTGAAGCTATGAGGCGGCAATACTACCCCCTGCTCCACTGTGCCACCTTTTTAGAATTACGAGCCTTTAAAAGAAGCAAGTGTGTCAAAAAAATATCCCAGCATGGCGGAGGAAGTAGCCTACAATTGTGTCGTGCTGCTTTGGTGTTTTCTAGCTCAAACAGCCTGCAATCACTAACACCACTGAATAAAAA
This sequence comes from Ameiurus melas, assembly GCA_012411365.1. Classification (NCBI taxonomy): domain Eukaryota; kingdom Metazoa; phylum Chordata; class Actinopteri; order Siluriformes; family Ictaluridae; genus Ameiurus; species Ameiurus melas. The sequence goes on along the minus strand of CM022757.1, from coordinate 30,626,996 downwards.
TTGTATTGGGAATATCTACAGCAGAATTCCATGGCATCTGTCTGTGATCAGGGTGAGGCAAACCACAGGAAGAACACAACAATAGAGTGGCTCAACTAGAAGAAATGCTCAATGCATTTAAAAATAGAGAAAAAAAAACTCCTGACATCAGCTCCTTTGAGATGCTGTGGTGTGGCCTGAAAAAGATCAAGCAAGATGTTCTAAGAATATACATGAACTGAAAAATCTCTAGAAAAGAACATTATCCAAAATGCCTTCTTGAAACTTTGAAAGACTGTTGAACAGAAAGTGTTTTATTAAGGTTATTGCCAGTGAAGACGATTCCACTAGTTATGAATCATTAACTAAACGCTTACTTGTGGTAAGCGCTGGCTTTTTTTTTCTTATTATTACATAAATTAAATACATGTAAAACTGATTAGTTTACAGGCTTAATTAATGCATGAATGCAGGAAATCATAGTTGTGAATGCTGCATTTCATTTGTCAATTTTTGTGGACATGTAGGACATCCTAATATTTTCCCCAGGATCCTTAAGAAAAAGCTTAAACTACTGTGAATGACATACACCTAACATTAATCAAGGCTGATTTCTTTGTGTGTTTCTGCATGTAATCATATGCTTTGTTTGTGTACAGGACAGCTGGGAGATTGTGGAGGGGCTGCGTGGTGGCTTAGGAAATGTTCAACCGCCTGAGAGACAGGAAGGCTTCATGCTGAAGAGACGAAAATGGCCCATGAAAGGCTGGCACAAGGTCAGTGTGTGTTCAAAACTCCCTACTAGTCCATGTAACGGTCACTTTCACTCACTTGTCCTCATTAATTCAGCAGCCCTTTGCACAGTGGGTTTTAGATGATTACGCCACTTGATGAATGATTGTCTTGTGTACTGACATCACACACACACACACACACACACACACTCATCATCGTCATCACTGTTTTCACAATGTCTGTAAATGCTGTTTCAGATATGTGCTTATTGGATATTTCTAACACAGGGTGTGTGATGCATTAGCTGATTACATACGTAATAATAAGTACAACCTATACAATGTACTGCGGTAGACAAGCTTTACGGCACACACTATAAAATCCTGTTTGCTTGCTTTCTCTGATTGGATTTGTGTGGGTGGATGGCAGGTAATAGTTTCAGAATTGGAAATCTTTGGTTGTATCCAATAGCTTGTTGTAGAAAATCTGTTCTGAGTCATTATAATTAGCTCATTCTTGTACTGTAGGCTGTGTCAAGACTGAATGTGGAGAATGTGGGTTTTTTTTCACTGTTGCTAGGTAATCAAGTGATGAGGATTTGCAACACATTTATTTTCATTTTTTGCACCCTTAGCCATGCATACCAAGTGAGGGATGGAGGCAGAAATTCTAATATAAGCAATAAGCAATATCACACTGAAAATGACCCAAGCCTGCTCTTCTTCTCTCTCTCTCTCTCTCTCTCTCTCTCTCTATGTACAGAGATACTTCTTCTTGGATAAGGGAGTTCTGAAGTATGCCAAGTGCTCAGCAGATGTGAGTATAAAGAATATCCACGGGTTACAGACGGGTTAAACATGTTCTTTTCAGCTTTAAACTATAGCTAGTTTTGATCTCAGCGGTTGCATTCTCTGTGTTAGAGAGCCAATCTAGTGATTTAAGGAATACTCTCGCTTTTTTTTTCTTAATATCTATATGTTACATCTCTGGTGTGTCAGTGGTTGGCACAGACACAATTCCCTGTACTGAAGACGGCACAAAACAATTTACTCAAAAATTAATAATGAAATCCTAATTGCAGCTGTTGGGGGAATCAATAAATGTGCAGCATTTACTTTCTTTCATGAATTTTTCTGTCAAAGGTATTCCTAAATAAAGCTTTAAATCTGTTCAGTTTTCATTACTTAGTTGTTTATTTGAAATGTTTATTGACGGAACTCAGTAGGTGCCCTTGGGCCTTCATTATATGTGAGTTTCAAGTAAAAGACTTCTAAAAACAAGTTCCAAATTCCTGTTTCTGGAAATTGCACTTACACATCAGAGCCAGTGGATGCACATTAAGTTGAAGAATGATAGCTTTAAATCCACAAACTTGTATACTCAGGCTTCATTCTTACACAACAGAGATTATTTTGTTGTATCAGGCTGTTGTGTGGATTGATGGTTAATCCCACTGTGTTTAAAGATGGAGAAGGGCAAGCTTCATGGCCGCATTGATGTGGGTCTGTCTGTCATGGCTATAAAGAAGAAGTCCAAGTGTATTGATCTGGATGCAGAGGAGAACATCTACCATCTTAAGGTAAACATCTGTAAGATATCTAGTGAACAGGCCCCAGCTTAGCGATAACATGTGGAGACAAGTGAACACTGATACTTACTTGAGGTTTCAAGAGACTCTAAACTTTACTTTATAAAAACCCAGCTGAGATATACAGAAATTGACAAGCAGAGAAGCAGAGATTGCCATGTGGTGAAAAGTATCAGTAAAACTTGCTTGACTGATACTTTTCATCTAACTACCATGCTTATTTTACTTAATACACCCCTGAAATTGTTCTTAGCTGTGATATGATTCCATATGTTGATGTACAGTCGATCTTTCTGAAACAGGAAGTCAAAGTGATAAACTTGTTGACGTGCTTGACTGGCTTACTCAACAGCCAATAGCATTCGAGATACACCACACCAAAATACATGTAAATTGTTTGATAATTTTTTATCATTTCCATAGAAGTGATGCGGTATAAAATGAAATTTTTTTTAGATATATTCTAATGTTGGTGTTCACAACACTACAAAAAGCTCTGAAGCACCAGTTTTGATTTCAGGGACACTGTCACGTACTGTGGGTGGAGACGGAAGCAGATGCGGGTGACAGAATCAGGCAGAATAATCCAAGGGGAAAAGACAAACTTTGTGGTCGATAAACAGGCGAGGGTCAGGCGATCAGGCAAACAAAACGGGGCTAGGCAGAAATCGAGGTCGGAGACGGAAACACTGGTCAAACTTAACTTAGCAAACGCACGTGAAAAAGGCTTAGAGAATGGCTGAGAAACAAGTCAACAGAAGATTACTTTGCAAAGTCTCTTCGCTTCCAAAGTCTCTCTTATGCTGTGGTGTGAGTGTGTTTGTAATGAGATGCAGGTGTGTGTAATTAGAACTCCGGGGAAGGAGAGCACATGCGTGTGTGGGAAGTGTAATCCTCAGCGGCCATGTTTGTAGTTCGCAGTGCTTCCCGGGAAACCGAGTCGTGGCTGGGCTGAGATATGACAGGCACTTTAATTCCTGTCAATTTTAAACCTTTTATATTGCCAATACAGATCTAAGGGAATTCCTAATATAAGGCAAAAAGAATATGTATCATGTAATTTTATGTGTAACGTGGGCCATGTTGATTGATGGTAATTTTACGAGATTTGATTATTTAGCTGGAAACATATCATTTGTAGCCCCGTGTGAAAATTGCATTACATGCATTATATAATATATTTAATAATAGACTAAGATAGAACATGTCCAAACATTCTCTTGCGGTGCAAATCTGAGAGATGTGTGCGGAGTTTGTGAAAACAGTCTCTGTGCTCACAGATCAAGTCTCAGGAGCTGTTTGATGAATGGGTCTGTAAGCTGCGTCACCACCGGCTGTACAGGCAGAATGAGATCGCCATGCTGCCCCCTGAGAAACCACTCTACAGCCCTCACTTCCCCGCCACCTCCTCTCCCAGTTTCAACGAGAGCCAAGCTGCCAGAAAGGTACGTTTTGCATCTCAACCATGAATCAGCTCTCACAGCCCATGTGTAGCGAAATTAAATCTGGTTTATCCCACTGTGAGCTTGAAGAGCACAGCAGTGCCGTCAGAAGAATACATTAAGTACTAAATAAAAGTAAGGAATAAAAACACGACGGGACACGTTGTTATAGGAAAAGCATCAGACTGGGTGATGTGACATGGCCCGAAGTCGAAGTTCATTATCCGAATAATTTTCTACAGCCCAAACTGTTTTATTTCACATATACCACAGCAGTTTGCCAACAATGACTTTTTTATTAATTACAAAATAACGTACATTATATCCATGGCAGGATCATCCACAAAACAAGTCACTTCTCGTTATCATTTACTTCATAACCGCTATAAACAATTTTTTTCTCGCAAGCTTCTTTTTTTCTTGTCTTGAAGTTAGTAAGGCAAAACAAACACATCCTGTCATATTACTGAGAAGTCCTCCATCCTGAAGAATTTCCTGTCAAAACACCTTCTGACCAATCAGAATGAAGGTTTCAACAGTGTTGCGGTATAATAGATTATAACGAATAGTAGCTGTGACTCAATATTAAACATACAACAAATTTATACATATTGTATCTGTAGAGATACAGTCACATTTATGGGTGTTTTTTTGTGTGTTTATGTTTTGTTTTTTGGGGGGGAACTCAGCGTGCTTCTCTTGCCAAGCAGACTTCTCTGCACGCACCCATCACCTTCACCGGTCAGGCTAAGGTAGCCGCCTGGCTCCAGTGCTCTGACGACATGGACAAATGTTCCAAAGGTGTGTATTTATGTATACACACATGCACAACTTACTATAACTGACTCTGACAGTGCCATGTCTGCTCATATTTCCTTGTTTTGTTCATTCTTTGTCATCCTGACCCCCCCTCTCTCTCACACACACTCTCTCTGATTTTCTCCATCTCTCTCCCATCTTTCTCTCACTGTTTCTCTGTTACTCTCTCCCTTTTGCCACAGAGCTCTCTGAGTGTGAGGCTCAGTTGCTAGAGCTGAATCACCTGCTGAGAAGTATGGAAGTTCTACACCGCACCTATTCTGCGCCTGCTATCAATGCCCTGCAGGTCTTATTTTTCATTCCACAACAGCATAGAGTCTGTTTTTCTTTTCACAGGAACTGCTACATGTGCAACTCAGACATACCAGTAGAGAAAGTATCTTCAGGTAGTTCACAGTTAATGAACACAGTGTGGGGGAAATAGTCATAATAGTCAAAACGTTGAGAAGAATAAAGTAGATTTTACACTTTTTTTTTTCCGTCCGTCCCACTCTCACTTGTTGAAATGCATGTGTGAGAGATCCAGCGGAGGTTACACAGAGTAAGAGTAGGCTGAGGTTTTCTTTGAAAGAAAAAGTTGAACTGCTCACCTAAATAAATGCTGTGGTAAAAGCTGAAATACAGATTGAAATTCTTCACTCAAGTAGAAAAGTTAGCTACTGATTGTACATTTGTGTCCCTTTCACCAAAACAATAGCTAACTAACAGCAGCTTTGCCCCCAGTCTCTTAAATGTTAGATGTTACAGAAATATTTGAATGCTAATAGCTAGCTGTCACAATACAAACTGCCTTGATATACACAAACTGGTCCTAGAACCAAATTATAGTAATGTTACATTTTGTCACTTCTACTAAAATTTTGATTTGTTAGTTTATAATGTTAATTAGTTAGTCTCTGATGCTAAAGTCATCTGTTGACAAATGTAGTGATGAAGTGTATGAAAATGAACTAGTCTAGGACTAGAAAGATTTTTTATTCTATTTTGGGAGATACAAGCAGGAAAATGAGTGTGAATCCTCTGAGACTTCATTTTTAGCAAGACAATATCACTCAATTTCTCATGCCTTCTAGCTTATCATTTTAAAATAAACACTATCATCAATTTAATAAGTTAGTATTACGTGCTAGAGTTTAAAGTGATAAAAATGCAGAATTGCAAAGAGTGTCATTTTGCAGTCCTCTCTTTAGCCTGAAAAAGTTAGCCAGGCCAGAGGAACACTAAAGGCAGTTTATCTTTTTACAGCCCTACATTAGTAATGATGGTCATAATGTGTTTGATTCCAAATCCGAATAGTTACCCAATAACAGAAGCTGTTCAGAATACATTTCCTTATCTCTCCTAATTAGTTTTTGCTTCTGTGAATTTTTTAAATACATCCGTCTAAACAGACATTGCTTGTATATCATAATTTGGCCAATTTAGTTCTTTTATGGTCTAGTAGTGCTCAAATAAATGTGATGGAAACCTACTAGAAATTAAATATGTATTTCATTTCTCTACTCACAGCCATTTGCTTATGACAGCCCTAAAAAGGAAAAAAGGCATTCCAGGAAATGGCGTTCCAAACATTACAACAAGGACAACAAAACTACGCTGCAGGTATTGTGCTTTCTTATCTCCATCCATTAGGAATGGAAAAACTCCACCTTGAAACATGGTAAATGGGTTTATATTGAAATATTTATGAAGTATTTAGAGATGCTGGTGCTAATGTGTTGGCTGGTGTTGTATTTCTGTTATTCCTGTGAGAAGTTAGCAGTTATGAACTTATGAGAGTTAGATGTTAATAGGGAAAAATTTTTTAAACCATCTCAGGTTTGAGATGATTGACGATAGTATCCAGGATGGTTGATAGGTTCCATCTATCATGACTGCTAACATTTTCGATGATTTAAACGTCTGTCAGAAAACATGGTCTCTGCAATTTTAAGATGGACAAAAATAAATTGTGTTGTATCTTATAATATTCATAATATAATGTTGTTGTTCTCTATAAACCTTATTAGCCTGTTGTCTGACTTCAGAGCAAACACCTTTCTCTCATGCATTTTAGCTTCGCTTGTCTGTGCTTTCCTTCCACTCATGTCTTTCTTGTGCAACATGAATGGGGGCTTAAATTGCAAAAATGAAATGGCTACTGTACAAGACTTCGATAAGGATCAACAATGATGTTTACCACAGAGTACATGCAAACATAACGTATATAGTTTACAGTGCTGTGAAAAATTATTTCCTGATTTCTTCTGTTTTTATGTATATCTCCTACTAACTCGTTTAAGAAATTAAATCAGAATCTAAAATAAAACAAAGCTAAACTGAGTAAACACAAAATACATTTTTTAAATGATAATGTTATGTATTGAAGCAAAAAAGTTATCCAATACCAACTGGGTCTGTGAGAAAATTGTGAGTATTTGCCCCCGTAGTTACTAATTCACCAAATCTATGAAACTGCATTCATAATGGGGATCAGCTGGACTAAACACAATCAAATTGTTCTATCTAAACAACACAAATAAAACTTTTTCAATAGCATGAAGTTGGTTAAAATGTCTTACCCAGTAACACACTATGCCAAAGTTGAAAGAAATTCTAGAAATGATGAGGAAGAAGGTGATTGAAATACACCAGTGTGGGAAGGGTTACAAACCTTTTTCAAAGTCTTTGGAATTCCAAAGAACCACAGTGAGAGCCATTATCTCCAAATTATTAAACATTATACATGTGGTCAAGAATGGTGGTAGAAGTGTGATCAGTGGGGATGCTTTGCTGTGTCAGGGCCCGGCACAACTAGATTTTAAATTTAAGGGGGCAATAAAAACTGCTTCAATAAAAAACTGTACACAAAAACAGCAGAAATCAGGCACTGTATTTAAATTTTATAATGAGTTACAGCTTAGTTACAGCTAATACCTTGTTATTTTTTTTAAAAGACCAATATATAGACTAATAATAATAGACAATAATGAAAGCAGTTATAAAATATATTATTATTAAATAAATCTTGGATGCCATTCAATATCACATATTGATTATAAATATTGGTGTGCATTTTATTTATTATATATTTTTCCTTCAACACCGTCCAGAATATATTTAGTGTGAGGACTTAATTCAGTGACCAATTTAGTCTAAGAAGATCCAGTTTGATATTTAACAGTATGAGAGCAGTTCCCACAGCTTGCATCTTTTTCAGCAATGGCAATATCCATAACTCAATTAGCTTTTGTCATGCTTTCTGAAGAAGAAAGTGCATTTTGCAAATGGCCTGACTCCCACTACTAAAAGTGGATTTAAAAGCTGAAATGAAGCAGTCTTTCAGCCACTTGTATGCTAATGATTATACACTCTGTTCATCTAGAGCCATAATTGTGTCATAGGGGTTTTTAAGTTCAGTACCTGAAGCATGCCTCTTCCAAAGCAGGCCACCACAGGAACCTTTTCAGGAACTCTTTCAGAAACGTTATGCATATTTGTTAACTTAAGCAACCAGGGCTGATTTTAGTTCCTGGTTCATTTAGTTTCAGAAACCTTTTTTATTTCTTGTGCCTGACTTGTGGTAGTAGTAGTAGTAATAATAATTATAACTGTAATAATTTTAATTTATATAGAGCCTTTATCAGCATCAAGGTCTTTTACAGAGTTGAACAGAAGTATGTGCATAATGTATAAACAAATAAATAGGTTTTCTGGCACCCTGTCCAGGGTGTACCTTGCCTTGTGCCCGATGCTCCCTGGGATAGGCTCCAGGTTCCCCGTGACCCTGAAAAGGAGTAAGCGGTAGAAGATGGATGGATGGATAAATAGGTTTTAAGATTAGATTGTAAGTAAAATATAAAATTTGCTCTATATTCAGAGCCAGTACAAAACCCACAAACACAATCTCCAGAGTGGCTCAACAGACAAGCATTCACCCTTTCATCCTGAGATGTTGAGTTTGAATCCTAACGATGTGAATGTGCAAAAATCTGCACATGAAAAATTGGCTTGAAATGTGAAAATATTCTTTGTGTGGGTAAAGCACACTTATCTCACATACAACCAGGGTTGGGGGTTTGATTCCAGCCTGCATCCTGTGTACATGGAGTTTGCTTGTTCTCCCTGTGCTTTGGGGATTCCTCCCCCAGTCCAAATCCATGCACTGATTGAAATTTGCTAATTGTCTGATCTGTGTGTGTGTGTTTGTGTGTGCGATTGTGCCCTGCAGTGGGTTGGCACTCCATCCAGGGTGTCCACTGCTTTGTGCCCCAAAGTTCTATTGGAATAGTCTCCAGGCTCCCCTGTGACCCTGTGTAGGATAAGCAGTGCAGAAAATAGATGGATAGATGGAATTTTTTCCATGACTTGCTCCATATTTGTTGTAATATGGTAATATGCAGGAACTTGTTTTCTTGCTTGGCAGAGTTCAGGAACATTTTACTTCCTCAAAAGGTTCTGAGATCATGGTGGACACACATCTACAGCAAACGTCTAACCAGTTTGTACTCTAGCAGAACTGAAACTTCTTGTCTCTGTCAAACTTTTCTACACTAATGTGCTGTCATTTCCTATCTCATCCTCTTGTAGGTCCCCAGCTGTATCTCCTCAGGTTCCATGCGTCTCCACGCCTCCAATCCCAACCTCTCCTGTGCTGATCTGGCTATTGAGAAAAGCTATCCAGAGCTCCTTGACTTGCCCATAGACGTGTCCAAACTTCAAGAAGATTTCTGCCGTGTGGCCAGCAGCTGTGAGTGTTGCTGTTAACCATTTGTAGTATTTCTGTATTACAAAAGCATCTTGCCAGTATTCATTCAGGGAAATCTCCCACACTGTGTATTGCGCAACAGCTGCTAATTGCATGTACACTGTCACAGTTTTCTCTCTGATAAATTCGGGGTCTCCTCCACCCTCGTGTGACTACTTCGAGTGTGAAACACTTCAACACGAGCAGTGAAGCAGCAGACCCCTGCTGTGCTTTTTTTTTATTCTGTTTTGTGTTGTTCTGTTACAGTGTTGAATACTGGTGGACTCTGTTAGAAGGAAAGCACACCCTATAGTTGCAGGTGTAAAACTATAATTTCCATGTAAATGCAGGCTGCAGAAGAAGTTCATTCTCTCATTAGAATAGCTGAAAAATCTGAAGCACTTTGTGCTGCTGGATAATTTTTTTTCCTGGGGATTCATAATTTCTCATTTATGTTTTATTCCTAATATAAAAAGATCAGACAATCAGTTGTTCTTGTGTATGAACAATACAATAGCAAGACTATGTTATAAATCCACTTTATCTGCATCATGTGGCACAATCTAATAATACTATTATGACACAGGCAATTTGATAATGATTATTGATTATAGCAATCCTGCAATCCCCTTTTTTTTTTTAAGAAAATCATTGTATGTTTAAGCAGTATTGTTACATATTTCCTTAAAAATACATTCTGTTAAAAGTTGTGGCAAGTGTATAACTTTATTTTTTTATTAAGTTTCGATGATGTATGGTCCTGTCTAGAAGTGACTTTACACATAAATGAAAAACATGGGCAGTCTTAAGTAACTTTGTTTATTGATATGTAAAGCCATCACATAATTTCGTGGATGTATATGATCAGCATATATGAGGCCTTTTAATGATAAGGTTCTATCTGACAATTCTGATATTTTAAGAGCTTTTAAAAGCTTTGACCCTCAATAAGATCAATGCGAATACAATCTGATATTCTCCATACTTATACATATAATTTTTTCTCCAGAAAAGCTCGTAGAGAACTATACATGGTCTCAGGATTTTTATGATACTTGTGCAGAATCAAGCCATAGTTTTATAGACAACTCACACAGGAAGTTGAGTGTGTATATGATTGTACACCTGGCGGATTTAACACATTCAGTTAGGTATAAAGATATTTGAATGTGTTTGTGCTTCCAGTGCACACTAACCTGAAGTCGACTCTGGGCTCCTTGAATGCAGAAAAAGAGAAACTGAGGCAGATGATGGAGCAGGAGACATGTACAGCTCCTTCTGCACAGCTCTTAGGACTGAAGAGTGCTCTGGCTTCTGTAAGCCTTCTACACACACACACACACATACACACACACACACGCTTGCTTTTTTTGCATTGTCTACTCTGCATGTGCTTTCTAACACCCTGCTACCTGTATATTGCTTTAACTAGCTGGATGCCTTAAATGCTGTGAGCTTTCTGGCCCAATTTAAAATTGCATAGTGTCGATTTCACTGTAATGCCATGTAATGACTGCCTCTAAATTATTTTGATAGTCAAATGTAATATGAACTTATACATATAACAAGTTTTTATTTTTTATTTTATTTATATATTTTTACCAGATTGCTGAGCTTGTTGACCTAGAACAGGGGTTCCCAAAATTTTGAGCAAACTTTAGGCAAACAACATCAAATGGACAAATGGACTTGGACTCCAAGCTTTGACCACCCTAATTTTTTTTTCAAGATTTATAATGTAGGATTATTGTAACATTTGAACATTTAACCATTATAATGTGTGATTAGAGGCAGGATGAAGAAGAATAAGCCTGTATATATACAGCACAGTGAAATTCTTTTCTTTACATATCCCAGCTTGTTAGGACAATGAGGCAAGGTCAAGTGCGTAAACTACTGTAAATCCAGTAATCATCACCATGTTTCCAGGCATTGGTCAAACACAAGGAGGCAGCATCAACTAAGAATAATGTATAAACACGAACAGGAAAATGATCAAGGGTCAAATCTGGAATGTACTAGGCATAGAAAACAAGAGTTAGAAATGCAAATTAAACGGACCATGCTTCTTAAAGAAACACAGGCAAACTAATGATGAACAAACACAAAACAGCTGGATACAATCACGTGACATGCATACAAAATGAGACTGGACTGGACCAGGAAGTAAAACCAAAACATCACAATGAGTTGGAAGCGCATGATGGGAAATGTGCCATGCACTGAGGAGATTTGTGACAATCATATGTTAATAACATGTGCAACATAAGTGATTAAAAACCAAAGGAACATTTCTTGCACTGACTTCCAAATGTAGTGGGACGGGGTGAGCTTGACACAGTTTTTCAAAAGGTCAGAAAGTGTGTTTGAAAGCACACATCTCATTTCCCCTGTCATATCCAGCTTCAAATGGTATGTAAGGAGTAAAACAGAGCAGAGCAGAGGTGGATGAACGGGGAAATTTCAATGAATGGTAATTTAATTTACTCCATTTTTATTGTTGAATTCCTACACTAGTGCAGCATAGTAGGACATGACTAAAATACCCAAAAAGAGATTGCAACCCCATGTCCCAAACCCATAGTTTGGGAACCCCTGATCTAAAAGAAGCATTGTTGCCCTGTGACTGACTAGTTGTTGAACAGTGCATCTGTACACTAAACCTACTCTTAAATTTAGAGAAGATACCAACAATTTCCCATCCACCCCTTGTTGTCAAATTCCACTTCTTGTGCTAGGATAATTCCCACCTCCTGTGCTCGAACTGGCCAGTAGTTCATGCAGTCATGTTGGAATTACAGTAATTACAGATAACAACTTAGAGATTCTGCTTTGAGTCTTGGAAATAAGTTATTTCTATGACTGCACACAAGCATGAGCTAAATCATTTTAGCACTTTTTCCAGACTAAAAGCTAAAATGCTTCCTTGAAGTGTTCATGTTTTGTTATGAGACTGTTACTGAAAACGATAGGGGATTAAAAACCTTACGTTGCACTGTTCCAAGCCACTGCCCCTGTTCCTCACTTGTGTATAACATCATTTCACTCACAGATAAGTCAGAGCTTTCAGAAAATTCAGAAATCCCAAATGCTGATTATGAGTTTGACAAAGATGCTTTGTTGAATGCTTTTTAGCTCGTAATTACTATGATTCTGACATGACTTGAATGCACTACTAAAACAGACTTGTGTCTACACTCTGCTATTTTGTACTCATACTGTGTTGTAAAAAAGATTTTGACACGTCTAACTGTCTTTAATCAGGCATCAAGACGCTCTGCTTATTAATTAGTGAAGAACTTTTGTTAAAGTGTACATCATTAAATATATACTCAGAGCACTTTCTTAGGAACACTGTATTAATACTGGGTAAGGCCTCCCTGTGCTCAACGCAGCCTCGGCTTTCTGTTCTTTGCTGAAAGAAGTGGAACCCGATGTGGTCTTCTGCTGTCGTAGACCATCCGCCTCAATGTTTGACATGTTGTGCATTCTGAGATGCTTTTCTGCTCGCCACAATTGTACAGAGTGGTTATCTGAATCAGTCTCGAACCAGTCTAGCCATACTCCGTTGACCTCTCTTATCAGCCGAGCATTTCTGTCTGTAGCAGTGCCGCTCTCTGCATGATTTTTGCACCATTCTGCACCATTCTGAGTAAACTCTAGATACTGCTGTGTGTGAAAATCCCAGGAGATCAGCAGTTATAGAAATAATCACATCAGTGCGTCTGTCACCAACAATGTTACCACAGTTAAAATCACATTTTTTCCCCATTCTGGTGGTTGATGTGAACATTACCCGAAGCTGCTGCCCCCTATCTGCATGGTTTTATGCATTGCACTGCTGCCACATGATTAACTGACGCATGATGGAGTAGGTGTAAAGGTGTTCCTAATAAAGTGCTCCATAAGTGTATGTGTAAAGTGTTTTGGGTTTTTTTGTTGTTGTTGTTGTTGTTTTCTTTTTCAAATAACATCCATACAAGTGACTGAGGAATTTCATGTAGGGTTTATCACAGTTATTGACTAGTTACTTAGCGCTTCGTAGCAGTCAGTAAGTTTTCCTCAAATGGAGCATTCAGGACAGAGGTCTATGTGTTTGTGCTTTCTCAGTAACCTGACACACCTTTTGTAACTTTAAGAGAGAAATAGAGATGTTGGTAAGTGAATGACTGTTTATAGCTGCTATAATATCATTCATAACAGGATATTGGACAACTTGTCAAACTCTGATTAATAAAAAAAATATGGTAAAAAGTGCAATATAACATGATAAGACAATAAGGCATGATGTTTCCTATAACGGTCCTGATATATTCCTTACTCAGCATTTCGCTCATTAGTGTATATCCAAAACCTTTTGATACCTGATTAAAGACAGTGGGATGCATTTTAAAAATACACTGCACAATGGAGACTTTTCAGTTTGAGAACGTCTAGCAAAATACAGTTTGGGGAAAAATAGCTCATCTCAAATGACAATCCGTGCCCTGGCAAAAAGCAGGCTCATCAAGTTTTTAAATACCCTGTTTTAATAAGAACACATCCAACAAATGACAGTTCAAAGTAGAGATGATTATAAATGTGTTCTGTTCCAGAAGTGTGAAGAATCTTTAGGGAACATTTTGCTGTGTGTGTTTATGTGTGTGTGTGTGTCCGTGCGCACGTGCTGGTTGCTGTTTGCTTTTGCAGGCTTTAGCACAGAACTCTGATCTGAGAGAGCGCCTCTGCAAGATACACATAGAGTCGCATTTCTCAGAGCCTGCCGTCCTTAAAAACTTCAGTACTGGCTCGCTGCAGGTGGGTGTGAGGAATACACCACCACCGGCAGCACTCTTTTCTTATCTACTCACATGCATCATCATCCCCACGTTCCAGGAAGAGCCACTGGCAAGGGTTAATCCGTTTCATAGATGAAACACAAGGCAGAGTTGACTCAGTCCTTCTGTTGCTCCCAGCTATTGTTAGCCGTGACCAAACATGTACTTAGAAACTCCGACCATATCCGTGATTCATGAGGAAAGAATTATTCAGAACTGTGTAGAAGTGAAGTAACTCACTGTTACTGTTTCTTGAAATGAGAAGTATTATTTTAACTCAATGTACTCAATAGGGGGGGATCTGTATTCACAGCTTAAAAAAGACAAAAAGTATCTGGAATAATACTCAGTGTAGGAATATGATATTTATACATTAAAACTGGCTTTGACGTGATGTGATTTTCAGCCTGATTTTGCTGTCACAGATAAAATATTATTTGGTCCTTAGCTCCCTCATGATCAAATTAGTGCCTTTGTGAACAGAGACAGCTGACCACATAGTTCTTCCATTGTCGGATATTTTTTATTAAAATCTCAGTGTGAGTGCTACTACAGTACAATGCTCTTCCAAAAGCCATTAATAGGACGTGAACCTCACATGTATGGTAGTGGAAATCGCGGAATGCAAACTAAACATGATATCGGACCAATAAAATATCATTATTACCTGAAGCTCACTTTGAAGTCTGTGTTTATACGGTACAACCTTGTTTTCTGCATGGGCAATATTTCAATGAATATTCATTGAATCGTTTTAAAATTGGTGCTAGTTAAATAAGTTCCTTGCCAACACATACCTAAACAGTCAAACTCCTACACATGCAAAACACATCACCCAAAACCCTTGATATTTCCTGTGGTTTACGCTGTCAAAAATGTGCTTTTTGAATCAACACCTTCTTTCTGCACTTATTAACATGGCTTGTGGTATGAGCTTATAGCTTTCTTTCCTGTTTAGAATCAGATGTGCTTGCATCTTTGCTATTTGAGTTTGGCCATGTTTCTTCTGTAAAAAATTTTTAATGGGAGTAAGTGGTATTTGGTGAATAATAATAATTTTGCTTAGATCCATGGTACACATTTTTTTCAATGTCTTTAGGATTCCTGTTTGACTCCTATGTATTTAGTGGAATGGTTAAAAATAGACATTGTGTAAGAGCCATATACTGTATGTCTGCATTTCTACAAAGCAATGACTTGCCCTTACAGAAGCAGGAATCCTCAGATTGCTCCCGCCACCTCGTCCACCAGGCATCCAACGAGAGCCGAGCTTCCATTACAGAGTCCCTGTCCGAGTTCTTTGATGCTCAAGAAGTCTTGCTTTCAGCGAGCTCTTCTGAGAACGAGGTAAGGGCCTTCTTGTAAATGTTATGCCAATTTATTTTAAACTTACAGCGCATGTTTTATCAATGTGTAGAACTATTTCTGCACTTCACCACCTTGTAATATTTTCTTTAGCGCATGGTGTTTTTCCCGGAATATTACTATGCCTAAGCTACAGTATGTCCACCATCACTTTCCTCTCCCTGCTGAGGATGTGTGACTCATATTCTGGGAGTAGGATAGGTTCTAGTTCACTGTTGACTGGTGTTTGATGCTACAGCCAACAACTATGTTGGATGATGCACTATAAACCAACCTTAGACAATTCAGGTTCAAGTCATCCGTATCTTGGTTCTCTCTCGCACACTTTTTTTTTTGCCTCGGGCAGACTTGTCCAAGCAGCTCCAGTAGCAGAAGTAATGTGGAAATGGAGCTAATTGCTTGCTTCTAAAAATACCCTCCAAAGAGTCGAGTGAAAATTTCCTCCCATCCCCTGAGAGTCTCTCTCTCTCGCTCTCTCTCTCTCTCTCTCTCTCTCTCTCTCTCTGTCCTCCACTCCTACTCTCAAATTCAATCATGCAAACATGCTGCACACCCTTAGACTTCCACTGTTGTTAATGGTGGGTGGTAAAAGAGGAGCAAAGTGATTAGTGCTCCCTAGGCTTGTTAGTAACCTGTTATGAGCAGGAGGTGATAATCTGACAAGACAGCGGAACTGCCATAATAATGATCTCTCTCTTTCTCTCTCTCTCTGTCATTAGCCTTCAGACGATGACTCGTACATCAGCGATATCAGCGATAATATCTCCGTGGACAACTTCAGCAATGAGGTCCAGAATGAGAGACTTGACTCAGGTGACTCAGGCATTTCACTTCATTTGCTCTCGTTCTTCAAAATTGTTGCGCCTGACCAATAAAGACCTGACCAGTTAAAGAAGTGACAGTACAAGCACCAAGGCATTTGAGATTTATTGTAGTGTGTACTCCTTTCACCCCTCTGACACCATTTCCAGAACATTTTGATACCCCAGGGATAGTCTTCCTCATCCAATGAATCTGCTCTGCTTTTAGATTGTATTGAGAACGGTGTTCCCCAGGGAAAGCGACGTTCTATGCTTCCATCTCCAAGCCCCAACACCAGCAACATCAGTCTCTGGAACATCCTGAGGAATAACATTGGAAAGGACCTGTCCAAGGTGGCCATGCCAGTGCAGCTGAATGAGCCACTCAACACCCTGCAGAGGCTATGTGAGGAGCTGGAGTACAGCGAGCTGCTCGACCGAGCCGCACACACACAGGATCCGTTCGAACGCATGGTATCCGTCAGGACATACACACACATGCATATACACATGTATGGTAAATACACAGTTGAATGGTTAATAAGTAATAAACAAAAAGTGTCATAAGCATCTACAACTAGATTTTACAATATTTACAATAATCAACAACAGGGTGGTGTGATACACGCAGACAGTCGATTATTTTCCACAATAGCACATCTCATTGGGTTTCCTTCCTCCATACAACAGCAATTTGCCACGATTGCACATTTGTTATTTATTAAAGAATGACACCGCATACTTCTATTAGTTTATAGTAACATTAATTCATTTTGTGGAACTTCCTTGAAAGAAGATAGTTTATTTTTCATTCATGCGGTAGCAGCTATAAACTGTCACACCCTCAACAGCCTCTCTTTTTTCTCTCTCTTAAACTGAATGACAAAAATATAGTTATTGATAAACTGCACAGATCAAAACCCTCTGTCCTGTGGTGGAAAAACGTTTCATTTGTGTGGCGCTTCCACCATACAGATCCTTGTGAATTAGTTGTTACTGTAGAAATGATAGAAACCTATTACGTATGAATGCAGTTATACTTAAACAGCATAACACTATAAACAATTTCGACCACCCTGAAATTGAAATTAAATGGCACTGTGGTATAACTTTTTAGAATTATTCGGTTTGAATGCTTAACTTACATTGCAGCAGCGAGAAAATTCTAGTCTGATATTTTTATGCATTTGAGTCTGCTTCTCGTATGATTCCTTTATTCCACATTGCTCAGGGCCAAATGCCAACCAAGCCTTGGGGTGTTCTTGAAAAAATAGTCAAATGTTTTACAAGAAGTACTAAATTTTATCATAATCTTATTACAGATAGCATATCGCTTCTCCTGTCACAGAGATACTTTCAGTCTAAATTGTCTTGCCTCTTTTGAGTCATATGTTTGGTTTACAGTGTCAGTCACAGTTAGCTGATCACATTTACCATTACTGGAGCCATGCCTTTTAAAGGCCAGTCTGATCCAAGCTCATCTGACATCTGATGGCCATTGCCCATGACCGTGTCACTACTATGATGGAGTGGTGTCTTCTGTGGGTAAAGTGAGCTTTGGCAGCTCCACTTTAGCAGATCTACAGACATTCAGACAGATAATGGAAGTGGAGCTTGTTATGCTTCCAATAATATTTATTGGAAGGCTTTCAGTGTCTGACTTCTTCGCTGTGAAACTATCAGACAATAGGAGGCTCATGTAATGCTCTATGTGCATGGATTCACTTAAATGCAAAGCTTTGTCCCATTGGTGAATAAAAGTTTTAAAGGAATTTTCTTCTGTGGACAAAATGTGGCAGTTAGAGCAATAGTAGTTGAGAAAAGTGAAGTGTTCAGGACAGTGTAATGGAGAGTTAATTGCCTAAGTCAGGTTAGTGACTTGCATTAAGAGGAGCATAAAGCTCTCCGGTCGCTGCTCTATGTTCACTGAGTGGACCTGAGTGACCTAGCTCTCTCCAGCTGAGGAGCTCCATTAGAGGAGCTGCAGTCAGACACTGTGTGTGTGTGTGTGTGTGTGTGTGTGTATGTGTGTATGTGTGCGTGCGTGTGTAAGAGTACTTCCAGTATTCATTACAGAGCAAACGGAGAGGCAGTGGTGGACTATAATGGCTTGATGGAGATCTAAATTGTCTCTCAGCTTTGAGAAGCATTGATGGTTTTATAACGACCTCTACAGCCAGAGTGATAATGCTTCTCTTCCTCAAATGTCCACACTTCAGGAAGTTTGAGAGTGCAGTCATGACACAGCGCCAAGTCCAATTTACTGTTTTCATGTCATTATCGAAATTTCATCAATCTTAACTCTCAGGCTGAACTTTTTCTATCTCTGCCACTAAGTAGGGAAGGAATTTTGATGTCAGCTTGACCTTTACAGACCACATTCCAACGACTGCATGATCCTGTAGGTTCATTCTGTATAACATCAAGAAAATCAGATCCTATCTCACCGAACAGGCTACACAACTACTAGTCCATTACTCTCGGACCTCCCAGCCAGCTCCATCAAACCCATTCAGATGATTCAGAATGCAGCAGCACGCCTCGTCTTCAACCAGTCCAAAAGGACCCATGTTACACCCCTCTTCATCTCTCTCCACTGGCTTCCTGTAGCTGCCCATATCAAATTCAATTCCTTGATGCTCACATACAAGACCTTGTCTGGAACAGCACCGCCCTACCTAAACACTCTCCTTGAGGCTCACGTTCCCTCACGCAATCTGCGATCAGTTAACGACCGACACTTAATAGTACCCACTCAGCAAGGCATGAGGTCCCTTTCCAGAACCTTCAAACTCACTGTCCCTCAGTGGTGGAATGAACTTCCAAACTCAATCCGGACCTCAGAATCTGTCACAATTAAAAAAAAAAACAGCTAAAGACCAACTCTTCCGTGAGCATTTAATTAACCCCTAAAATGCCAACCCCACATTATCTTAAACAAAAACAAGCAAACAAAAATGACACCTCTACTCTGCACACTTTGCTTTTCTAGAACTCAATTATTAATCTTGTATGGTATGCATCACTGTGCTTGTGTTTCCTCATTTGTAACTTGCTTTTAAAAAGCTTCTGCTAAATGAATTATTAGTAAATGTTATTAGGTTTTGAGATTGTCCATCTGTCTGTGTGAAATTCTCGTTAGCACGATATATTCCAGAGCATGTGCTTGAGTATTTGTAGGATTTATATGGAATTATCATTGTAACCAGCAGATGACATGATATGGGAATATGTTTTGGGAATCGATCCAAACAGGGTCAAGGTCACAGCAAGGTCAGAGGTCTGAAATTATTTTTCTTCAAAAGTTTCCTTCCTGCTTGACAAACAAATTAGTAACAAGACTAGACATGGTGGTGGTGGCATCCCCATCTAGGTACATAAGCTTTCAGTTCTACTCATTCCAATTGCTTTTGTTCCAACTGGAGTAATGGTGCTTTCTGGTACTTGATGTATTTGCACCTGTTTTGTATAAACCGACTGGCACCCTGTCCAGGGTGTACCCTGCCCTGTGTCTGATGCTCCCTGGGATAGGTTCCAGGTTCCCCACGACCCTGAAAAGGAGTAAGCAGTAGAGAATGGATGGAAGGATATATGTATAGTGATCAGTGTCTGAAGTAGTGTTGTGTGAATGTGTAGGTGTACATTGCAACGTTCGCTGTATCGGGCTATGCCTCCAGTTACTACAGAGCAGGAGGAAAACCTTTCAACCCAGTGCTGGGGGAGACATACGAGTGCGACCGGCCAGATAAAGGATTGCGCTTTATAGCGGAGCAGGTATGAGTACGTTCATGCTGTTTATTTATTGGGTTTGTTTGTGTACATATTTACTTATGTCACTCTGAGGTCTGTCACGTGTTTGTATTTTTTCTATTTTTAGGTCAGTCATCATCCTCCTATATCTGCATGCCATGCTGAGTCGAAAAACTTCATCTTCTGGCAAGGTAAAATATCAGTCACAGGTAGATATGTTTATAATACAGATGAGCGCTGAGGCTCTGTGGGCAGTCTGCTCCCAAAGTGACCCTGGTGTTTGTGTGACGTATTCAGATGTGAGGTGGAAGAACAAGTTCTGGGGGAAGTCCATGGAGATTGTTCCTGTTGGCACCACTCATGTAGTGCTCCCTGGGTAAGTGCTCTAATACTCTTGACTATTTTTCTGTCACTCCCACACGCATTAAGACAGATTTTGACATTTTTCCTGTGCCATGCAGTTTTCTCTTTGAGTACCACTCTACACAGTTCTCTATGTGCACATGCAGGTTTATTACCTGCCAGAGATGTTTGCCATGTGTGTGTCAGTCTGGGAATGGCCATCAGCTGTCACTGCATCTGAATTCTTGTCGAGTCAGAAAAGGCTAGTTTTATAGATTTAATAGATTAGAAAATATTTTGATGCCTCCACTTCTCAAAACCGTAAATATATTTCACTAAAATAACATGGAAATAATATCATTTAGTATTTAAACTTGCCTAGGCTATCTTCTTGCAAAAATCATATCAGCTAAGGATCCAGTTCAGCAAATGTTTTGGTAAAAACATACTCAGAGATGCTGAGTACAGATCCATATGCTGGAGGTCAAAATAATCCGGGTAAATAACCAAAGTGCACAAAATGTGAACAAATCCAAATCAGTAGCACAGGCAGGGTCAGTGGGCAGAACCGTCACAAAACTCCTCCTCCCTCGACCAAGGACTAGTGGGAAATATTAGCTGAAAAAGTGTACACGGATCCACACTTGGAAAATCTACCCGAACTAATAGACCATTCGTGATGCTCATTTCAGCATACTACACACGTTGGGACACACTATTTCTCATCTCAGATACCATTTAGTATGGATAGCATGCCAATTGAGATGCAGGGCATGCACCTAATATGCTGGATACCCTGGTAATAAACTGGGTAACCAAAGAAGTTATATATAATTCAGATGAGGGTGCCCTCTGGTGGTCTGGAGAGGGATTGCGTTTGCAAAACGTTTACCTCAGACTGTGAATGTCATGCTTTGATCAAATTGTTGGATAAGTAAGTGCTATAATGAAATGGACATAAACCTAAATAATTCAGTGATCTGTGCCACAGTGCAACTCCAGGCTTTAAAATGCTTAAACTTTACTTCTGATTGTGATACATGCAAAACAGCAACATATTTACATTTAGGAAAGTATAGTTTTCAGAACTATATATAGTAAATAACGTCAGAATGTCATCATGTGAAGGGTTTTAGGACCCCACATAAATTCTGTATGAATTTTCATAGTAGGCCTATGCAGTATATGTATTCAGAGGCAGAATATCCACATTTGAATGTTTGCCATCCCATTTTCTACTGTAAATCACATAAAGTAAGCGTATGGAAGGGGAGACTAATCCACAAACAGACTGTGTGGCTGCAGCTTTTTAATCCAACCTTTGCAACCACACCTGATTACATCACTTTAATGAGCTGGCCTAGATCTTCAAACAACTTTTAATTGTGGCTCGTGCTTGGTTATAATTAAAAACCTACAGTCACACCAGCCCTTTGTGGACAAGACAAGACACTCCTAGTCTATGACAAGACAAGACGCTCTCCAGTCCTAACTTTTGTTCACTGCACATTTTCTCTTTATTGCAGCTTGTGTTGCTTGAATAGGGAAAGAGCAGCAAATAAATGCACGTTATGTTAAATGCATTTGTATTTATACAGAGATTTTCTTTCAAATTAAATAAATACAATAATATTTGTATTATTTATATGCTAATTCCTAAATGATGCTCTATTGAGTACAGAGTGTAGTTGTAGGTTCTGGAACACCATTATGTCCTGAGCACATGTAGGGAATAGGAAGCCATAGGACATTGTATGTGGATCCTGGGTAGCCTGTGAATTGTTTTGTTAGATATCAGTGATTAATAATATTATTTGTGTAAATAAAAACAAACATAAACCTTAAGTTTCATGGAACAGTTTTTACTTCTTTACTTCCATGGTTTATGTGTTATGAACGCATAGTGTAGTGTTATTGCTAATATCTTATTGTTAAGTTGTATATAAACGTGGGGCTAGTTAATATTGTACCTCTTTTAGGTAATCAGCATTTGAGTGTAATTTAATTCCCTTTTTTTCACAGCTTGGGAGACCACTATGAATGGAACAAAGTGACATCGTGTATTCACAACATTCTGAGTGGTCAGCGTTGGATCGAGCACTATGGGGAAATCTCCATTAAGAACTCTAGCAGCGATATCTGTCAGTGTAAAGTCACCTTCGTCAAGGTGAGCTACATTTCTCCACCTGCTGACAAACATCCACTGAAATGAGATCCTCGTGCTGCATAACCACTATCTCATTCACTGCATTGTATGACGTTGAAGGATTATATAATAAAATTATCTAAACTGTATGGATGTATGCATGTATTTATGTATGTGTGTACGTACAACTCTAATTCTAAAAAAGTTGGGACAGTATGGGAAATGCAAAAAACTAACAAAAAGACTCATTTGAAAATTTAAAATTCATATATACAGTATATAGTGCTAAACCCCCTGTACACTCTGATTTATATCAACTGCTTCTGATTATCAGGAGTCTATGTATGTTGAATTAGTAGTTCTAGTAAAAATTTGTTCATGTAGGGAAGAAGAAAGCTCTGTCTGAAGAAAATGAACCTAAACCATTTCCTCAATCCTTCTACTACAGAAAATGGAGAAGGATAGGCATGCTGCGATTCATTTCTCAGATTCTGAAAGAGCAAGAGAGACACTAATTGAACCCATCACACAGAGGGTCCACCCAGAGACAGACACTTCCTTTAGCACAGTGATGGGAGTGCTATGATAGTTGTTGTGGGAGAATAGGTATTGACATTGGCACAGTTCCAAAGACATGCCACGGCATCCAGAGTTACAAGTCACTCTGAGGAAGAGAGTAAGGGGAGAGAGAGAGACAATGAGAGAGATAGAGAGGGAGAAGATAGGACAGAAATAAGTGATTCATTCTCATTATTACGCCACTGACTTATTGATGTCTCAGCAGTACCATCTGCTGAAGAGCAAGGGCACACACTGCATGTAATCTGCCTGTAGGCTCATGCAGGAAAGCTGCTTTACTATCAGTTAAAATCATAGTAAAATACTATACAATCAAGGCCCTTTTTCTTTTGGATTGATATCTGTTTCAGAATGAACACTTTAAATTAGGAACATACAGATAGTGTGTTGATCCTGGACCGGTTGGACTGAGAAAGTGATCACAATGCTGATTTTTGTTTGTGTTGCATTGCAGGCAAAGTACTGGAACTCTAGTATATACGAGGTAGAGGGAACAGTCATGGACCATAAAGGCAAGGTGATACACAAGCTGTTTGGGAAGTGGCATGAGAGTATATACTGTGGAAGCCCACCATCTGCTACATGCATCTGGAGAACCAGTAAGCTTCACATACATATAGTTCAGAGCACATTTATGTACCTCCTCCAGCAATGCTTAACTGAGTTGTAGTCTATTAGATGGTGTATTTCAGATGAAACAGAAAACATTTAATGTAATGCAGTACCACGTGCATTAAAATCAAGCATTCTGTCTGAAGCACACTGTCCAATAACATATGATTTACAGCATATATACAAACAATAAATATACCTTTTGTTAATAACAATTATTAAGTCACATCACATTTTTTTCTTGCTGATAAGCTTTTTTTTCTTTCACTGTCTCACGTGATAAATTGTGTCTTTTATGGTAAGTCTAAAAAACTTTATATTGTTCTTGTAGATCCAATGCCTGATGACTACGAGCAGTACTACGGCTTCACTAAGTTTGCTCTTGAGCTGAATGAACTGGATCCTCTGACCAAACCTTTACTGCCGCCCACGGACACGAGATTACGTCTCGATCAGAGGTAAACCCATGTAACGTTTTGCATTTCTGCACATAAAAGGAGTCTAGATATGTGTTATTAAAAGACAAATATTAGATACGGGGTGGCAATACTACTCCAGAAGTGGTTTGGCAAAATTTTGGTCTGAGAAAAGAGGTACATGCACGGTACATGTATGTGCAATAGACTGTTTGTCACTGTAGTAACTGTCTGTTTTACTAGACATTTTTCCAGCAATCCTTACTCACTTTATTTGTAGAATGTTATTTGAGTTCCTGTAATCGATTCAGTATACAGAATATGTACAGTTGCGGTCAGAAGTTTACATACACTCATCATGAACATGAATGTCATGGCAATATTGGGCTTTCAATCATTTCTTTGAACTTTTCTTTTTCTGGGGCAGACTATTTGTACAACATTCATCTTTAATAAAAAAAAAAAAAACCTAAAGAATTTCTGCTGAACTTCTGATGAATATTTCTACAGAACATTTCTGCATTTCTACTGAACATTTTTTGCTAAACCAGTTCTGCTAAACATTTCTGCTATACATTTCTGTTGAACTGCTAAGCCTATCTAAATTGCCTTTTCTGTTCTGTCCTCCCCACCATTTCCCAAAAATACTAAATTAGCAACAGCAGTAAATATTCACAGATTTTTTTATTTTCATACAAAGAAAAACAAAATTGAACCCACAACCCACCCCTCCGGCTCATCATGGCTACCCATTAACTGTCGCTGGTTATAGAGATATTATAAAATTCAGGCACCAACCTTTAAGTGGGTAGTGTCTGTAACTCCATAAAGTAGGCAATAAAGTGATGCCATTTATGAAAAAACTTATCTGTACATCCATTCATCGTATATCGTATTTTCTCGAGTTTCAGAAAAAACATCACGTCCTTTATCCACTGAGAGATAGATGGGTATTTAGCAGACTTCCAGTGTAACAGTAGGGAACGTCTTGCTATAAGCGAAGCAATAACATCCTTTTGTATCGAGCTCAAAGGAATTGAAGCTTGAGGAATCCCAAATATCGCAATCAATGGACAAGGCTTTAAATCTACCCTGAGAATAGTGGACATGATGGTAAAAAAGCCAGACCAAAAACCATGGAGTTCAGGGCAGAAGAAAAACATATGGCCAAGATGACAGGGAGAGCCATGGCATTTATCACACTTGTCCTCAACATCCGGATACATCACAGACAATCTTCGACTTGGACAGATGGACTCTATTTAAAACTTTGAATTGTATAAGTCCAAGACGAGCTCAGGAAGTGGTAGTCTGTACCCTCCCTATAGCATGTTCCCAACACTCCTCACTTATTTGTACTCCTAATTCTGTTTCCCCACGCATTCCTAATTTTATTACTCGACCCACTACCTTGCGTCAAAATAAAATCATAAATCTTAGAAATCATTCCTCTCTGATGCGGGTTATTTGAAAGTACCGAAAGAAATGTGTCAAGGGGAGATCGTAAGTGGATGCCAAATTGGCAAAGCTATCAAACACACCATCAGAGTACAAATTTCTAACTTGTTTAATACCCTTGTCATACCACACTGAAAATGAGGAGTCCATACGGGGAAATAGATGGTTGTTCACTAAAGGACACAAAGAGGATGCACCTACAAATTTAAAATGTCGTCTAAATTGATACCAAGTCCTAAGTGTGCTGAGGACAACAGGGTTATCAGTATATAGGGAAAGTTTTGTAGGTAAAGAGGTGTAAAGTAGAGCAGGTAAAGAGGATTCCCTACAAGAAGATAATTCCAATTTAGACCAAGAAGATCCAGGAGATTGAACCCATTAACAAAGTTTATGGATGTGTGCAGCCCAGTAAAATAATTGAAAATTGGGTAATGCAAGTCCTCCACCAAGTTTACATTACTGCAATAAAGATTTACAAATCCTTGGTGGCTTCCCTCCCCAAATAAATGTACTAATTATCTTATCCAATAAATCAAAGAATGATTTTGGGAGAGAACAGCACATTGGAACAGCACAAAAAGCAGAAGAATAACGGCAAATTTGACATAATTTTACACAAAACTCAAAAATTAGGTCGGACAAAATTGTTGGCACCCTCAACTTAATATTTGGTTGCACACCCTTTGGAGAAAATAACTGAAACCAATCGCTTCCTATAACCATCAACAAGCTTCCTAAATCTCTCTACTGGAATTTTGGACCACTCTTCCTTTGAAAACTGCTCCAGGTCTCTCAGATTTGAAAGGTGCCTTCTCGCAACAGCAATTTTGAGATCTCTCCATAGGTGTTCTATGGGATTTAGATCCGGACTCATTGATGGCCACTTCAGAATTCTCCAGCGCTTTGTCTCCAACCATTTCTGGGTATTTTTTGAGGTATGTTTCGGGTCATTGTCCTGCTGAAACACCCATGACCTCTGACGCAGACCCAGCTTTCTGACACTAGGCCCTACATTATGGGCCAAAATCTTTTGATAGTCTCCAGATTTCATGATTCCTTGCACACAGTCAATGCACCCAGTGCCAGCAAAACAACCCCAAAACATCCTTGAACCTCCACCATGTTTGACTGTAGGTACTGTGTAGGCCTCTTTTTGTTTTCTGTAAACAGTAGAATGACGTGCTTTGCCAAAAAGCTCTACCTTAGTCTCATCTGTCCACAAAACGTTCTCCCAGAAGGATTGAGGCTTACTCGGGTACATTTTTGCAAACTGCAGTCTGGCTTTTTTATGCCTCTGTGTCAGAAGTGGGGTTCTCCTCAGTCTCCTGCCATAGCGCTTCTTCTCATTCAGATGACGACGTATGGTTCGAGCTGACACTGATGCACCCTGAGTCTGCAGGACAGCCTGAATTTGCGTGGAAGTTGACTGAGGTTGTTTATCCACCATTCGAACTATCCTGCATTGCATTCTTTCATCAATTTTTCTCTTCCGTCCACGTCCAGGGAGATTTGCCACAGTTCCATGGGTTATAAACTTCTTGATTATATTGCGCAAAGTGGACAAAGGAACTTTAAGATCTCTGGAGATTGACTTGTAACCTTGAGATTGTTGATATTTTTCCACAATTTTGCTTCTTAAGTCCTCAGACAATTCTCGGCTCTTCTTTCTCTTCTCCATGCTTGGTGTGGCACACACAGTCACACAACACAAAGGTTGAGGCAGCTTTTATACACTCTAACTGGCTTCAGTTTTGATTTCTATATTGCCAGCACCTGTTACTTGCCACAGGTGAGTTTAAATGAACATCACATGCTTGAAATAAAATTATTTACCCACAGTTTTAATAGGGTGCCAATGATTTTGTCCCGTCCATTTTGTGAGTTTTGTGTAAAATGATGTCAAATTTGCCTTTTTTCTTCTGCTTTTTTGTGCTGTTCCAATGCACTTAAAGGTAAATAACATGTGTATACCAAAACATTTGTCATTGCAACACTTTTCTGGGAGAAATGGTGCATTTTCTGGAAAGGTTCCAGGTGTACCAATAATTTCGTCCATGACTATATATATATATATATATATATATATATATAAATCTGTGTATGTTTGCAGTTGTACTTCTTTTCTGACATCGAGTTGTATCTTCAGACATATTTCTGGCCTGCAAATGTAAAGGGACAATGCCAAGTCTCTAACGTACCAAGTATGTGTGTGTGTAGGTTACTGGAGGAGGGGAATGTTGAGGCTGCAGAAACACAGAAGCAAAGAATCGAACAGCTACAGAGAGATAGGCGCAGAGTCCTTGAGGAGAACAACATGGAACATCAGCCACGGTTCTTCCAGTAAGAACCACAGTTTCCTTTACAGTGCAACATCTGTTCATCTTACACACCCTGCTTATTAATCACTTACACATGTTAAAGCAATCAGAGACTACTATTAATGCACAGTAACTACAGTGTAACTAATAGAGATGGTATGTAGTTATGAAGCTAAGGATTGTAGGGGTGTAAATATGAACGATGGCTCCTGGGAATTTAAGGTGCAAAATACTTAGTGATTTGAGTGTTCAAGCCATAGGCTGTATATAAAATCAGTCCGTACAGGATAAAAAAAAAAAATTATGATTGTTGCAGCCAAAAAAGCTTGATTTTGCTGCAACAATTTTTTCAATATTTGAGGTGCAACCTGTGGTGTTTTTTGTACTACTAGAATTGGTGAAATTGCAATTGCATGAAATTGTTCTGCAGTCTTCCACAGTGATATTTGTTGGTAAATGAGAGCTTTTAGCTGTACTCATGCTCGATGCACATGAATCGAAGAGGCTTTTGACTGAATTCATGTTGTCTTGGCCCAAATCTAATTTTGAATATTGCGGCGTTAGCTTGATTTTGTGTTCTTTTCTGTGATTGCAAAATCACAAAATCCTAACTGGGTTCAAGTGGTTGAAAAGTGTAGCTAAGTGTCTCAGACACCCTCTAGTGGCTTACTGCAGTGCAATATTTAATCCCACCCACATCTGTATTAGTAAATATCAATCCAGTTCATGTAGCCTTGGATAACTCTTTTAATTTTTTTTCCTTGCCAAAGATTAATCATTACCACAAAACCATTCCATTAAATACCTTTTTACAAAGCCATAGCTTAATCCAATGTTTTTTTGGCTTGATTCTTCTAGGAAATCAAAAGATGACACATGGATCAGCAACAACACTTACTGGGACCTGAGGAAAGATCCAGGCTTCAGTAATCTGGATTGTCCAGTGCTGTGGTGAACTACATCTGAACAGTGTTCGCTCACAAGCCTCTTCTTTCTCCTCACTACTGCCTGCTCTGACTTTCTGTGTATGGAAGAAAAGCACATCTTTCAGTGGAGGGTGGAAACAGACCCTACGGAGGAAGGCAATTTTTTTGCCTGATAATCAAACTGAAAAAGAGCTTTACTAGAACTGCAACACTGTTTCCAGTAACTTCACCATATTCAAGCACCCTTCATTATGTTATATTCAATTTTAAATGCCTTAATATGCTTCTAATATATTTTACATTATGTTTATGCAGGCATCTTTCTTGAATGTCTAGAAATTATGCAAACATAGCCCAGTTTGTCATCTGTATCACTGCTGTGTGCAACTAGTAGCACAGAAAATACTGACACACACACTGTTGCATACTGTACACTTATGGAACAGAGTGATACTACAGGCAGTAACATGCCTGAGTCCTGCCTGAAACAAAAGAACTTTGCGCATGCATGTCTGAAATATGCTGTCGTCTTATCAAAGTAACATTGTCTACCTCCTAAAAAGATGGTACTCTTGTGTACAATATGGGGAACATATTGGAGTATGAATTCCACACTTGTCTTATGCCTTATGGTCACTCATATTCCATAATGTCTTTATTATATCCTTTTTGATCATGTGTAAAAAACAAACAAACACACACAAAATGTATCACAATGTTGCTAGCATCTGAGAAATAATCACACAGCTTTGTTTTAAATAATAAATAGTCACCACACTGCATTTGGATGTTTAGCTGAATGTTTCAGCTTTTTTTGTAATCTGTGTCCATCAAGTTCTTCCTGGAAAAGAGAGTAACTGAGGAAATCACACTGACTACTGCTACGTTTCATCTCTTCAATAAATCATATCTCTGACTAGCTTTTTATTGTTATTTATTATGTTCTGATGCTCCATTCACTGAATAAAGTGATGCTCACTGTTTTATCCTGTAGTGTAGTTTGTGTGCTATTATTAACTGTTGTTCAAATGCTGTCAATTCGAACAATGTAAATAACATGGAAGCTATAATGCGTTGTCCTTGTGCTTTGGTGCTGAGTTCTATAAAAAAGCAGAATGTGTTGCAGTGATGTGTGAGGACTTTGGTTTATTGGTGCACCAAGCTTAAATATGGTTGAGAAGTTTCGAGATTTGTATCTACTTGTCCTGACAGAGATGTCATGCATGTGGGTTTGGCACCACCAAACTCTTAAAAATCTTTGCAATGGCAGGTTTAAGACCTGCAACCCTAATATAAATAACCATTCAATGTAGTTCTGAATATTACAAATCACATCCTGCTTTTTTGGTCATTTCACTAGCAGCAGTTCTTCTGTTTTTCCTTACACATCACAATATTGCATGAGCATCACAAGTGAAAAAAAATTAATGTGTCCTTTAAATTACAACTTCCAGTCCAATTTACTGTCTTTCCCATAACTGTTACTTCTCTGTTACTACTGACCCCAATAGTGATGAATCCTCTGTGATGTATGTCTTCCTGTCTTGATCCAAAATCAAGGTCAACTGAGCCAGCTCAGCATTTTTTGTACATGCCTCATGAGATGCTTCTGTAGCTGAATTCCAACCCATACAAATCCAACGTTTAGGTGTGAATTGCACTCCAGCTTGGAAAATTGCAAATTGCATTAGTAATTATGTGACCTGATTTCAATAAATATTAATTCAATAAAATAATTAATTTGTGAAAATACTTTGCTTTTGTCGTGAAGTTGCCCCCCTATGTTCCTGCAAGATATAAACACTGGCCATGTCCTGCAGAATTTCAGATCTATCCTGCACAATAATGCTGCAAGTAGTGTGTGTTTTAAATAGACCTGTAGGACATAATAACTGGAGGATATATTTCCTGCTGTTACACCACGGCCAGCAGATGGCACTGTGGCACGGCTCCTGATGAGTCACGTGACTTTGTTTCGGTTCGCTCGCTTCCTGCTTTAGTATTTAGTTTAAGTGTCTTTAATTTGCCCCAGGTGTCCATGGTTTTGTTGTGATTATGTTTACCATTTAAACCCCTCAGTTACGAAGCACTTGGCTCAGTATTATCGTTTCTATTGGTTGTATCATTTGTATTGTTGATGTTGTTTGTTTCCATGCCACGATTCCAGTTTCTCGTTTTCCAGTGAAGACTGCGTTTTCATTGATTGTGAGTTACGTGTCTAATAAAGACTTTGATCTGCACCTGCATCTGCCTCCAGCCCCGATCCGTTACAGAATACTGAGCCTCACAAGCGGAAGCAGCAGATCAAAAAGATGAGCGTCGAGTTGGACCAAGCGTTCTGGGAGAGGAGTAGGCCTATCAACGAAGCACTGGCGCGGATTGCAGACCTGCTGCAGCCAGCCGGGCTACGCGCCACGACGCCCCCCGCGCCATTTACCCTGTCCCCGCTGCCGGAGAACCACTCCATGCACCGCAGCCAGCAAAGCTACTCGAACTCCTGGAGCTCCCATTTACATGTGCATTACGTAGTATATTCTGAACAAAATCTCTGCACACGTGCAGAATGTCTGTAGTCACATTCACACCAAACAGAGAAAAGCAGAGAGCCACCATGGACATGACGCCAAATGCAATAACTGTTTGTGACACTTTGTTGGGTCGGGAATGAGGAGACTGGAGGCAGGTTTGGGACAACTCAAAATATTCTTTATTTCTTTATTTTTTCTTAACTTTCGCTTTTCAGCAGTTTTATCGTACACACACAGTTCAGTACTGCACAGCTCTCTGGTCCCCTATGGGTCTCTCTCTCTCTTTCTCTCCCCTCATTTTTAGTGATGTGTCGTTCATGAACAATTCGATAATTTGGAACGTATCTTTAATGTGATATAGTGGCTGTGGCTCAGTTGGTAGAGTGGGTTGTGCACTAATTGTAGGGTTGGTGGTTCGATTCCCGGAGAACGTGACTCCACCTGCTGAAGTGTCCTTGGATAAGGAGACTTCAAGAACCCCAAGTTGCTCCCAAAGTCAATCTAGTGCCTTGCATGGCAGCTCTGCTACCATTGGTGGGTGAATGAGAAGCAGTGTAAAGCTTTGGAACCGCTAAGATTAAAAAAGCGTTATATAAGTGCAGACCATTTACCATGACTTGGGAACAGAGTGATTCGTTTGGGGGGGGGGTTTACTGCGCATGCGCAGCAGCATCACCATAGGTTCTGTACCGCAAACAGAAATGATTAGTTCACCTCTCAAGTCTTCAGGGTCGAGTTGTTCATTCATCACGTCACAGCCTCACTGCATTCAGCCTATGGGGCGGTCACTGGATGAACAAATGACTCGAACCAAGAAGACTCGAGACGTGAACTAATCATTTCTGTTTCCAGGGAACAGATATGACAAATGTGACGTAACAAAAGCCTGCATAGCCTGAAGACCAAAGGCTAAGCTATTAACTCTTAATCTGAATATTAACGTTAATCATTTCTGTTTCTCATAATTTGGCCTTGGCTGCATTAGCCTATAGTTTATTTTATATTCCAGATGTGATCAACGTTTGCGTAAGTAAATAGTAGAAGATGTCTTTGGGGAATTTAACATGCAACCTTTTAATTATATTCTATACGAAATTGCTTGAAAGAAGATTCGTTCATTTTGCTGAACGAGATTCAAAGATCCGAGTCAGTAAAATGATCCGAACTTCCCATCACTATTCTTTATCCTTGCCGTCACTCAATACAGCACATTCATTAGCCAAAATCCACACCGGTGTGTGATTCTTACCGCTCACTTTCTCCGACTCCGCCCTCTATTCACAAACCAGCACACGACCACGCCCCTCTTCCAGTGTTTTGCCAGATTGGCTTATATAAAAATATGTCAACAAAGATTTTTTTTCATATGTAACTCACTTTCATATGTAACAACAAAGAGAATTAGAAGCCATGGATGTGGAAATGAAGGCTTATAAAGCAGGCTTTCCCCTCACTGTTCCGGGAAAAGATTCAAAGCTTCGAGAGTGTCGAAAGCAGCGCCCTCTCGTGGTTAGTAAAAAATAAAGCAGCCAAAAGCCCGTGGAAGATGCTCCGTCTGATGAAGCAGCCACCACACACTCCATATATAGTTTCAATGTAATGTGCACAAATAAAAGCCTAACGTGTGTACGTGTACGTGTGTGTGTGTGTGTGTGTGTGTGTGTGTGTGTGTGTGTGTGTGTGTGTGTGTGTAATTTCTCTCTCCCTGATAAATTCATTTAGCCATTAAAGTGTGGCAATAAATGCCAGTATGAACTAATATACTTAAATATGATGTAACAGAATAATAATGTACACATATTTGACTAAAAGAGTAGCATTTGGCAAGGATTTTATTTTATTTAAGGAAATTATTTGTATTCATCATATTACTTGTATGACTTGGAATTAAAAATGTAACTGAATAAGTTTGAATGAAAATCGTTCATTTTGACATGGACAGAACAATCCATTCATATAACGTGTGAGACTAAAATGATTTTATGATAAGGACACTGTGTGGTAGGATCATCTGGATATTAAATTTGCTTATGCAACTTGGCAGTAATAGTGCCTGTGTGACCATGGGAATGACAGAAAGGTGACAAATAAGTTTTTAATTGTTTTTATTGAGAAATAAGTGCTGTTTGACACTATTTCTCCTCTTTGACACTACTTTTCCTGCCTTAGAGAACACTTTCACATGGTACAGAGGATTCCGGTGTACAAAGAAACTGCAATGCCAAAGTGTAGAAATGACCAAAACAAAAACAAAAGTGCAAAAAATTCACCAATAAAAAAACAAAAACAACAAATAATTTGTGACAAATAACTAGTGATGATTTAAATGTAACATATTGATTACCCAACTTTCAAAGTACAGTACTCCTCACAAACCAACCAACCAGACTGAGCCAACAGACTAACGTAAGATCTGGGGTTCGAACATTTCGACACAGAAAGTGAATTGGCATGTGATAGGACAGAAAGTGAGTGCCTCAAAACCCATCTGACTTTGAGGCAATTACAAAAGAGGAACAAATGACTGGCTTTTCTAAATTTGTCAAACATTTAGCTGGAAAACTCTGCAAGCGATTTTTGAGTAGTCAGATTCTTTGAAATGCTTGCTACAAACATACATGTTACATAGGCTGCAGTGATAACGAGCTGTATTTTCTACAACTGTTCCCTTTCCCACTGGAAAATTTGAAGCATTATTAATTCTGCTTCCATATTCATAAACATGTTAGTGTGGAAAAAAGTCGGGAAAAAAGTGGCAAACAAGCATTGACCTCCATCTTCTGTTAGCAACCCACTAACCAGACGAGTGAGATGTGATGAGTTATTTATATTTTCTTTTTCAGAACAGCTAATTGTATAGTAAGTGTTATAGATTGTGAGTTGTGAGCTCTGAGTTGAGGGGTTGTTTTCTTTAAGTTTTCCTATAGAGAGGTCAGAAATTATGAGTTATGACCTTTAATCGAATGCAGGATAAAAGTAACTGTGCTTTTCAAAATGGGCTTTTCTTCTCCTCACTAATACTCACTGCCTGGCTGCATGATAATTAAGGTGCTTTCACATATGCAGTGTTAAGTCCATTTGAAATTAATCATGTTTGATTGCCCTTGTGCAGGATAAAAACAAACCATACCAAAGAGCAAACAAAGCAAAAGTATCACTATCACTCTGATTCAGACTCCCGGACTAATGGGTGTGAAAGCAGTGGAAAAATTCAGCTGGGTTGCTTTTTACCTCTACTAATAAGGGGGCACTGCGGAACAATATTGTCATCCATTCAAAACATAATGAGATTTTCAACAAATCACAGAAAATTCTGAAAGCATTGTTGTTTGAGGTGAGAGGTTTACTATAAAACAGATTATGAGATTTTAAAAAATTATGTCATTAAGACATGAATGTCATTATGAAATAAAAAACAAAAAAAATATGAAATAATGTCACATCCAAATAATGTCTTTTGGAGAAAAAAAAATAAAACTGTTATGATGAAATAAAACAAATTGAAATGTGACATTTATTGTGAAAATGAATATAATTAAATAATATTTCATAATAATAATTTTATATTTGTTTGTTTGTTTTGCAATATATTGACTCATTTATATATGTTTTGCTGCTTTTACTCTTTTTATTATTCATATCACAGGCAAATATTTTTATTTAATTTTTACAAAAATGGCATTCCATAACCACCATCTTAGCCGAATCAAAGGCACAGTAGACACGACACATGCTGGCTTGTTAAAGACAGCAGTGTGGCCCATTTGAAAAAATGATAAAGCTAGTCCAAATGAAATCCCTAAAATAAAATACAAAGGAAGGTCCTTACCTGTAACAGGTCCACTTTACAATTTGTATGTATTTTTTTGCTTGACTATCTCTTTTTTGTTGTTGTTATAAAACATGACAATTAGCTAACTAATATCAATAGGCCATGTGTCTGCACTTGCATGAGTTTGTATCACTCCAATTATCACTCCAAGACCAGACGGGCTAGCCTTAGCTCACCATGTGCATCAAGGAGCCTTGGGCTCCAATGACCCTGGCGCTGGTTCACCACTTGTCCTTCCTTGGACCACTTTTGGTAGGTACTAACCACTACATACCAGGAGCACCACACAAGACCTGCAGTTTTGGAGATGCTCAGACCCAGTCGTCTAGCCATCACAATTTGGCCCTGGTCAAAGTGGCTCAGATCCTTACACTTGCCCATTTTTCCTCCTTCCAACACATCAACTTCAAGAACTGACTGTTCACTTGCTGCCTAATATATCTCACCCTTTGACACAATGGTATTCACGTCACCTGTCAGTGGTTTTAATGTTATGGCTGATCAGTGTATATAGTTTGTGCTCATAAATGTACATTCCCCTTGTAGAATTTGCAAAATGTTATTAATTTATTTATCTTTAATAAGAGGGATCATTAAAAAAAACTTTTTTTTAGTACTGACCTAAATAAGCTATTTCACATAACAGATGTTTATTTGTAATCCACGAGACACAATAACAACTGAATTTAACAACAAAAAAATACAGAGACAACACCACCCTACCTGATTCTCACTCCCACTTTTAGTACAGTGCATCTGTTTATAAGGTTTTGCAGGAAATATTTAGTCAAGATGAGGAAAAATAACCTCAACGCCTGTAATGTGTCAGTAACCGCGTGGAGGTGGAGCTGAGGTTAGGAGATTCCCCTGAGAGAGTATAACAGAGTAACTCGCACATATTCTCAGGAAGATCTCGCGGACGATTGTATCAGTCACTGTTTTTCCTACAGCCCCCGTGCAAAGACGGTAAGAAATGGCGCTTTCTTTTCTGCTCTGAGAATAGTCACAATAACAATGTCTTTTATTTGGGCGGGAATGTAAGAAACGCAAGCTGCTGTTAACACGCGTGTTTGTGTGGCGCGGCTTTGTTTGTTGTTTCCGTCATCAGAGAACTGAGCCAGACATTCATCTAGGTTCTTCCTGAGTGAATAGATACATTCTGAAAACGAAGTGACATTAGGTAAAACTAAAAATAAAACATTTCAAGGAAATCGAAAGCACTCGTCCTACGCGGTAGCTGCTGTACCGCTGTTACGCGCAATGGACACAGTAGGGTTGTGAAGCTCCAGTCACGTGTCAGTAATGTGAATCATACAGCCATAGACC
This sequence comes from Ameiurus melas, assembly GCA_012411365.1. Lineage (NCBI taxonomy): Eukaryota > Metazoa > Chordata > Actinopteri > Siluriformes > Ictaluridae > Ameiurus > Ameiurus melas. The sequence continues at coordinate 30,590,492 of CM022757.1, read as the reverse complement.
GTGCAATAGTAATAGAGATATAGAAAGTGACCGGTTATTGAGCTGGAAGTTATTCTAACTTTGTTCTCTGTTGTAGTGGTTGAAGATGTTTGCTAAAGCGACCAGGAAATTTGTGGATGCGATTGACCCCGATGGCTGTTTAATCCCCGTTTCCCGGGTGAATGAATCGGACAATTTGACGGTTTCCTCGCTGGTCATCAAGCGGAATCCCTTCTGGTGCTGGCAGCGACCCAGATACATTCCCACAGACTTCACCCTGAACGATGTGCTGCTCGGAGAAAGACCCATCAGTCCAGGTACACCGATCGGACATTCTTTACAGTACAATTAGGCCTAAAACAGTCTATTCAAAAGAAACAAAATTAATAAATAAAAACCTACCTTGCGATCAGCCTTCCAGGTGGTGTATAGAGGGGGTGCAATGACGTCACTCTCCCGGGGCAAAACAAAATGAGTGGTTTTGATAGGGGAAGGCGCGAAAATATTAGTATAACTAACGATTCTGTTTAAATTAAAGGCGGTTGGACTCGGGCAGTGACCCTTACAATTTATCCAAGAACCCGTGGTCCATGGACATTGGCATGTGGCTAGAAATCAGTTTTCCCGACATATATATGTACCTGACTTCGGAGAAATACACTAAGCAAAGCCTGAAGGCACACAGAAGCCTTGATCCTACTTCACGCTTGAACCTACTTGAAGGTGGGATTTGTTGGAGAAATGAACGTGACAAGAACACAAATAAACACTCTGGTTTTATCTACCAATATTTTTAGTTTATTCTATAATTTTATCTGGTAAACCTTAAACTTGCTAGTTCTAGTTTGTTTGTTACTAACGCTGCTTCCTTACTAATGTTATATATTTGTGAAGGTAAACACAGTCAGCTGTACGACATGAATACCACATGCCAAAAAAAACATGCCAGAGTGTTTCTTTGGCAAGCTGTAAAAATTTAGCACAGTTTACATTTTAGATGCGTTTGTTTTTCTGTGTTTTTGTGGAATTCACGCTGTACATTAAAGCTGCCACTCAGTGGGCGTGACCGCAGCGAGTCCCGCCTACCGTGACGTCACGTGCATAACCTCTATCACTAGTGTACATTGGCTCAGTACACCTGCACTACGGTTTTATGAACAGCAGTAATTTAATTATTGACCTTATTCTGAGGAAGACAATATTGTGTTTAAGGTGTTTACATGAGTCTATTCCTTTCATGTTCCTGTTTTACATGTTATAGAACATAGAGCGATTAATTGCACATGTCATTACATCGCCACGCCGTCCGACGTTCCCTCCAGAATTTCATGTATCGACATACAGTTCATCTTCGTTATAGTACCGTATACAGTTTTGGGTGTTTTGATTTTTGATTTTTACGAATTCTTCAAGTGCAGTTAATTGTTTGTCATGCTGTACGTGCACATAGACGACTGATTGAAGCAGTGGGCTCCGTCCAAAACCGCGTATTTACCTACTATATGGTAGCCGAGATGTATTTCTCCTACTATATAAGTGGCCAGGCAGGGGCCACTTATCCTTTTAGGTGACACGCTTTAACATTTATACCTATTTTATAACATAAAATTTATAACACGTATACCTATTTTCACATATACATATTTTCAGGATTATTGCATGCCATTTTACACAAAGTTCGTTAATAAAATAATTTCATCTCAAATTAATGTTTCATGTTCATTCATTTGACAAGTAAAATTTTGTGGTGTGATAATGAGCAGTGTAATAACCCTCATTGTTTCTCACGACATGAGCATGACTGAAATTAAATAGTTTTGTTTACCTGTATCTTCTGTCATATAGCTCTGCGGTATGGTGTGATCAATGGTAGAAATGTCAATACACTGGGGGGACTCTAGTTGAGATTTCTTTCTTTCCTTCTTTCTTGATTACATATGTCTGGAGTGTAAATACAATATGAATATAAACATAAAAAATATAAATACCTAAATAATATATAACCTAATAACATTACACTTATCTCATATCTCCTCCAAACAATATGCTTTTTTTCAGTATAAAGAGAGGCATATGAAAGGTCAATGAACAACATTGCTGAACTGAGTCTCTGCCTTAACTCAGCTTAAGCTTAAATTACAGAATCACTACACTTAGAGGATGTTCACCCAGCTTTTTTTTTTACTTTGTAGCAAATAAACAAATCAGAGATATGACACAAAATAATTTTTGTTCAATAACTGATAACAAACAACATTCTGACTCCATGAAACATTTCTCAAACAAATTAAATGAAATTATTTTAATTAATGGCACATTTTGTTCAAGTCAAGTCGAGAAACAAATATGGAATCACCTTGTAATTTGCATTTTTGTTGCAATTTGCAACAAATATTGGCACAAATCTTAAAATGTTGGACTTGACTATTGAAAGGAAACGTGGCCCAAACAGGAGACTTTTCAATTGAAACAGTGGAAAGGATTATAAAAAACCTTCAAGAAGGAAAGCCGACACAGAGTGTGATACATGATGTTGGTTGTTCCCAGTCAGCTGTATCTAAAATTTGGTGCAAGTATAAACAAAATTGGAAAGTTCTAAAAGGAAAACAAACGGGTAGACCAAGGAAGACGTCAAAGTATCAGGATAGAAAACTCGGAGCATATTGCTGCCTTGAAAATAGAAAATGCACAATAAAACAAATGAAATACTGAATGAAATAGGATTTACATATAGAAAAGCCAAAAGAAAACCAGCACAAACACCTAAACAGAAGAAAACAAGTATGCTAAATAGAAGCAATCATGGAGTGTGGATGGATGGATGGATGATATTCATTGATGAATCAGGAAATGATTAATCACAAAGTGAAAAAGGAGATGATGCTGAAATGTTCTAATGAAACATATAAAGATGACTCCCTGAAAAAAACAATAAAAATTTCCCCACTCATTTATGATATATGGTTGCATGTCAGGTAAACATGGCAAGCTGTGTTTAATTAAGTCTAAGTGACCTAAAAAAGGAGAAGCTGTGGAGGAAATGTCTGTAGTGATAACAGGAACTTGTTTTTTTATGTGCTGTTTGGAGATAAAGAGGCAATATGCAGTTGCATGAGATCAGCATGTTTATTAGGGTACGTACAAAGATCATAGTCACTGTTCCAAACATGGGTCAACAAACAGTTAGACAGGGCTAACACAGGAATGTTCACGATCATAAATATAAGAAACATACAGAGGTCACAGAACCAAGAAGCTAATATAGGGAAACCAGCAAACACAGAAAACAACGGGATGAATTAGGTGATCAAATCAAAACAAAAGGCACAACAATTTCGTCCATGGAGTGGAACGATGACATCATCTCTGTAGTCAGGAGGCGGAACAACGTTGTCCACGCCGGAGTCAGGACGCGGAGCAACAACATCCTCGCCAGAGTCAGGAGATGGAGCAACAACGTCCTTGCAGGAGTCTGGACATGGAGTGACAGCATCCTCTTCCAGGGTCAGGAGGCAGGGCTCCTGCATCCAATTCCATGGTCAAGATGGCAAGGATATGGCATACCGGACTTGCATTGAGCATGTTTCTCAACTGTGTCTTTAGGCAGTGAAGACTTCTGTAATGTGTTAGTTTGAGGTGAAGAAGCAGGACGTAATTGCGTGAGATGAGCGTGTTTATTAGGGCATATCAAAGGATCATAGCCACGGTTCAAATTGTGGGTTGATACATGAAAGCATATTTATGCTGGACGGGAAACATGACATTTTGTGATTGTTCCACAACATTAAATGTAACCAAAAACAGTATGATGTGCCATTCATTCATAAATTATCATTTGTTTGCTGTGGTATAAGAGGTGTAAAACACTTACTCACCTTTGGAGCAGGCTGAATCATGGAAAAGTCTTGTAGAGAATTGCACTGTGCACTGTGCATTTATGAAATGATTCCTTCCTGTGTTCTCCACAGTTCTGATCGAGACAGACTTTTTAAACTATAATCGTACAATGGAAAATAACACAACTGGGGGAGCTGAAGCAGGTATCGGTCCTGGAAACCTGAACATCGAAGGAAAAGGTTCGACCAAAATCGCATCCTCATTTGGGAGCCTTAAGAAGCAAGAAGTGGATCTTCAGAAGCTACTACGTGACTCTAAAGATAGGTAAGTGAATGAGAAAGGGTCATGTCATTGTGGAGTTTACAGTGTCATACATTCACCCATGATTCCACCCCCCAATAAAGAATAACGGGAAGTGGAAGGGGAAGTGAAACTGTTTGCTAGCAGACTTTTTGTTGCAAGCTGAGCCAAAAGTATGAAATCCTGGAATCTTTAATAACATGCTGAATTGTTTCTTTTTGTAAAACTTTGGAATAAATATTTCTGTTTGTATCAAAGCTGTTACTTGTAAAATCAGGTTCATTTCACCATAAAATATGGCACAGAGCGGTTTAGATTGCTTATGTGTGTGTTTATATAGGTGCATCTAAAAAATAGGATATTGTGGAAAAGTTCATTTATTTCCGTAATTTAATTCAAAAAGTGGAACTTTCATATATTCTAGGTTCATTACAAATAAAATGAATTAAACATTTTTTGTTTTAATCTTGATGATTATGGCTTATAGCTCTTGAAAATCAAAAATCCAGTACATCAAATATTAGAATAAAGAATTTATAATACAGAAATGTCGACCTGAGAAGAGCTCTAATCAGCTAATTATCTCAAAACACCTGCAAAGGTTTCCTGAGCCTTTAATCAGTCTGGTTCAGTACACAACCACAATCAGTATTCAGATGAAAGTAAATTTTGCATTTCATTTGGAAATCAAGGTCCCAGAGTCTGGAGGAAGAGTGGAGAGGCACAGAAACCAAGTTGCTTGAAGTCCAGTGTGAAGTTTCAGTGATGATTTGGGGTGGCCATGTCATCTGCTGGTGTTTCTTCCACTGTGTTTTCTCAAGTCGAGAGTCATTGCAGTCGTCTATCAGGAGATTGTAAAGCACATAACACCTCAGCAGTGCCACAGGCTGATAGCCTCCATGCCATGCCGCATTGTTGCAGCAATTCATGCAAGTGTTGAGTGCATAAATTAACATACTTTTCAGAAGGTCGACATTTCTGTATTATAAATTCTTTACATTACATTTACATTTATTCACTTGGCAGACGCTTTTATCCAAAGCGACTTACAAATAAGCAAAGCTATATATCAAGCTGCGAACAATACAAGTAGTGCTACTATACAAGATCCATTAATTGAATACCAGAGGAAGCAAAGTGCACAGAGTAGAGGTGTAAGTGCATTGTGGTTGTTTTTTTTTTTTCTCTCTAGGAGTTGGTTAGGTGTTCACGGAAAAGGTGGGTCTTTAGCTGTTTTTTGAAGATAGTGAGAGATTCTGCAGTCCGGATTGAGATCAGAAGAGCATTCCACCACTTGGGAATGGTATGCGTGAAGGTTCTGGAAAGGGACCTTACGCCACGCTGAGTGGGAACTACTAAACGTTGGTCGCTAGTCGATCGCAGATTGCGAGAGGGAATGTATGCCTTCCGGAGAGAGTTGAGGTAGGAGGGTGCTGTTCCTGACAAGGTCTTGTAGGTGAGCATCAAGGCCTTGAACTTGATGTGGGCAGCTACAGGGAGCCAGTGGAGGGAGATGAAGAGGGGAGTGACATGAGTTGTCTTGTGCTGGTTGAAGACAAGGCGCGCTGCAGCATTCTGAATCATCTGAAAGGGTTTGATGGAGCTGGCTGGGAGGCCTGAAAGCAGTGAGTTGCAGTAGTCCAGTTTAGAGATAACAAGAGCCTGGACTAGTATCTGTGTAGCCTGTTTGGTGAGGTATGGTCGGATTTTCTTGATGTTGTACAGGATGAACCTACAAGACCTTGCAGTTGCTGAGAAGTGGACTGTAAAGGTCAAGCCGTCATCAAGAATCACCCCAAGGTTCCTGGCCGTCTTGGTTGGCATGAGTGTAAATGAACTGAGTTGTACAGTGAAGTTATGGTTGATTGAGGGATAGGCTGGGATGACGAGAAGCTCAGATTTTCCCAGGTTAAGCTGAAGATGGTGCTTCTTCATCCAGACCGAGATGTCTGACAGGCAAGAAGAGATGCGTGCAGAGACAGATGGGTCGTCAGGCTGGAAGGACAAATAGAGCTGGGTGTCATCAGCATAGCAGTGATAGGAAAAGCCATGAGACTCAATCACCTGACCGAGAGATGTAGTGTAGATAGAAAAGAGGAGTGGACCCAGAACTGGGTCCACTTTGTTCTTTATTCACTTTGTTCTTTATTCTAATATTTTGAGATTATGTACTGGGCATTACTGAGTACAGTCATCTCTTACTTTTCTAGATCAGGTGTGACCGTGTGTGACAGGTGTGATTCATTGATTGACCTCAATGAATTTCCTAGCAATTTTGGTTAAGCAGTGACGGTTGAATTTGAATGTGGCATTAGGTGCTTTACCATGACTTTCTCATTACTCTTAAAAATATACTTCCGCTCTAGCAGCCTAATTCTAAAATAGGTGAGTGCACTATCCCTTCAACACCCAAATATCACATTGTGCTCCACCCTATTTCCGTCCTATTTCCATTCTATTTCCGTCCTATTTCTTTCCATCAGCCTCTGCATTTTCTGTTTATTGTAAATGGTGCTAAACTAGTTTCAGGGTAGAAGAAGATAAACATTAGATCAGTTTAAGCATTGGGATCCAGTCTTCCTTAATACTCACCAGGTTTTTGCCGTACGGTGACTTGAGAATGTCAGATATATTTACGGTATTTTCGGTACATTTACTTTTACTGCGTTTGGCAGACACCCTTATCAAGAGCTCCTTCCTCATGCTAGTACAAAAAAGGTCAGAATACTGTCAAGTAAAATCCTATTAGAGAGGTGTTAGTAAAGCAAAACAGCACATAAGTTAATGGGTTTTTAAAATTATATTTTAAATAATTATATAACTACTGCTTATTTAAGTGCTTGGTGATATTATGTTACTTGATATCACACATAATTATCATGTATTTTCAAAATCTCTTACCTTACCAGTTAACCAGCATTTAGTGGTTGTAAAATCTCACTTTTTGCATAGTTTACATGATGAAGGTGGCTGATTATGTTATGACCTGCGATTTTCTTAAAAGGCACATGCCACGTTATCTACTTTCTTTAGTTTTTGATCATGTTGTACTATGTCTCCTGTGTAGACGTCTGGATTTTCAGCACTCCCTGTTGAAGCAGATACTGCAGCGACAGCGCGAGGTGTTTGCGCTGGTAAAGGAGCGAATCATAACCACACAGACCTGCATGGTTATTGAACAAGTGCACAGGGGACAAAGCGTCTCAGCCTTTCTTGGGCTCACTCTTCCCAAGAAAATTCAGGTCAGACCTACTGGGTAACACATTATACTGTTTGAAATTATCAATTAACACGTTAATTATATATGAGACAGTTTCAGCTTTATATGACCTCAGAACTGAGGTAGCATGCCAGGCTTTGTCTTCCATACTTATCTCTTAGTTGTTAGAACATATTTGAAATATTCTTGGTTCATATTATATAATCAACCATTAATTTGAAGGAATGCTTAAATTGAAGTGGTAGTCATTTTTGCTTAACTAGGCTCACCCTAACTACTTTTATTATTGGATTTTACATTTATATTTAGTTATTTAGCAGAGTGACTTGAAAACCAACTAAACAGTTGAAGGTGCAGTTGTACAAAACATCTAGCACATCTGAATTTGAAAAAACTAGAGACAAATGCTAGTTTGTGCTAGAGTGTTGTAGGTTGTTACAAAAAGACAATTTCGATCAGTAACAAAAGGACAATTTCAAACCTATGTGCATAAAAAAATTAAAACCAAGAAGTAACAAAAATGATTAATGCTAAGCAGATGGAGAGGAAGTGAAAGTGATCTTGCTGAAGAGGAAGGTATTAGAAGTTTTTGGAAAGAATAAAGGCACGGGGCTTTTTGAAATGAGGTAGGAGATCTCATTACAACACTGAGGAACCAAAGCGAGATCTTATGCAATGTGAACATTTAAACATCGTGAAGGGGGCATGACAAGAAGTTCTCCAGATTAATTAGAAATTTTGAGAAGAAGTTCCTGAGATGCTAAATAGGGACATAGAAACTAAAGCTTGCCAAAAGTTAAACTTATCAAACCATAAGTGACTGGTGCCCCTTTTTGCACCAACTGTCAGTTTGTCTTTATCAGCAAATTAATTTCCTTAGAATTATAGTTTACAACCTATATGGGGGCCGGGGGACACAAACACCAACGTCACTTTCTTTGTCACATGTACATTACTGACCTTCTGTTCAGTAAACCAGAGCCTTAACCGTTGAGCTACCACTGCCCCATTTAGCCTATAACTATAATAACCCACTTCTCTTCATTGTAATTAGCAATTAATTATTTTTCCACTAGAAAGAGTTTAGAATTAAGTCTAGTAAGCCTTCATTAAGTAGGTAACCTTCACTATCCATGTCAAAGCAACCATCTTAAAACAACTTCTTAAATTCTGACCTGTAGCTTGGGAAATTTATTGACAGGATAAACAGCTAATATAACATTGAAGAAATGTTGAAATAGACATCCACTGTGTTTTCTGCAGAGAAATCTAATAATCTAATTTAGTTAGTGGCAAAACAGAAATGCAGCGATATATTGAATTTGACATTTTGCTTCCTTATTCATCACCACAAATGTCAGCATACAACCACAGAGACCTCTGTGAATCTTTATATTTAATATAAGTCACAGAGCCAGCTCTACATGTAAATACAATCACTGACTACTTTATTAGGAACACTATTCTAACACTGGGTAGAGCCTCACTTTGCTCTCAAAACAGCCTCAATTCTTCATGGCATGGGTTCCACAAAATGTTGGAAACGGTCCTTTGAGATTCTGGTCAATGTTGATGATTGCATCACGCAATTCCTGCAGATGTTTTAAGTTCAGTTTCATGCTGCGAATATCCCGTTCTGCCTTATTCCAAAGATGTTCTACTGGATTCAGATCGGGTGACTGGGAAGGCCACTGAAGAACACTGAACTCATTGTCATGTTCATGAAACCAGTTTGAGATGACTTTTGCTTTGTGACATGGTGCATTATCATGCACCATGCTTATTTGAGAGATACATAAGGAGCACAAAGATGTACTAAGACACTGATCCAGTGAAACGACTAGTTTTTAAAATCATTTCAGTTTGTATGACTATAATATGAAATAGATTTCAATGTAATCGTGTCAATAACCTCAGGAATATCTATATGGTATGACTCATTTAAAAGCTCTTACCTCTCTATTATAATCTTTTGTCACTGCTCTATAGGTTTCGGTAAAGAATGGCAGTCTTCATTCTGACAGCAATGTTGTTCTAGAAATCCCAGCTAACACGGCCCTGGCTTACAGTATAATGGAGCTCAACGTGAACAGCACAGGTCAATTTGGTAATATCTTTTTGCTCTCAATTATAAATTTTAGAATATATGGAGTGCATTAGTAGTGCGCACTTCAATTTAATGCTGCTTTAATTATTATCCAATAGATTTGATCATGACTGCTAAGTTTACAAAGATGTCTAATCCAGTTTTATCATAGAAATTTTTGGACTCCAATCTGATTGCTCTCACTGTTGGAGTAAAGTAAAATTGTGCCTTATGCTTAAGAATGCTTTATATCATCTCCTGACCAGGAAATGGAAGTTAGTCACCAATGATTTGCCTGACCGCTGCAGTCTTGTGTCCGCAGAACTGTGCCTGATGCCAGACAGCTATGGATGCTTTGAGGTGGACAGCCTGCACAAATCAAAAACAAACCTGTTCTTCAGTGCTCCATTTGAACCATCAATCCAAAAGTTATGGAACGGTAAGAGCTGAAGTGGAGGGTTGGCCCTGACCTGAAGCAGACATTTACATTCACTAGCAGGCGCCCTAGTTATATTGCAGAGTTCACACGGTAGAGATTCCCCATGAACTTTGCATTAAAGATCAGCAATACAGCTCTTTATATAAGATATGGTTTATTTGCAGTACTATGCTGGAGGAAGTCTCAGGCTCACATCAAGTTTATCTCTGCCAACTGGTCTGATCGCAAGAGGTTATATTGGGTACAGAGCAAAGTATTTTGATTAGATGTTAGAAGTGTGAATCAACAGCTGTGAGACTACACTTGTCATACACTTGATAGCACCATGGCTATCAAATATCCTGCTTTAAAATAACACTAGATTAAAATAATTATCCAGACAGAGTGCTTTGTAAGTCAGGGTCTAACAATACTATCATGCCGAAACCCAATTCCTTAGATTTATATAGCGCTTTTTTAGACATTCAGTGTGCTTTACATAGTATGGGGAGGAAATCTTCTCAACCACCACCAACGTGTAGCCTCCACCTGGATGAGCCAAGCTCAACCCTGCTTAGCCAAGCTCAACCCTGCTTAGCTTCAATGGGAAACCAGGCAAGAGCTGCAGGGTGAAATGACCCTGGCTCAGCTAGAAAGCAGTTAGTACAGCAACAAACACAAGGCAAGGGATTTTTTAAAACATTATTAAATTGGTGCTCATTTAAGTGTTTGGTGAAAAGAAGTATGTCTTGCCTGAAAATAAGGAAACCTGTAGATTATTCCAACATAGTATTGTACTCTGCACAACTGCAGTTAGTTTATTCTAAATATTTTTGCTTAATGCATTCTTATTCATATCATAATCAAAGTGGTCATAAATCATATCAAGATTGCATTATTTGTACCAGAATAACGCAATCTTGTGATATGTATAGTACTATTTAATAGTGGAAAAACAACTGTTATAACATTGTAGATTCTGCCTGCAGTAAACAGCCAGTCCTCACTCCAAACATTAGTCCATCGTTTACATTTGCATTTATTCATTTAGCAGACACTTTTATCCAAAATCGACTTACAAATGAGGAAATGCAAGCAAAGCGATATATCAAGCGGAGAACGATACAAGTAGTGCTACCATGCAAGATTTATAATTGAGTTCTAGAAAAGCAAAATGTGCAGAGTAGAGGTGTAAGAGCCAGAGTTTTTTTTTTTTTTTTTTAAGATAATGTGGGGTTGGCATTTTAGGGGTTAGTTAAGTGCTCACGGAAGAGGTGGGTCTTTAGCTGTTTTTTTGAAAATCGCGTTTGAAAAGATTCTGTGGTCTGGATTGAGGTTAAAAGTTCATTCCACCACTGAGGGACAGTTAGTTTGAAGGTTCTGGAAAGGATCCTCATGCATCGGTTGTTAACCGATTGCAGATTGCGTTAGGGAACGTAAGCCTTCAGGAGAGTGTTGAGGTAGGGGGTGCTGTTGAATTTGAATTTGATGCAGGCAGCTACAGGAAACCAGTGGAGGGAGATGAATATGGGTGTGACATGGGTTCTTTTGGGCTGGTTGAAGACGAGGCATGCTGCTGCATTCTGGATCATTTGAAAGGGTTTGATGGAGCTGGCTGGGAGGCCTGAGAGTAGTGCATTCTAGTAGACCAGTTTGAGAAAACGAGCCTAGACTAGTAGTTGTGTAGCCTGTTCGGTGAGATAGGGTCTGATTTTCTTGATGTTATACAGAATGAACCTACAGGATCGTGCAGTAGTTGAAATGTGGTCTGTAAAGGTCAAGCTGACATCAAAAGGTATCCCAAGGTTCCTGGATGTCCTGCTTGGCTTGAGTGTGGCTGAGCTGTACAGTGAGGTTGTGGTTGATTGAGGTGCAGGCTGGGATGATGAGAAGCTCAGTTTTTGCCAAGTTGAGCTTAAGGTGGTGCTCCCTCATCATCTCCCTCTCCCTCTCTCTCTCTCTCTCTCTCTCTCTCTGTCTCAGACTTGGAAAATCTACAGGTTCAGTTCAAGGTGCTTTCAGGACTCCCTGCCGGCATACGCTCATGTCTCTTCCAGCAAATCACTCTCCTCCTGAAGGACAAGACAGCCATCAGTAGCCTGAACCTTGCAGTGAGTGTGAATAAGACATTTAACATAGTTCACACAGAACATGTACATGGCTTTGCTTTTGGTTTTACACACAGGAGTTGAATGAATGAAGGGGGAAGTACAGCTTTTGCATTTATTTAGTAATAGCACAGCTTAATGTACTAAATGTTTTTTCCCCACACAGTTCATTTTTTCCACTGCTAATCTTTTTAGGGAATCAATGATAATTTTTAAGAACTGGTACTTTATTACGCAAGGGCAAATGTGACAGCAGAGAGATTTACTCACAGACCGCATTTATACTTAAGCTATTTTTTTCAGCTATTTAATACACATGTATCTGTTCAAGTGTTCCATTAAAAATAATCCAACGAAAATTTTCAAACATCATTAACTGCCAATTTCTTTTTACTGGTGGTAAAACAGCTTGAATAATTGTCCAAGCAACAAAACCCTCATTCTTTCACTCAGTCATTCATTCTCAGATTTGATTCCTTTCTTCCTTACTAAAATAGACAACAATTCTCAAAGCAGCATTAAACACATGGGTTACATAACACAAAAACACTAAACAACACAACCCATGATTAAATCTCAACACTTAAACATATATAACTAAGCATCATGTTGGCTCTCCTGATTTTTTAAATTTTATTATTATTATTAATTTATTTATTTATTTTATTTTTTGGGAGAGTAAACCAATGGTATGCAAACGCTCTGGGCTGTGGTTTGTTACAAAACAGTACTTCCTATGTACAACATAAACTGCATGTAAAATGTGCATGTATTCCTATTAAATGCTTTGTTTCTCTTTCACTCTGTCAGTTGGAGAATTTGCTCTGTGGTAGAGAGTCTGATCTCTCCACATTGGACAAAGTGCCCTCTGTGAAGAAAGCAGTACAGACTACGTTGGAGCTGCTCAAGGAGAAAGAAGATGCAGATCATGCCCCACTGGAAACAGTCCCCTTGGAACAACAGAGGGAGCCCTCCGCCCTCACTGCCACAAACGTTCTTACCAGTGCTTTAGAGGGTGAGCAAGGCAATAAATAAATTGTGCTGCTAAGACCTAGACAAGACTGGATGAGAGATGATTGCTAGACTATTTTTTAAAAAGCGTTTTCATGACTTTTTCATTGATCAGGTAGTGCTGATCAATATAAAATCTCTTTCTCTCTCACCTGTAGAGATGACTGAGTCGAGTTTGAGTGCATTAGATTCCTGCTGTGATCACCCCACCTTACAGGCACTGCACATACTGGTGAGTATTTGGTCTCCTTTACTTCATAATAAGGCTATAAATGTAATTGAATTAACGTATACCTGATACATGGATTGATTTGCTTACTCAGTGAAGTTCTGTTAAATATTTAGCGGTTATTAGGTCCCCAGTTTGATCCTTAAGCTCACGTTACTGTCTGTCTTCTCCCTCTATTCACATTTCCTCCGGGTTCTCCGGTTTCCTCCCACCTCCCAGAAACATGTCATTAGGTATATTGACTATGCTAAATGAACTCTAGTTGTGAATGTGTGTGTGGTGACCTGCAATAGTCTGCTGTCCCATCAGAGGTGTGTTCTGACCTCGACCTCACACCGTGTTCCCAGGATAGGCTTCAGATCCTGACCATCATAAAGTGGTTACTGAAGATGAACGAATTAATTTACTGGTTGTATTGTCTGTACTGCCTTACAGGTACAAAATGTTATGGAAAACAAAGAGTGTTTCTTGAAGGATAGCACACTTGCCGCATTGGCTGAAAAGGACACTTACAGTAAAGTACAAGAGCTCTTTGGATCTTCCAGTGTGATGCTGTCCAAAGAAGAGGACTTGATCCAGGTCCAGGTCAGCAGCCAGCAGGGGCACTCTCCTCTAATCTTGTGCATCGCCATCTTTGGTTTGGCCTCGTTAGCATCCCAAACTGACTAAGTGTCGGGTCAAGAAAGATCGTGGAAAACACATGGCCAAATGTCTTTTTGAACAGGACAAAATTGTTGTAAATGAGAAAAACCAAAAACTAGTTAAAAAATATAAAAATATATTAATATTTTTCTTCATATTTTATACAGATTTTATACATAGAAACAATCGTTTTCTAGCGTAACAAGCAGGACTCGATGGCAACTGTGTTGATGGGGATGCCCCTGCAGCCCACAAGTCTAGTCACACTTCTTGATGATTAACTAATCTTGTGCATTTCTTTAGTAATATCTGGCTGATGTTTCTGGAATTAGGGAGGGTGTTTTTCCAACCTGGTTTCCTAATGTTAGTCTGTTATGGGGTTTGTTGTGTTGTTGTCACCTGAGTTTGTTTGTTTATAGAAGTGGGTGAGGACCACACAATTGTTCTCACCAACAGTTATTGATATTTAGGCCCTGATAAATATAAACATAGCACATGTGACCTTGCCCCTGTTTGGATAAATTCCAAAACCTCATCTGTTCATCTGCTGGTTGCACTGGCTATGCTTACATGCACATCAGTATTCCAATATTAATTGGGATTTGAATTGGCATATAATTAGACTATTTTAAATATTCTAATTAGTATTGAGTAACGTAAATGCAGCAATCTGATTGCCTGATCCAGATTAAGACAATATTCTGATTCCCTATGCCTGTTTAAATTTGAAATTTGTTACATGTAAACACCTTATTCAGAAATTCCACTGAAAGGAGATTTATGCGCACGCTCAGTCCGCAAGGAGTTGCGGGTGCTGACAGATGCTTAACTGCAGGCTAGCTATTTAGGAATGGCAACTCAGGCAGACTTACAACAACCATGTATACAGGAATATTCCGATGCCTGTACGCATATAAACATTGTATTTGGAATATAGCTGCAACCCGAATATAGCCCTTAAATGGTATTTGATGTGCATGAAAACACTGTTTCCACAGATCACAAATCCATTTTCATCACTTTGTTGCCAATAAAAGGGTTAGTTAGTTACAGTTACATTTATATAGCACTTTTCTAGTCACCTAAAGAGCTTTGTATTGTTTGGGGGGATCTCCTCAACCACCACTAATGTGTAGCATCCACCTGGATGATGTGACAGCAGCCATAATGCGCCAGAACGCCCAGCACACACCAGCTATTAGTGGAGAGGAAGGAGAGAGTGATGTAGCCAATTCAAAGATGGAGATTATTAGAGAGCCATGATGGATAAGGGCCAATGAGGGAATTCCGTCAGGACACCCGGGTTATACCCCTACTCTTTTACGAAGTGTCCTGGGATTTTTAATGACCACAAGAGTGTCAGGACCACGGTTACCGTCTCATCCGAAAGACGGTGCTGTTTTTAATGAAGGTTAATAATGAA
Organism: Ameiurus melas; assembly: GCA_012411365.1. Lineage (NCBI taxonomy): Eukaryota > Metazoa > Chordata > Actinopteri > Siluriformes > Ictaluridae > Ameiurus > Ameiurus melas. The sequence goes on along the minus strand of CM022757.1, from coordinate 30,575,239 downwards.
GCCATGACTTGGAATCAACCAATACAAAAAACTTGGTCACAGAACGTTCTGGAGGCCACTTGAAAGTCTTGATGTGGTATGGTGGACCATGGTGAACTGCCCTTAGAAAAGCTATTTTTGATGATTTTCTCACCCATCAAATATATGATTCGCATTTGTTACTGGGTGCACATAGCTTCTAAACATTAAAAATCTTCAATAATGATTTGTATGTTGTTAGCAATTGCTTAAATGGGTTTGTGGCCTAGAAGCAACACTGTGTGACAGTGGAATTGATGTGCAGAGAATGTTACGGTTAATGTGTATTGTGTTATTATTATTACATGTAAGCACCTTTTTGTAGTATGTATTCAATATGATTGTCATGTACTAGTGTACAGTATATTACACTAATGCACAGCTTCCCAACCCTTGTACTACCTGTCCTGTCCTGCTCTAACAAACCCAATTCCACTGTTAATTAATTGAGTAGGTGAATCAGGTGTGTTGGAAGCAGGAAAACAGTAGACCAGGGTTGGGAACCTGTGTCCTAATGTCACTATTACTCAGAAAATGCAATGCTCATTTTCCTATGTTGCAGGCACAGGTTTTGATGAAAATTCACTGGCAGAAACAAGTTATTTTATACATAAACATGTCTACAATCTATGAATATGCAGTCTCATGATTTGCTCAACTTGATCAAATATGATTATATGATTTCGGAGAGAATAGTGAAAGTTTAAGGAAGGCCACAGGTTTGACGGGGAAACATGACCAAACAAGACTACTGGACATTGAGGGTAGAAAGCTGAGGCAAATGCAAGTTTTGCAAATGCAAATCTTCTATGAACGCATATAGTTTGGTTTAAGTATAATGTGTACCACTGCTTTTACTGGACAAAAAAACATTTTAATGGACCTTCACATGCAGGATTTCCTTTTCAAGTTATATTTTAATATTTAGCATTGAATTGTATTGCCACTCACCAATTTCTTTGTAAATACTAAAATAAAATTAACTTTTTCATGATGATCTAGTTCTTTGATTATTTTCTTTCTGTTGTCACAATGTTGTCTCCAAGCAACATACCTAAAAAGCATCCACTCAAATATAATTTTTTTTTTTTTTAAATATTTTTTTTTCATGCTTTTAATAAATCTTTTTGGCCTGCCACCATATCAGTGAATCTAAACTAGTGCTTGCATTTTGCAAAAGGACATGATCACACACCAGTGCTCAACCGTTTTACGGCAAACAAGAGAGCACGGTACTTACCTACTATAGGCCTGTAGTGGGAGAAATACATGTATCTCGGCTACTACATAGATGGTAAGTAAGTTTGGGATGCAGCCCACAGTTTCAAGCAGTCGTCTATTTGCACATATAGCATGACAAATAATTAACTGCACTTGAAGTTATCGTAAAAATTTTAAATAAAGACACCCAAAACTGTAAACGGTACCATAACGAAGATGAACTGTATGTTGATACGTAAAAGTCTGGAGGAAACGTCGGACAGCGTGGTGCCGTGACGTAATGATGTGTGCAGTTAATCTAATTATGTTCTATAACATGTAAAATGGGAACATGAAAGGAGTATTCTAAAAGCGACTCATGTAAACACTTTAATCACAATATTGTCTTATTCAGAATAAGGTCAATAATTAAATTACTGCTGTCCATGTAAACGTAGTCATTGTCAGACAGTGTTTGATAACTAAAATACCCCCCCGCTCTCTATTTTTTGCCACTATCATCCAGACCAGGATGTCCTCCAGGAGATTTTTTTATTTAATTAAATTTTTATACCACACCGTGATTTCGACTTTGGTATCAGGAATCGTGTACGTTTGTGGCGGAGGCATTAAAATCAGTGAAGAATGTTTTTCCTGTCCTAAAATAAATCCTATATCTTTACTGACATTGATGTAATGATTGAGTTAATAATCATTTCTGTTAGTAGCTTGATTCATTTTTATTTTTTTTAGAGCAGCCATATGTAACTTTTTTTAGGGGGATTTGTAACTACTACATGGTCATATCCCTCACCGTGTGGTTTAATGTGAATCAAGTACTTGTGTGAAACTGCAGACCGATTATCTCCTTCAATTATAAGCTTCTTAGTACTACTGAGGCAAAACCACAGTGAGCAACCAGAACAGCTTCAGTGTGCCTTGGCATAGATTATACAGAGAGAGAACATCATTCTTCGAAATATATTTTAGTAGGTGTTGGAAATTGGTGGTGGAGAGGACTGTCCAAAATCTCCTACAGGTATTTAGATCCAATGACTGAGATCTGTGAAAGCCATAGCATATGATTTTCATATAAACTATATAGTGAGCTTTCTTGCTTGCCCTGTGGATGGCGACATTGTCATTGCGGAAGGATAGAAATGATTCATCATAGGATAAATGTAATCGATCAGAATAACTTTGTATTGATTCGCAGTGACCCTTCTCTCTAAGGGGACAAGTGGATATTGTTTCATGGGTGGATATTGTCAGTAAAATGCCCCACAGCAGAACAGAGCCACCGTTTTGTTTTTCATTTGTCACCAGTCTGTATGCATGTGTGCAGGATATACACAGGACTGCAGACATTAATATTATTTCCAAAATCATGATTAATTGAGAGTGTTTCTCTAAAAATAATTTTTTTAATGGCTGTTGTTCAAATGTTAGAATACAGGTCTGGTCATAGTGGAATATATTTGCATGTGTAGACATACAGATTAACTAGCACAAAGACAAACGGAGACAGAACACACTGTCCAGTACAATATACTCACCTTTCATTGTGAAGAACGGCAGCATTACGCAGTTCAGTGATTTCATCACCTTACCATTATGCTCCAGTCTATTTAACTCATCAGCTGTTAATTAGGAGCATTAGAGCAGGAAAACATTAAACACCGCAGTGCTGCAGTCCTCCAGCATTTAATTTTGAGACGCTCAGATATAAAAATCCGACAGCAGGGGTTAAACAGAATTTTTTTGCATGAATAAATAGAGCAGAGTTTCAGAAATGTAAATGATAGAAATGATAGAATTGCACTGTTCCGTAGAAAAGCTTTCACTTCAAAATTGCTACGTGTACAAGCATTAATCACTGCTATGTAAAAACTCTTTCTGTCTATTTTTGCTAGTTTAAAGGCTTTACTGAGTCATATTTTTGCCATAAAATTAATCAGTAATTATGTTGATCCTGAAATTAATATTTCAGGGACAGAAATCGATAGAAATCTAAAATGAACTGTACAGTTCCAAAGTTGCTGGCACCCATGAAACAAGTCGTGCTCTCAGACCTCCGACAGCCATACTACATTACAGAAATGAATGCTGAATTTTTCTTTACATTTCTGATCTCCAGCTAGTGACCTTTTTAGTCAGCTCCAAAGCACCTTTTATTTGTCTTTTTTTTATCAGCGCAATAAAAAATTCTTAAATGCGTTGTTCTTGTCTGGCATCTGGACTAAAACTACTGTCGAAAAAAGAATTGAACCGTTGAAAAACTATGGGATTAGATTTATAGAACCTTTAAAAGTATAGAACGTATCGTTTCAAGAAATGAACAAAAATATACAATGAGAGAAGAAAAACACTCTGAAACTAAAAACAGTGAATTCAGTGACAAAAATGTAACATGGTCTTCAAATTAACACTTTTCTAAGCTTTGATTTCGCTAATCATGGTTTATGAATGTGCTGCCAGAGTTTTTGTTTACACTCTGCAGGTTTATGATCACCATTCTGGCACAAATCTCTCGTGTGGGTGGGGCTTAACAGCTCTTTATTCTTATTGGCTAGTGAGATTTGGTTCGACAGCTCCCTGACCAGGAAGTAGAGTCTTCGTTGTCACAAATTTTGGAAGGCGTTCTGGATGCGATTATCTGTATAGTTATAGTGTTTGTACTTTGTTGATGAAATTACTTACTTACTTAGTATAATTAGTTCTTAAATAATATTTAAGGTTTGGGTAGTCTCATACAACTATTTTATCAAGATGAGCTCTCACCAGCGTCGTCGTCATTATCATCAACTTCATGCTCCTCAGCTGGACATTCGAGCTGTTGATCCAAATCTCACTAGTCAATGAGAGCAAAGCGCTGTTAAGCCCCGCCCACACAAGAGATTTGTGCCAGAATGGCGAACGTAAACTTGTGAAGTGTAAACGAAAACTTTGGTAGCACATATTCATAAACCATGATTATCGAAAATGAAACTTCGAAAAGTGTTAACAAAGAAAGCGGTTTGTTTGAAGACCATGTTAAACTGTTTTCAGATTCAGAGTTTCTTTCTTCTCTCGTTGTATATTTTTGTTCATTTCTTAAAAAGTTACATTCAGTACTTTTAGCAAAAATTTTATTCCATAGAAAACACACATGCTCTTACTGTGCAGTCCATTCAGTGAAGTGAATAACTGAACACTTTCCCCCCCAATTAAAAGGGAACTAGGGCAGATACACATCATTAATGTAGTGGTAAGAACACATAAGACATAGATATTCAAATATAGCACACAAATACACGGGCAACTCATAGTGTTTATAGAAAAAAAAAACTTTAGTTGATAAACCTTGTGTCCCAAAATCCATATTTACTAAGAATATTTGTCACTAATCATTATTTTGCATGACACCACAAAGGTACTGAGATGAATACTGTGGTTTGTTTTTTTGCAAAGATATTTTAGACAATGATCCAATATGAACAGCATATGAATAGATACTCCACAGTGTTAAGCTGATTTTCTACTGCTACATTTGCAGTACAATGTGGTGTTACATCTTAGATAAAAAATAAAATAAAATAAAAAAACAATAATTAGTTGGTAAAATATTATCCCGTTTCACTTTTCTCCCACCTCTCCATCAATAAAAGTACAACAATATTTCAATATTGTAATGAGTTTCCATGTAGCAGTACCATGAGCACTGCTGAGTACGTTTACTAATATGTAGAAAACTAGCATTAAAGAGATCAATAAGATGAATTGGCCACTGAAACACTCCGGTACAAAAGTGTATCACAGCTCACAGCAATGACATCTGCTTCAACTTCTGTAGATGATAAAACTACTTCAGACACACTGTAAGTACATCATTTGTATAGTAACACAAGGAACAATTATGCCTCGAGATGTGCTCTGCTGGTAGATTTTTTTTTTAAAGAAAAAAAAAGTCAATAAATAAGTACACTTCCCTTTCTTTTCTCATGGATGGTGTAGCGTTGCATAGCAGGGTTGGACCTCAGGGTCAGGCTGAAACGCACTGACCACTGAAAGTCCTGCCGTGGTCCATGACACCGGTGATGAAGGTGATGAGGATGGTTGTGGTGGTGCTGAAGATGATGAGGATGGGTCAGTAAACCCAGTTAACTGGTACCCATTGAGGTTCTGCGCACAGCTGTTCCACAGCCGCCTGCAGTTTCTCAAAAGCCTTATCCAGATTATCGTTCGCTATTGTCAAGTCAAAGTAATGGTTATACGCCCGTTTGATCCTGGCACTCTCGTCCACTGTTTTCTTTAAGTCCGTTTCCTGCGAGAGAGACACAAACGTCAGGGCGCGTCTTCAAAGCATGCAAACAACAAGTGTACACACATTTAAGTGTACACAGTCTTTAATGTCTTAGCTGACAGGAGAATACAGTTAAGTTAAATATGAGACTGACCGTCAGTAGTTTGGTGGTGATTCCTGCATCCACCACAGCTTTGTGCATGGCTCGTAGTGTGTCCAGCTCAGGAGCAGCGATGAAAACCACAAACGGCATAAACTCTGCTGTTCTTAACACCTTCAGTGCCTGGCAATGATGGTCATTATTCAGTACATTATTACTGGAGTCATATTGTCTGTTATAAAACCTGATTTATCTACACAACAAACCTGGCCCTGCACTATACACAACATTGCATCTTTATTTTATCTTTATTTATCTGCAGAGGCTGAAATATTTGTTACAATGTTGATATCATAACATACTGATCAGTTATAACTCATCAACTGAAGCAGCAAGAGCTTTTACTAATAACTCAGCTTATCTAAGTACTAGTACTGTCCAAAACCTTCTAAACTGAATTGAAATTTTAATCACTTTAAAGAGATAGTATTGAGATCCATTTAAATATTAATGAGCTTATAAGTCTAGAACAGCAACACTCTGATCTTATTTCATAAACCACCAGAGGAAACCGTCACTAATCAAATAACATTATATTTATTATATACAGGGTTGGGAGGGTTACTTTGTGCTAAAAAATTGTGCTACCACCCACTACCAAGATAACAGCTCTGAGTCTTCTCCTATAATGCCTGATGAGGTTGGAGAATCAGACTCAGCAAGGGATCTGAGACCGTTCCTCCATACAGAATCTCTCCAGATCCTTCACATTTCGAGGTTGGTGCACTCTCCTTTTCAGTTCACCCCACAGGTTTTGTATGGGTTTCGAGTCAGAGGACTGGGATGGCCATGGCAGGACCTTCATTTTGTGGTCAGTAAAACATTTTTGTGTTGATTTTGATGTATGTTTTGGATCACTGCAGAAAGATCAAACCACGGCCCATTTTAAGCTTTCTGGTAGAGGCAGTCACGTTTTCATTTAGTATCTGTTAATATTTGATAAGAGTCCATGATGCCATGTATCCTAACAAAATGTCCAGGTGTTCTGGGAGGAAAAAAACCCAAAACATTAAAGAGTCACCACCATATTTAACCGTGGGCATGAGGTACTTTTCCATATGGCTACCTCTCTGTGTGCGCCAAAACCACCTCTGGTGTTTATTGCCAAAAAGCTTTATTTCGGTTTCATCTGACCATAGAACCCAATCCAATTTGAAGTTCAGTAGTGTCTGGCAAACTGAAGACGCTTGAGTTTTTGGATGAGAGTAGAAGCTTTTTTTCTTGAAACCCTTCCAAACAACTTGTGGTGATGTAGGTGACCACAGATTGTATTTTTGGAGACTTGCTGTCAACAAGACGCAACTAACTTCTGTGATCCTCCAGCTGTGATCCTTGGAGATTTGTTGGCCATTCAAACCATTTTCTTCAAAGTGCGTTGAGACAATATAGACACGTCCTCTTTCAGTTTCATTCGGAATATTTCCAGTTGACTTCTTAATTCTTACCCTAATGGTGAAAATGGGCATTTTCAATGCATGTGCTATTTTCCTATAGCCACTTCCCATTTTGTGAAGCTCAACAACCTTTTACCAAACATCACAGCCATATTCCTTGGTCTTACCCATTGTAATGAATGACTAAGGGAATTTGGCCTGTGTTACCTCATATTTATACCCCTGTGAAACAGGAAGTCGTCTTTGAAAAATTTCCTGTTCCTAATCACCCAGGTGTACTAAAAAATTGTAAAATATCAATGGGAATATACATAAAATATATTTTTGTCATATGAAGTCATTGGGGTGCCAATAATTGTTTCACACCTATATATAAAATAGATTATTTATTTTTTTGATAAATCTGTGTGTTGTGTTTGCAATTGTTTGATATCCATGAGAGCAGAATATTTTTATGAATCTTTTAAACAAAAGATCAAAAGGTTATACAATAAAGACAATTTTTCACAGCCTTCCTTACTCATATTTACCAAGGGTGCCAATATTATAAGTTTAGATTTGTAACGTAATGCCCATGATTTCAGCCTAATTGTAGCAATGCCATGACCATTGTGACTCATAATTCTGTGGCTTATTTCTGTGGATAATTAAGTGGCTGTTGGAAATTGGTCGAATTACATTACTTAATAAAATTTTAAGTATGCTAGCGATGACATGCACTCGTTCAGAGCACCCTTTCTACATCAACCCAATCAACTGAGTGTCACTGATTGGAGTTAAAAAACAAAAGATCAGAAAACACCCGTTGACTTACTTTACGTGAGTAAAAACAATGTATGTATAACCTGATATAAATGTTGTCAGCAAATCTGCCATGGTACTCTGGTCAAATACAGATATGGTTTCTCTGTCTCCCTACAGCCACGTCTATGATTTTTACATTTTATGCATAAATATGGTGAAAATTCAAGAGTGTAATTTTGGTTTTCTATAGTAGAGAACAATCTCTCACACTCCTCTGCAAGCATATTTTCCGAGGTCAGAACAGTCAATTTGTGAGTCTGAATGTTGCTGGGTTCTGAGCCATTCTTTTGCATACTATGTGATCAAATCCTGCAGATGCCACTGCATGGTAGATGTCTATTTATGATCGCGCGCTACTCTATCACATAAGCTGGGTGCAAAAATACCCCCAAGAGTAATCATTTTTCTTTAAATTTTAGCTAAACTTGAATAATATAAAAAATATTTGGCGCAGGCATCATTTCCACTGGGCACAGAACGGATATGTCTGGGATATACCTGGGATATGTTTTTCCATACTGCTTTCCTGCAGTAAACTTTGTTCTGACAGCCCTTATAAATATTGCTCCACTGTTTTTAATGATAAAAACAATATTAAAGTCCAGACACCTGTTGTCTGCTCACCTGTGGGTTGACATCCAGTATGCAGGTGCGACCGGCGTTTACCACCTCGTGAATCGAGTCGATTTTGGTGCCATACAGATTCCCATCATACTCCCCATGCTCAAGGTAGCGGCCGGCTTTAATGTCCATCTCCATTTCTGCTCTGGACACAAAGCAGTATGACTGACCGTCCTTCTCTTCGTCACGTGGTCGCCGACATGTGACTGATGGGAGAGAGAGAAACCACGGGATCAATATTTCACCATAATATTTTAACAGTACTGCTAACATTAAAATCAGGTTATACGATATTATTGAAAATATTAAATTGACTGATGAGAACAGACTGTGAGGAAAGACGTGAACTCCAGGAGTAATAATTAAACCTACAGGGAACAGTGGTGCCAAAGAGCAGTGGGTTTAACATGATCAGCCTGTTCTTCAGGCTTCTGCGACCGACACCCTGAGCACCAATCAGGATAAGTGTCTTCCTCTGGAATGGAGGCATCCTAGCTACCTCCTCATAGATTTGAAGCTCATGACGATCAAATTCTAATACAGACAGGAAGTGGGTGTAGATGACCGGAAAAGAGAAAGAAAATATTAGATGTGCCCATGTTTCAGACACCTCATATTCAAAAAAAGAAAAAAATCTTCACTCTTTACAGAAGATACAATAAAACATCTCCCTGTTGTGCCAACCTGCATTTTTTGCTGTTAAGTACATCATTTTCTTTTTCTTCCTTTTTCCAGTTATCGTTCCACAGAGAATTCCTGGAATTTAAGAAAAGGGAAAACACATTGCAGTGAGGGCAGGGTATGACTGATACCAAATTCACTCCTCTCTGATCTAATAACAGCATTCAAAGAAATATCATTATTAATATCTACCATTTTGTTTATAAGGGTTTAAACAAAAAACCCATTCCTAACATACCTGAGCCTTCCATGTCTCTCCGTACAAATGCTTTCCTCTTCTCTTCCAAATACTGGCTTGGGATGAGACCGGTGCGGCCTCCAACTACACTACACGCCTGAGGGACACACAGGTTATCATGTCAGTGAGTGCTTACACAACTTAATGGGTTACTTTTTATTTCGTTTCATTTAACTCTACATGAATGGTATTAAACTGTATACAATTGTACATGCTGAACTAGCACAAGAGACCAGAAACATTCAGATGTGCTACCAACCTGCCACCAGTTGGGGTCCTCCCTGTTCACAATGTGCAAGATCTCTCCTTTGGAAAAAGCCAGACCTGCTTCTTTACAGGGAATGAGGTTGTCTGTTTCAGGGTTGTACTTGAAATGAGGTCTCAAATACACCTAAAAACAGAAAGTGTTATTTTTAAGTGAATGTTAATTGAAAGCACAATTACACTCACTCACTCTCACTCTCTCTCTCTCACACACACACAAAACCGGTCAAAAGTTTAGGGACACGTGACTGAAATGTTTCTCCTAATCTTAAAAATCGTTTGATCTGAAGATGTATAATTAAATGTTTGAAATCGGCGTTTTAGGCAAAAATAGATTTGTGCCAATATATTAATTTCTCATATTCATATATTCTTCAGAATACTAACAATATTTTTTTTAATGGATCACTTGGAGCAAAATATTCAGAAAAGCAGCCGATAAGGTGTGTATTCCTCTAATAATGTTTAAAAAGAATCTCAGGAGGATTCCTTAAGAAATTGGTTGAGAAAATGCCAAGAATGCATTTCTGGAAATTCTAGGAAAAAAGAGCATCCACTTTGAAGACGCTAAAATGCTAGATTATTCTGATTTATTTTAGATTTTTTATCACATCATAATTCCCATAGTTCCATTTGTGTTACTCCAGAGTTTTGATGGGGGGCCTAAACTTTTGACTGGTAATGTGAATATATACATCACTATAAAGCATTTTTGAGTTTTTGAGGCAACTATGGGGGGAAAATACAAGTGTATGTAGTAGGTTTGATATTCAAAGACAGCTTCATTGAACTTATAAGTGATTACAGAATTGAGTGTAAAGGAGGACAGGACAATCTTAAGCTTGAACATGCAACTGGCTGACATGCTGCCTTTATTCATGCTGCAGATGGTGCGTATGCATGTGTAATTCTGTGCACTCAGTCTATTTGCATGTGTCAGGAGAAACAAACATTTTTTTTTTTTTTTTTTTTTACAAATGGATTGTTGGAAAAACATTTTTTGTTTGCTGTCTGACATCTACAGTACTTCTTTAGTTTTGAATTGGCTATATGAGGCAAAATAATTCTTCCTTTGCACAGAGTTAGCATTATTCTGTACCTGAGTCCTACCTTTTACGGTTGAAAGCCAATTTTGATAATACAAATTGATATGGACAATCTTTTAGTTCCATTTTAACTTACATTTATAAACATAGTATAGAACTGCTTTTTACCCCAAAACTGTTTAATTAAAACAAAAAAGGAGCATAACAAATTTTGTATAGGAGTACAAGAGTCAGCCTTAGTGCAAAACCAAAGAAGCAAAAGCCAGACAACAAACATGTCTGAAATGACTACATTTAGAATAAGGGAAAATGTATGCATATTTGCTTTTTTTTCCCATCAAGCATTTCATTAACTTCATCAGGTAACGTAATAAACCGACCGTCAGTCCTCTTCATATGAGATGATCTGCAATATTTGCATGAGATATTATTAATTTTACAAATGAATAGCTTAACATGCTGTATTAATGAGTTATAAATCTCAAACTAGACTCTTAGTTTGTCTTTCATGTAGCTCTACGCTTAAGGCCAAGGAGGATATTGTCAACAAGAAAGCATACCATGTTTTTATAAAAAATATTTAGATGGCTTTTAACCTTAGTTCCTGTTGTGTGTACTGTCAATATACAACCTCTGCCTGTTCTCTAAGCACAGTGAAATAGAGCAAAGGGCACTTGTGTGTGAGAAACAGCTTTTATCATATTACACGTCTGCATCATACGAGGTTACAAACAGACCTGTATCACTGAATGTAAGGAACATTTACATACAGAATCGCTCTGATTTCACTCCAAGAAAGCCATGAAGATTGAGTTAACCTATTTCCATCACATCCCAGACCTCCTTAAAGAGTGTGTGCATGTGTGTGTCCATGTTCCTCTCTCCAAGTCTCTCCTCCCATCTGTCCTAGATAGCACAGTGTGTTATTAATAGGAATGGGCAGGCTCAGTTTCAGCTGAGTGGCATTCTTCCGAGTCAGCCTGAGGGCAAGTCTCTCCTCCTTGTGTGTGACTGGAGAATCAGACCTCTACTCCTTTACTACACCAGTTAACAGATGAGTAAAGAGACCATAGCCAAGACCAGTCCACGTGTTCTGACGCTGAAAATTTGAAGTATATAGCCATGTACAGTAGATAGAAAATTATTTCCATTATACTAATATCCTTTGAAATATAATAATTGGCACAAAAGCTAATATGGCTCTAGAATGGTCACATTTTAACTCTAGACCTTTCTAATTCTAGCTACTCTAACATGCATGTTTACCTACAGTCTGACAGGTTCATGAAGCTCAGGTGAGGACACAGTTTGATAAAAATCTGCAGAGTATCAGTTTGCTGTTTTCCGTTCACCCACCTGTGCAGCTGTGGGTGTGTCTCTGTAGCTGGGCAAGATTTTGAGGGTGACACTTCCATTGATGTCCTTCAACATCTCCTGCAATGCCGTAGGATCACTGCCCACCTCCTGGCCGTTCAGCTCCCGAATGACGTCGCCCGTGTGCAGCATGCCCTGCCTGTCAATCATGCTGCCATGGAGAATGCGTGCGATCACAAGCTCGCCATTCTCCACTCGGAATGTCACACCCTAAAAAAGACCACACGCTTTGAATCTTGCAGACTTTGAGTGCACGCACAGAAACAAGCATTCGCCACATTCATTCTGTGATCACAGCTTTCAGCACCCACATCTAATAAATTCCAATATTCCCAAACAGCCTTTCTTTTTACTAGTTACTAAAGTTCAATTGACGTCTTAAGTCCACTCTATAAGTTCCGTAAGTTCCAAAATGCACAAGCCATAAGCCATTATGCTCTTAGACACCATTTTGAGCCTCGGAAACCTAAACCAAGATATTCAAACCCAGCAACGATCACTAGGATATCTGTCTGGTAGTAACTGCCCCTCACACATTTCAATACATACCAAGAATAAACATTAATATACGATCAAAAATCAATACAAATTCTTTACTACTTATACACATTCACTGTCCACTTTATTAGCAATCATTTTACATGGTAGAATTCCACAATGTGTTAGAAACATTCCTTTGTGATTGTGGTCCATGTTCTCATGATTGCATCACTGCAGATAATTACTGCAGATATGTCTGCTGACAATCTCCCATTCTAGCACATCCAAGAGGTCCTCTATTGTATTCAGCGCAGGTGACTAGGGAGGTCACTGAAGAACACTGAACTCATTGTCATGTTCATGAAACCAGTTTGAGACGACAATTGCTTTGTGACATGGTGCATTATCATGCTGGACGTAGCCATTAGAAGCTGTGTAAATTGTTGCCATGAAGGGATTCAAATGGTCAGGAACAATACTCAAATGGGCTAAGACATTGGCCCAATGTGTGCCAGGAAAATATTCCCCACACCATTACAAAACTTCCACCAGCCTGCACTGTTCACACAAGGCAGTTTGGATTAATGCTGATGTCAAACTGATCGTGACTGTTGTGTATGAAAATCCCAGGAGATCACTTTCTGAAATAGTCAAACCAGCCCCCACCGGACACTAACAACACTGACATTCTGCTGTTTGGTTTGAATATTAACTGAAGCATTTATTAAGGCTGACTTTTACTTTATCTTAATAAAGTGGCCAGTAATATATTATTATAGTATATTATTGTACTATATCTTTTCAGGTCTAGGTGCATTAGGCAAATTGGGGAGATATTACTATTATTTTTAAATAGTTGGTTTTTATTCCAGTTTAAGTATTAGAATATGCTGCCTCAAAAAAGTTTGCATTATGACAAAGATCTTTTGGATATTAAAGCAAATTATAATCTGGTGTCTAGACAACAGGAGATGTGGTTCAGAAACATTAATTCCAATTCTGACAGGCTGAAAAATACATGAGTTCCCTCACCAGCGGCTCTCCTGCCTTCTTCTGGATGCTGATCATACGCACAGTGTCCACTGGCATAAGAGAGGTGCTGCTCTTGGTAGTGTTGTTTGCCGCAGGTGGAGGTGTTTCAAAGGATTTAGCAGCCACCTGATCGTGAGTTTCCATTAAGGACTGGAAACATGAAAACATATCAGTAAATGAGCTAAATTCAATACATATGGTCTTATGGGGACATTTCATCCCGTAGGACCAGCCATAGGCACTACCCCTTATAAAACCCTATGGAGGTAATGAACTTGTAGATGAGGGCAAAGCCGCTGACTGGCCCTCCAAGACCATAATTGTGGAACACTGACACAGAGCCACCGAACAGTTGTTATTTACTGCTCCAACACATGTATTAAACCTGGTATTTATCTACTGAATTAAATCAAAAGTCTTTGAGCAGGGAAATCATTTAAAAAATGTGATTAACAAATAAAAACTTCCCAGGATAATTACAGACTTTACTTGTACCACAGTGTTAGCAGCTCATTGGACACCACTTATTTCCATTCCTCATGAATTAGTGAAGATTACCAGAATCGGTGTCATTGTCACCTGGAAGTGCGGTTCCTTGAGAATCTTGGAGAGCTCTGCTGCGCTGTCATTATGCTCGGCCAGGCCACTGATGTCAGACAGAATCTCGCTCACTAGCTCCACGTTGTTGTTCCGCACTGCCTCGAGCTTCACATCCTCCAGTCTCTCATGAGCCTGGGGAAAGGGATAGACTACATTCACTACAGAAAAAACTGTCCCTGGACTCACATTATCTTTAGGATAGGGAATTATATGATTACATATAACACACTTGGAATTATGCTGTGACAAAGAAATACTATTAAGTAAAAGCTATTTTGTATTTTACATTTTTAACAGTATTTCTGCTTTGCACATCCACAAGACTTTATCTAAAGATCCCAAATAGTGGAGCCAACTATGTTTTTTTTTTTTTACTTTGTCTCCACTATTTCTGTTCTTGGCTCTGTCCAAATTTGATTAATTAGCTTATCACTTTCTTGTTTCTGCCCGTGGCCATGACTCCTAAGGGGAAATGCAACAAATAAATTCCTAGTTGGACTGTAGCTGACTGCAAATATTACGCTTCTTCCAGGGTGACAGATTGTGTTGAGTGTAGACAAAAACACATACCATATCAAGAAATTGGATATACACAGACATACACAAAAATACACACACTGACATGCAGAAGCACAACAATGTTTGCTAAAATTATAATGACTTCATACTCATATATAATATTAAAGACAGATGCACTTGAGTGAATCCCTGATCAATAAAGCAAATAAACAGACAACATTTTGGGTACCTTGGCCAGAGAGCGGACTATGGGACTCTCCATGATGCCACGGAGGAAGATGAGGTCAATGTCTTTGGCACCGGTGGAGGGAGGCAACTCCTTGAGGTTATCCAACACTTTCTGCATAGCTAGAGGAGAGATATAACAATTTACATTAGACAAAAATGCACTCATATAAAAGCATATTCCAGTGTCAGACAGAACATTAATTTATTGTTTATTGGGAGCCCAAGTAACATTATGAGATGCCGTGAAATGACTCAAAACCCCCTTATAACAACAAGCACAATTATATATGCAGTTTTCAGCCTGACTGAAGATGGAGAACAGCTGAGTTAGTGAATTAGTGCTGGATAGTATGATGTTACAGTGTAATTTCAGTGCTACTTATAGTCACTATGTGGATTAACATTGCAGTCTTATGCCTCATGCCATCAGTGTCAACAGCATAAATATCAATACCGTAACAGTGTCTTAAAAAAAAAAAAAGACATACATTATATCTAGAATTAATTCCACAACCTGCTCTGTGATGAATGGACTACCTAACAAAGAGACTCAAAAGGAAACTTATCCTCTTCTGCATGTGACACTGTGATTATATTGGGTTAGAATAGTAAAAACAAAATCAAAAAGGCCATTCATTCATTGTCACTTCTACTGCACTTTAAAAGCTGAATGTCTAAAGAAAGAAGAGCAAAATCTCAACTTCATCAATCCTCTCCAAACTTAATAACAATCTTTAGACTGAAAAATTCATTCATACTCTATACATGCTATTTTGTTCAATCATGTCTTTTTTAATTATCTAGAACCGTATAAAATACAGCCACATATCAAAGTACAATAAAACACTACAAATTGTTTCAGAATTCAAAATGGTAGCTAAAAATACACTTGTCTGCAATCAACTCCTAAAACTTGCTCAATTTTACCAGATCAAGCAGAATTCCCAGTGATTGTGCCGTTTGGTGTTTTGTTTTGTTTTTTATCACCTCGGGCCACAAAAAAATGGGGCCTTGGTTAAAAGCTGTAATTTATCAAAGGTTAATTTAGGATCTGATCAAAAGTGAAATGTGGAAAATTTTTAAACCAGCATCCATTCTTGTAACCTTGAACTAGTTGTGGGAAAGTCATTACCCCTTGTCCAATTTGCACTATTTGTGCATTACTTTATATTCATTAACATTTTATAGTAAGAGCCTAAGATAGTTAAGTATAATTAGTGGCCAAACATCAATTGTTTATTGACGTGTTCACTTGCTACAAAAATTATTGTTTATTAGTAATTATTAATGCTTTTTAACATTACCACTGAGAATTTTCACATTCAGGTTTAATGTTCAGGTTTAAGCAGTATCAGCCTAATAAATTATTGCAATAGCACAAAAATTTCAGGATTTGTGTTTTAGTTTTCATCAGATTTGTCCTGAATTTTAGCTAAAACTTCTCATATAGGTTTACTACTGCTTTAGATTTCAAACCCTACTCCATTTGTTAGCTACACTGCTGAGAAAAAGTATTTGATATCCTGATTTCTTCTGTTTTTGTGTACACATACTAAATGGTTTCGGAAATTAAATATAAATCTAGGATAAAACAAAGGCAACCTGAGTAAACACAAAATAAAGTTCTTAAATGATAAGTGTTACGTAAGACAATCAGTACATTTACACGGACAACAATAATCCAACATTAACCCGATTAAGTCAATATTCTGATTAAGAAACTACCATGTAAACAGCAATTTTTTATTACCTTAATCCATCCAATTAAAGTCATACTCGAAGTAAACACAAATCAAATTAAGACATGTGGAGTATTCCTGTTTTAGTTACATTATCGACGTGTATTACAGACATGTAAACACCTTAATCACACTATTAACGTTGTGTGGGAGTTTTCAACGCATTTTGCACAAGCACACGATTACACATGGCAGTGCGCAACCATTTTACGGCAAAAAAGAGAGCAGACTGCATCTGAAATCGCGTACTTACCTAGCATATAGAAGGCGAAATACATACATCTCGGCCACGATATAGAAGGGAAGTACACGGTTTGGGACACAGCCCACAGCTTCAAGCTGTCGTCCATTTGCACGTATAGCATGACAAACAACTAACTGCACTTGAAGCATTCGTAAAAATTTTAAATAAAAATACCCAAAACTGTATATGGTCCCACAATGAAGACGAACTGTATGTTGATAAGTAAAATTCTGGAGGGACGGCATGGCGCAGTGATGTAATGACGTGTGCCATTAATCGCTCCATGTTCTATAACATGTAAAACAGGAACATGAAAGGAGTATTCTAAAAGTGACTCATGTAAACACCTTAATCACAATATTGTCTTACTCAGAATAAGGTCAATAATTAGATTACTGCTGTCCATGTAAACGTAGTCAATGATCCAAAGCATAGGAGTAAGTCCTAGTCCTAGAAGTACGTGAAAGACTGATCTCCAGTTATCAGATGTGTTTGGATGCAGTTATTGCTGCTAAAGGTGGCACAACCAGATTTTAAGTTTAAGGGGGCAATTAGTTTTTGATATGTGTGATAGGTGTTGGATAACTTCTTTTTTGCTTCAATTAAAAAAAATAAATCTACTCTATTGTGTTTACTCAGGTTGCCTTTGTCTTATGTTGTATATTGTTTGAAGATCTAAAAATATTCAGTATGCGATATACACACAAAAACAGAAGAAATCAGTGGAGGCTTAATGGTTAAGGTGGTGGGCACAGCAGAGATGCCACTGTTGGGCCCTTGAGCAAGACCCTTAACCCTCTCTGCTCCAGCTCTAAGGGGCGCAGAGGGGCGCAACCCTGCACCTTGACTCCAACTTCCTAACAACCTGAGAAATACGGAAAAAGAATTTCATTGTGCTGTTATGTATTAAATAAAAATCAGGATGGCTAGCTATATATATATATCAAATCACTTAAGAAGCAGATATTTACAGAGGGATGTGAAAACCTGTCACCACTTCCAACAATGTGAGTAAGAGAGGTAAAAATCTTTGAGACTGCATTGTTCAGAAGGGGGGGTTGTATTTGGGATTGTTAAGGGTGCTTTGGAATGATTAAAATCGTTCTTCAGGAAAACAGTCATGAGAAGAAGTGAAACAATAAATACTTATTTAAGGCTATGAGTTGATTTAAATATAAATTGTTCTATATGTGTATGGAAAATCCTTCTGATGTTGGTGTGACTGAATTCTGGAAAACAGCCAAAAATGATGGAAAATCTGGTTTTCAACCAAATTTGAGTTTGTCTGACAATAACATACATCTCTATGGTAAGAAAAATAATAATAATAATTATTATATATATATATATATATATATATATATATATATATATATATATATATATATATATATATATATATATATATATGTGTGTGTGTGTGTGTGTGTGTGTGTGTGTATATATTTTATTTTTATTTTATCTTTACTGAAATTTACATATTTGATCTCTTCTTACTTTCTAAACTGGACTGCCTTCCTTCAAAATCAGTTAAGGTAAGGGAACAGTTTAACAAACACTCCTAGAGATGTCTAAAATCTAAAGATCCCTGAAACCTTGCTAGCTAAGTATGATTTCCTCACACAGTGAATCTTTGATCAAGTTTTTGGACAGTTACATTCCTCAGAGCTGAGGTATTCAAACCTGTCAATATAAAAGCTTCACATGAAGATGAGCCAACGAACATATGAAAGACTGAAAGATGTTTTCTGACACGGTAAATGGAGATTTATTTTTAGTTTGAGATTTATTTTTAGTGAAATAAAATCCTACTGTGTCATACTTAGTAAATAAGTATATAAGTTCTCAAAAAACTGGTAAGCGGGGCTCACGGGGAAAGTGTTTAAATACAACTGCCATAGAGAAATGGACATAACAATAAACGATTCAGTTTAGAATCAGATAGCGGCTGTCAAAATGTCCTGAACCATCTCATCATCGTCAAAACTGAGAAGAGCGCTTACGCACACAGAACAGATAACAGCGGTCATAGTGTCAAATGTTTAAATGACCTGCACATCTTTTATAAAAATTTAATCAATAAAGAACAACGCACATCAGTTAAACTCCACATTAAATAGTCACCTACATTTCATATAGCACCACCACCTATCAGTACAGAAGTGGCAGAACAAATGGATCAATAAATAATGCATCAAAAGCACTCAAGCCACGACAAACAACTCGAGTGGCTTTAAATGGACCGATTCATCACGAAGTGACTTCATTACCATACTGCTAAGCATTTCCATGGTGAGAACACCTACACAAAAACCTCTCACACAGCAAGGACACAAACTGTACAACAGCAAAACACGCTCTTCCAGTTCAAGATTTGCTACTATAACCACCTTTTCTCCAGCACTCTCTTGAACAATGAGAATAATTTTATACAAAATTAAAAAATCATTTGACCCACTCTGCTTCTAAATTTAGAAATGACCTATAGTGTTGCTGTTTCTAATACAATCACATTGAAGAGCTGGGACAAATCAGGCAAGTATGAAGTTGACCAGTTTGGGTATAAATATAAGTTTAAATTTGAAGCCTTTTTATTTAAGCCACTGTAAACATTTTCACCCAGTAAGACATGAGCAGACATGAGCAGACATGAGTTACTCACAACTCAAGCTGTAGTGATCATTCTGTCTAAAGAAGTGAAGAGATGCATTTGATTTTTAATTAAATTCAGGGCAGATGGTGAAAAGGCCACCATCTGGTTTATTCTTATCACCAGATAACTGGGCCATTGATTAAGGAAAGTAAATGAAAGATTAAATGATGACATGTCAGGAAACACACTGCCTTATAACATGTTACATCAATATAAATAATTTTTTTTGTATCTTGCTTTTTGTGTATGTTCCATTCTACCACACTAGAAAAAATTACAGGCAAACGGTGAAATACATTCCTGAGGTCACTGGTATGAAAAAACTAATAAAATATGAGGAGACTGAACCTCATACAAACAGCCCCCGGTTAGGTGGATCAGAAAACAAGCTCTAATGGGACTTCATATGTGTGGCAGCCTGGAAAAACCCTTCAGATGGTCAAATTTGGACATTTTCTACTAAATAAAGTTTTGAATACTACATGTTTTCCCGAACTGATATGTTTCTCTTTTATATATCTCAACCAGAAGTAAAGTTACCACATTTTAAAATCTGCTTACCCCCAAAAGTGAAGGAGAAAAATCACATTTAAAGACTTCATTCCAACTCCAAAAGAAAGATGTCCCACCTACCTCTACATTTATAACCTAATTTCCTTATGGGGGGACTAAGTTTACATTAGGAAGGCATCTGAGTGGTGCAACAGAAATGCCACAGAAACCTGTGACCGGGAGCCATAGGGAGAAAAAACGTCCGTGCTCTCTCGGTAGGAGGGTAGGAGGGCTCTCTCTCCCCTGTCAGTCACAGTGACACTAGCCAATACAGGGAGTCTGTGAGCTCATGTATGTGGAAGAGGGCTGACCTGTGATGCAGCATAAGCAGCAGTTCAAAAAGATGGGGTTGGCTGGCTACATATGTCTAAGAGGAAGCACGGTAGCCTTCACCCTCCATTCGACTTATATCAGAAGTGGGAAGTCGGACCTCTGAGTTATATAATTTTTTGACCGCTGTGCATTCAAGCTACAAAGTTGGAGAAAAAAAATAGACTCCACAAAACAGAGAACGGTGGGTGCTCCTGATTGGCACAACAGAAAAAGTGTTCGCCCTATCATCTGGAGATCTGAATCCTGGTGATGCCATGGATGGGAGTCTAAGACAGCACAATTGGCCATGCTTTCTGGTTACATTTGACTTATCTGGAATTATCAGCTTGGTATGATTCAGTGTATTTATTGCTTTGATTTTTTTTTTTTCGTTGTTACCTGTTAAGTAGTTAAGCGTCCTTCTATGTTTTGACAATGTGCCGTTGGAGGAGCATCACACACAAGGTAAGGTTATAATGTTGCCTAAATAAAAACATTTACATTAAAAACATGTACATCGTAAAGTACATAATGAAATATGACTAGTTTTCCACCACACGCACTTCTGCTGTTAGACCCAGGATTCGTTCATTCCCTCTTTGCCTGTTGTATGCATCTGGAGTTTTTTTCTCTGTGAACTTTCTTTGTGTAGCCTAAGAAATATATTTTGTTCTCGTCTACCTTTAGTTTCCTTCTTACTTCTTTTCTTATTTTCTAAAGATCTCCATCATTTGATTTAAAGTCTTTCAATTCCAGCCTACACATCCCCATGTAAACATGAAGCTGAAAAAATATGTAAAATAGGTCATAGATAAAAGTCTAGAAACAACAAAAGCTGCAGTGACAGAGTAAATGAATGAAACATATCCAGCTCTCTTGCATATTTAAACTAGTCACCTGCACCTTCAGATCTTTCATTTAATTTTCAAGTAGAACAGTCCCTGCAGTTAAAAGTTGTTCAAAGAATGTACATTTCTTTAAGGCAGTTAAATGCATTTTAAAATATTACAATTAGGAAGTGGTAAAGATGTTTGGAAGGTTTTTCTATTTTGTTTGAAAGGTTAGGAGTTCAAATCCCACCACTGCAAATCCCACGGTCACTACTCGGCCCTTGAGAGAGGCCCTTTACCCTTAACTGCTCAGTTGTATAAATGAGACAATTTATAATTTGCTCTGGAAAAGGATGTCTGCCAAATGCCATAAATATCCTTTTTTTATTATTATTATTAAAAACCTTCAACAAAACTATTAATCATTTTAAATCCTTTTTTCAGCACCTTGTCACTGTGTACATATCTGTAAGAAGACAGGAATGCTGATCTGCCTTACACAATAAGTCAGGAAGCAGAAGATATCTTCCTCAGGGGCTTACCTGTACCAGACTTGGCATTAGCAACAGTCATTATTCCTAGACCTTAGGTCAAGTCACAGCTTAAAGAAAACTTGTGGGAGTCTTCAGAATGAGATCAGCACACCTAGAGGACTGGAGGAAGACAAAACCTTCACATGAGAAAAGGTACATTTACACAAGTGAATGAATGTGAATGTTATTGTTACAGTAAGGTAAAAATATGTTGTGCTGTTTACTACAGGCCTAAGCTTGTCTACATAAGAAAACACATCACAATATTACATTTTAATTACAATTTGTCTTGGTGTTGGAGTCAACAACATAGAATTTGTTCATGCAATATACAATCATTTACATAACAAAGAGTAATTTACAGTAAACATACACTAGACTAGGAGTCCTGTGAAATGACATATAGCTCAGGGCCACTGATATTATTCCATTTCCCAAATCTATTTCAGCTCCCAAAACAATGCTTGAAGGTGGACTGGCTAAGCTAAATTGCTTCCTGACCAGGATAAAGCAGTTTCTGAAGATGAATAAATATTAGAGATGCACCGATGTATCAGCAGATAATCGGTATCGGCCGATAAATATTTTGCATGCTATGGGCCATTGGCCAATAGTTTAAAAACATCCGAAGATCAGAGCCAATTATATCCTGTCAATCAAAAATGGGCGGGAAAACACATCAATTTCGTGCTGTGTGTAAAGAAGATGACTCCTGTGTGGAATGATGACAAAACTGCAGTTTGTAAGCCCTTGCACCGGAACTGAGCAGCAGTGAAGCGGGAGTTTCGCCATCGAGTCTAATTTTTATTCCCCCCTGCTCAAGCTGCTCGCTCCAGTACACCATTGAAAGTTTTCGATGAAGAGGAGTTGACAAAAGTATATATTGCACAGAAAAATATATTTGTAGAGTAGTGCATTTCATATCCAGTTAATGTTAATATATAAAAATGTTTATATTATATATTACCAGTTTGATGTTCAATGATGAAGTAGAAATGCTTTTGTTTGTGGTGAGTGAATGCGAGTCTATCAGGAGGTTTTTTAGAATTCAGTCAATGTTAATATGAATTAATAACTTTCAATAAATTAATAAATCTTTAATCTTCAGAAATTAGTTCATGTGTTAATGTTAATTAGAGCATTTGTTTTCTGTTTATGAGAGCAGTTACTGTGAAACAACTTGTTTAAATGGAGAGAATAAAGTTTTTATTTGCATTTCCTTCAGAATTGTGAAATTAATTATTATTAATTTAAACAAAGGCATAAAAGATTATCTGTATCGGCTTATATCACTCTGAATAATCGGTTATTGGTATTGGCTGAGAAATTTAGTATTGGTGAATCTCTAATAAATATTTCCATCTACATGAATTCAGTCCAAAAACAACCCTTATAGCCATACTTTAGTCCACTACAGACTTAAAATCTTAAAACCTATTTATCCATCCATCCATCTTCTACCGCTTAATCCTTTTCAGGGTCACGAGGAACCTGGAGCCTATCCCAGGGAGCATCGGGCACAAGGCAGGGTACACCCTGAACAGGGTGCCAGTCCATCACAATCACATACACACTCACACGCCCATTCGTACACTACGGACACTTTAGACACGCCAATCAGCCTACCATGCATGTCTTTGGAATGGGGGCAGAAACCGGAGTACCCGGAGGAAACCCCTGCAGCAGGGGGAAAACATGCAAACTCCGCACACACATGGCCCCGGAGGGAATCGGACCCCGGAGGTGTGAGGCAAATGTGCTCACCACTAAGCCACCGTGCGCCCCAGACTTAAAACCTTTACCTCAAAATTCTAAAACTAGGGCTGAGTGATATGTAATATTGATCATGTCTGACTAATGACTGACTCCCCTGTTCCTGATTTAGCAGCCTGACTATCAGGACATGATAGGAGCAAACTTCACATAACAAACAGTACAGAGACTCACTTTGATGATGTCAGGAACTTATAATATTAATTGCACATTTTGACTTTATAAAATATTTTTACATCAAACCCAGCATGCCAAATCTTCTGGGCTCCTATAAAGCTCGCTGGTTAACTCTTTATTATTGACGAGTGCAAACAGTCATTTTAGCAAACAAATCAAGGCCTCACCCTATTCAAATAAGAAAAGAATCCAAGCCAATCTCTGCTTGCTCACAGATTTTGAGCAAATACTTTCGCTTAGTAATGGTGTATGTGAACAAGGAATAAAATCATAGAAAAATCCTGTACGTTTCTACTATTTCAGGTTTATTAAATGTTCTGGGGAAAGATTATTCAAAGTAGCTGTGGTTCTAAAGAGCCAGAGTCCAGCATTATTTACCAATGTCCTTATTCAAACAAAGCTGATTCATCATATTAGTTCAGTACCTGCTTTAGTAGTGGAACTGGAAGTGGCAGAAGAAATGGCACCGTACCTTGGATTCTCTATAAATATCAAATGGACATTATGTGTATTCTATACCTGCTAGGGTACATCATTTGGGCACAAACCTATTTTAGTGCATAAATATCCACTACACTTTTCAGACATGCCCAGAAGTGAATAGCTGACTAATTTCAAAGAAAAACACAAGACAGCTCTAGTAAACTCTTTCAGCCATTTATTCTACCAGAATCATACAGTTATACAGATATACACTTACTACTAACCTGTCAGCCCACTCGACCCTGTCCATCAATGGAAAGGGACACCATTATTATTTGGTTGGGATCCATTTTCATAGTGTATTGGGCTGATGTAAGTGTAATAAGTGCAGCAATGTTGCTGGGTTTTGTTTTGTTTTGAACACTGTTTACTCTTACTGACCACTTGGCCAAGGTACCTTGTTAGTCCTTGCTTAGACCATTGTCCAGCAGCATTTACTCAGTGTTACTTTCTAACCACAGCACTTCTGGTGGCTGGATATATTTGGTTGACAGACTGTCTCTCAACCCAGCGATGACATTGTCCATACCAATGCCACACAGACTACCATACCATGACCATCTCCACATCAATGCCATGCTGAGAATAGGGGATTAATGATCCAACAATTTAAATCGATGCATCTATTTAAAATGTCACAATTGAAATGAATTGAGCATAAGTATATGAACAATCATAAATCTGCTATCATCTATTACAATTGGTTATAAATCTATTATTATCAGAAAAAAGACAAACAACTGGTATTTATAAAATTATTAATATTTGCAAAAACCCGATGTGTATATAATTTAATAACCTGGCAAAACTGATCCTTTAAGACTAGTCCTTCTTTAAGTTGTCATTATTCATAAACTAACAGATGACACACACCAGATTCAGTGGTATGGCCAAACATTGAATTGCTGCCCTTTGAAACTAAATTGTATTGAAAACCTGAGGTTTACCCCCCTAGGTGGGAATACTGGTTTTTACAAGTGCTAGAGCAGGGATGTCCAATCTTACATTTATAGCATTTGGCAGATGCCCTTTATCCAGAGTGACTGCATCTCATTTATACAACTGAGCAGTTTTGGGTTAAGAGTCTTGCTCAGGGGAAAGCACTGGGAGCTTAATTTGGTAAGGTCGGTAAGTAGAAAACAACAGCCCTTGCACAAACCAATGTTCTCACTTGCATCATTGTGCCAGTAGCATGCTTCCAAAGTTTTACATTGCAGATGTACCTGATAAAACTGCTAAAGATTACAGGTACAGGGTGTGTGTTCCTAATAAACTGGCAGCTCAGTGTACAATAATGTTTTGTTACTCCACCAAGGAGCATCATTTGAAGCATATTAGTCATGAAAGGCATTGACATCTGTGTCTCTGCCTCAGAGTAAATTGCAACATATTTCATGAATCACATCAGACACGTATAAACAAGACGTGGCAAAGATCCATTTTGACAGACACAGCTACACACATGCATTGAGCATATGACTTTACATAATACATAAAAGTAGGCCTGCAGCAAAAAACATATCATCCACTGTTTTATTAGGAAAGACCTAATACTGTATATTAGTGCAATTTGGTTGCTTTTTAATCAGTCTACTCTGGATATTTATGGCTGCGGTGCTCATGTACACAGACGGATCTGGACAAATTAGCTGAATTAAATTAAAATTAGCTTTAACATGATGTTTGAACATAAATGTGTGTCATCAGTGTGTGTACACTACCACCCTATAATGGTAAAAATCCACCCACTCCTTTTATATATATATATATATATATATATATATATATATATATATATATATATACACACACACACACAAATCATAAACAGTGACTCAAAATGAGTCATTTGCGTTTTCTATCCAATGTGACGTCACGTTGGAACAGTCTCCGCACACAAATGGTGACAGAATCTACCCTATTAGCATAGCTCCTCCCCTGAGTGAGCTGCAAACAGCCCACCATGCTCTCCGCGCTGGAGCAGCTACAGTGGTGAGAAGAATGTCTCAGCTTCGTAAATTTTGTAAATGTTCTGTTGTTAGCTGTAACAGTGACTACGTTTAAATGGACAGCAGTAATCTCATTATTGACCTTATTCTGAATAAGACAATATTGAGATTAAGGTGTTTACATGAGTCACTTTTAGAATACTTCTTTCATGTTCCCGTTTTACATGTTATAGTTCATAGTTCGATTAACAGCACACGTCATTACGTCACGGCACCACGCCATCTGACGTTCCCTCCAGAATTTCACGTATCAACATACAGCTTGTCTTCGTTATGGTACCATTTACAGTTATGGGTGTCTTTATTTTACATTTTTACGAACGCTTCAAGTGCGGTTAATTATTTGTCATGCTATACGTGCAAATAGATGAGGTTGCACACAGTTGCACGCAGAAATACACCATCAACTAGGCTTTAATGTTATTATCATGGGAAGACATTCTTATTGTGGGGAGAATTTCTACCTGTATATCGCAAACGATAAGATATTGCCCATCCCTAATTCACAGTGACCAGAGAAATGTCATTTTTATTTATAACCCGAAAACGCTGACTGTCTGTATAATCCATACATACAGGGCTGAACGCCAGTATTTATAGTGTCAGTCATATTGGTGCTCCTGATTTGTTGTAGCTGTAGTATCCTAAACACAAGCTGTAAAGGCACAGCCCACTTCCAGAAAACAGGTGTGGCACAGCAGCTCATTTGCATTTAAAGAGACACTTTTTGCTTTCAACCAAAAAGGGGCATTTGCAGCATGGTATAATAAATGATCCATGGGGTATTTTTAGCTGAAACTTCAGACACATTCTGGGGACACCTGAGACTTATATTACATCTTGTTTAAAAAAATTACATTTAAAAAAGGTGTATAATAGATATCCTTTAAATCAACTTATTACAAAGTCACGGTGCAAGTGATAATAGTCTGCTTATAAACAGGTGTGAAACTAAACTCCCCCATAAACCGTGTCATATGTTTACAAAGCCTAGCTAGAGAGACTTATATTCAGAAATATATATCCTTATTATAGATACGGTGTATACCCCCATCATAACCTGTTTCTATTTATGTGTCTTCAGCAGCCTGGTGAGTTTAGAGGAGCATGAAAGCTCCTGTAAAACCTTCCTCGAGGCCATGTGAGCACACCAGCCATGAAACCGTCGACAAACTGGAGTATCATGGCGCAACCTGGTTTTCTGTTTTATTTTTCTAGTTATATCCATGTCCAACAGTTAATTTAGAGCTACAGCACGAGTCTCAAACCCGTAGCGAGCTGTAATCTCTTCACTACTTCAATCTCCACGCTAATGCTTTCCCCTCCTGTGCTTTGAAGACACGGTGGAACTTCTACAGCGGAGAGTGACCCGCTGTGAGTAAACGAGTGGATAAACCTGAATGAGTTTCGCTGGAAGTCCCTGTGCGACATTAAACCGCAACTACACACGCTCTCCATTCAGCACTGAGCCAACCGTGTAGCTTAGCTTAGCTAGCACGTTCAGCGAGAGCACCGGTTGAGAAGCATACGGCTGAGCCAATTAGCTCCGTGACATGATATTAGTAATATCGGGATTGAAGGGAAAAAAGTTTACTTCAGGCACTCCGATCACTAAACCAGGAGCTGGATATCGAGACGGCGTCTGAGCGCCGCCGGTTTCTACTGGCCACTGGTTAAAGTGTCCGTTTGTAACAGCTAGCCAGCTAACAACCCTTGTTTAGCCAACCAGTATCAGCTGGTTATTATTAGCGAGCTAGCTAACTGGATTTAGCTGGTTATATCTGTATGATGGGAAGTAGCCAGCGGCTAATCCCTGTCTGAACCGAGCACGCAGCCACGTGCAGGCCCGCGACACTGTCACTCTCCATGCTAATAATACGAACATGAGCGGACCAGAAGACTGCTAATAAAAAAAAACGAATGACTTACCCAGTATTCCCGTATGGTCCCGTCCGGTCCCGTCCCGTCCCGTCCCGGTAAGATGGGCACAAACCCCCCCCACCCCTCTCTCACTCACTCTCTCTCACACACACACACACACACACACACACAATGTCCCACAGCAGCACGGGGAAAGCGCTCATCCTCTGCTGTCAATCAAAGTCATTAGCACCGCCTCCATCCAGTGACGTCTCTGTTCCATGGCTATCTGACACGCCCCTTTACGATGCAGATGACATAGATTCACGAGCCTGGAGGCTTTAATACAGCCTTCTGTCCTCCATGTAATCTAAATGTGAATGTTAGTAGTGTGTAGCTTAAGTTTTAAAGGAAAGCATTTAACGTGTACTCGTTCGTCTTAAACACCATTTGCCAAAAAAAACAGTATTTCCCACGGGTTGGGGGATTGATTCCCGCCACTGCCCTGTGTGTGCGGAGATTGCATGTTCTCAGTACTGTGTGAATGTGTATGTGATTGTACCCTGCGATGGATTGACACCCTGTCCAGTGTGCACCCCGCCTTGTGCCCCATGCTCCCTGAGATAGGCTCCAGATTCCCCGTGACCCTGAAGGATAAGCAGTATCGAAGATGGATGGGTGGATGGAAGTATTTCCCCACAGCATGAGGCCTCTGACAGCATACATGTCAGTGGCTGGAGATGGCGGCTCACACCTCATCAGCTCTGGAACCACCAGACTGATAGATCCAGCCATCACGCCACAGTCCAGCACCTAACACAACACAAACACACACATAGGACCCCCAACGCAACAAGTACTTTTCTTTCATTCAATTTCATACTGCAATTGAATTATGATCAGTATCAGCAAGCTCATGTAGTACATGTGGTACATATGTCCTCTCCAAACGTATCATTATAATTTATGATATTTCACACAGTTTCCATATGAAGATCCCATCTTCTGCAATTGTCAGCAAGTTCACAACTTGTTCGTTTTTACCAAGCAACTAACAATAAAATTAATTTCCTTTTAAATGTGCTCATTGTGACAATCATAGTCTAAAATATTGGAATGCCACTGGACAGTTTTCCTGTGTAAGAAAAAAGTTCTCTGGGATGACACAGACACAGAATGCTTGTGTTTCAGAAAAAAGGAAATATTATTTTCTGCAAATTACTAAGATAGTACCCAGAAACTTTGTGACCCCTCTTCTGTGGCTTTTATGAAAGGTTTTAGAGTAACGAGGCCAATGTAGTCATTAATTCTAAATATAATCAGCACCAAGCATCCGATATTTGCTGATGTACCGTGGCATAAGGGATTGAGAGAAGTATCAAACTCTAGCACTCCGGCAAGTTGTAAGTGTCTGATATCCAGTAAGTTCTTTATCGCAACTGGGTTTTTTGTGGTTCAATAGCTATACTTAGCTATCAAGCATAGTTATCCAAAAGCTTATGGTAACACTGCAATTAACTAGTTATAAGTAGCATCATGTTTTTAGATTTGATGGCCAGTAAAGTCACATTTTTACTCGGATTGGTTACAGTATAGTTATATACTGTCTAGTTATACTGACATCATTGAATGCCTGTTATTTGCATTGAAGGAGTTATTTGCAAATGGAAATGCAAAGAAAAGGAAAAGAAAAGTAGAGCTGAAGGACACATGAAAATAAAGTGGAGAGCTATAACAATCCTTGCTATTTTAGATCTGCATATACTAGACAGGATTACAGTTGTCCAGTTTTATCATTCAGTCAGAAACTCTCTGAAAGTCAGAAAGTCACTTCTAGGCTCAATGACTTCAACGGTAGAGAATAAGGTAATAATATGATAAAAATATTTCTATATAAAGTAGGCCACCTTTCCAAAATTATTCATATTTTTTGTTCATTTTGTTTGAAACCTAGCTCAAAGCATTAAATTTGCTTGTTTTTGTTTTTTTCTTACAGGATCAAGCTGATGACTCACAGCCAGACAGTTCATATATCCCAGAAACAAATATAACGAAGCTTTCACAGAAACCTCCTCCAAACGCACACCTCACCTGCCCGACTGCTTGTCTCCATAACCACTGTGTCTCCACTCACTGCCCTAGTGTCAGATATTCCTCTTCCTGTTACACCCTTACTTCTGTCACCACCTCTATCACCTCTGCACATACCTCAGGCAACACTATGAAGTCAAAATATGCCCCTTCAGTCAATTGGTCAAAAGCGAGTGTAGGTATTATGTATTAAAAGATAATATGTAATAAGTCTCTGCTACATACTGTGTCTGAAATTCAGAGATTGTGCATTTTCCCTTCATATGGTCATAGTTTAAAGTCTTGATAATTTTAGATAAAAATTAGTTTAGTTCAAAATACTTGAAAATATTAGTTAATAATTCTTGTGAATAATGGTATAAGTTAAATTGTTAAATTGGTTATAATAAGCAGTTACAGTAATTACATTGTAATTGCAACTTGAATTTGACCATTGACTTTATGACCACCCATAGCTGGTTAACATTACTGGCTGCTTAGTTTCCAAAGAAGACCCACCTATCCTTTTTCTGTACTGCTTATCCTACACAGGGTCATAAGGAGCCTTGAGACCAGGGGACTTGGGGAACATGGTGGGGTATACCCTGGAAGGGATATCAATCCATCACAGATCACAATCGCACACACATTCACACACTAGGGACAATTTAGAGATGCCAGTCAGCCTATAACGCATGTCTCTGGACTGGGGAGAAAACCGGAGGAAACCCCCACAGCACGGGGCTTACAATTTATTAACTTAATGGGATCAATTTAGGTTTAAGGTGGTTGGGAAAATGCCTTCAGATCCCAGTTGACTTTTATTATTTGCTGATGTGAGAATATATAAACAGGTCACTTACAAGACAGTGGGCTGAATAGTAGGGCATCATGATGTAGGCCAGAGTATCTGACTAAACCACACATTCTGCACAGTTAGATTTTTAAGATCTACCTAAAACCTTTAAAATTACAGCAATATTTGTATATTAGGTGTATATATTAGATGGTAATTGTGTTGCGTTGTAAATGTATATGGTGAATGAAATTACTCTGATTCTTTATCTGTGATACATAGTCTTGTAGGCATTACAGTTAAATTTAATCTTTCGATAGTGACTCACAATTGAGCCATTGAAGGCTGAACAACAGCTCAACAATGGCAGCTTGGCAGTACCAACCTTCCGATCATTAGCCCAGAGCCTTAACTGCTGAGTCACAACCACAGAGTGACACTTCACACTTGCTGCCACAGGTTGCCTGTCACAATGACTGCATCATGTTCAGATCTGATATTAAAACATTTGGATCTTAAAGTGTCTATTTGACATCTGGCAACAGCAGGGGAGTTGAGGCAAGGAACACAAAACAAAACAAAAATTTTACTGTAAGAAGAAAACACCTGCTGAAGAGCAGAACCAGTCGAGGCATGATATAGGAAGTGCAGATTCTGAGATTTGTGATACTGCATAGTCTGCTTAATAATCTTCATTTCTGACTTTTCATCTACAGAGTAGCCCTCGCACACACACACACACACACACACACACACACACACACACACACACACACACACACACACACACAAAAGAAAATTTTCAGCTCCAATCATGAAGAGCCACTACCCTGCAGTCTTATGTTTTTATGTACCCATGATAACAAATGTAACCACTAAAAGGATTGGTTATTAAGTGTTAAGCCAATAGACCTGGTGAGAGACTGAAAGTTGAGAACGTCTCTCAAAAATAAACCCACCCAAACAATTCTAAGATACATTTCAACAATGTTGTTGCATCCAAAATTGGGCTAGCAAATGGCAGTAAGAAGGTGGATGTGATGACATCAGCCAAAAATTATAACATTATAACATAACATCGGCTCCCCCACAATTAATAATTAACCTCCTCTGGACAGAAGAGCAGCACAGAGTTTCTTACTGTAAAGTCTAACAAAAATGGAGAACATTACACCATCCTACATGAGATCATTTAAAGGATTTTTATTTTTACATTGTCAGTTTTGTGAAGGTAGATATACTGGGCTCTTCAATTCAGACTGCAAGTTTAAAATAGTGTTCAAATCTGTGCCTTGTATCAACTTGGTGTCCTGCAACCATTTAGTGTGTTGATTGTATTTGTATTTAGGGTAAAGGGAAAATTCATGATACCATCACTCTCCAGCTATAAAGCACTAATAAACCATCTCCATATGTTACGGCATATCCAACATGCCAATGGTGTGCTGCCAGTATGCTTGACTTTACTCTCATCTGAACACAACACACAATAGTGAATGTAGTTCCACCCACCAGGAAGCTGATGTCTGCCTCAGGATCCAGTTGCAAAAGTTCAGGAAAGTTTATTTTTTTCAGCTCACAGCAATGACATAGCATTTATATTCATGCACCAATTCAACCATGCCAATTTTTCCATGAGCAACCTCATCCCTTTTCCTTAGAATCTCAGGCAGATCCAGCTTATCAGACTGTGACAAGTCCAACTGATCAGTTAAATTGATATTATTTATATACTGTATTTCAACTTTTCACTTGAGTCAATACTTCTGACAGTAGTCACAGCAACAACAAAAAAAGTCCCTTTTTCATAATTTTGGAAAATCCAAATAAGCTTTACAGATCTTTATTGGAAAGGGTTTAAACAATGTTTTTCATGCTTGTTCAATGAACCATAAACAATTATTGCACATGCACCTGTGGAACAATCCTTAGGACTGCAGATGTGGCCAGAGCAATAAATTTGTAATGTAAGACGCCTAAGACAGTGCTGCAGGGAGGCAGGAAGGACAGCTGATCGTCCATTTCCTGTAACCCTGTTCACCCCAGACGTGATCGAGAACTTGCAGATGCCTTGTAACATCTCACATTTGGTGGAGTCCATGAGGATGAGATGCACTGTAGTACTTAAAGCAGCTGGAGGCCAGACACACCACATACTGACTGTGACTTTTAATACTGACACCCCCCCCCCCTTTTCAGGGACTCATTATTCCATTTCTGTTCGTCAAATATCTGTGAAACTTATACAGTTTTTGTCTCAGTTGTTGAATCTTTTTTATTATGGTAATACAAATATTTACACATTTTAATGAATTTGCTTTGTTTAATATGTTAATACAAATACTTACACATTTTAAGGAATTTGCTTTATTTACTATGTTAATACAAATATTTACACATGTTAAGGATGTTTCTTTTTTGGTTTTTTATATATGCACACACATATATGCTCTGCTTGCTCTTCCAGGCAGACCAGCCCTACCAGTACCTAACGTATTAGTGTATGAAGGCTCTTGATGCATTTCATTATGTATAAGATGTTACTCTGAATAAAATGTTCATCTGCTCTAGCTGGGTTGTTCTACCATTGCAGCATGTCCACCTTAAACTGGTATACACTTTGAAAAAATGCTAAGCTACATAGTGTATAAGGGTTGGTGACCCTAGACAGAAATTAAACCCTGGTCATGGTGGTGATGACCCAATAATTAACCACTGCTCAACAGGCTTAGCTGAACTCTGAATTGCTGAGAAACTTCTGGTGACAGAGACGGGGGGACAAAACAGAAAAAATAATTTTTACTTCAGAAATATTCATGAAAAGGGAAAAGAGAGATTTTTTAAAAATCTAATTGTAAAACAGATGATTGTTAAGTAAAAAAATTTAAATAAAAAAAGTCACCAGGCAAAATTCAAGCACAAAGGTTCCAAAGAGGCCAAAAATATTTAGGCCACTAAAAAAAAGACAGAATGTCTCCATCTAATGACCAGAGTCTACATTGTCCAAAATCCTAACACAGCAGCATCTCTTATCTATGAATAGGAAACAGCTCTGTAACCATCATCCATTC
The DNA here is from genome assembly GCA_012411365.1 of Ameiurus melas. Lineage (NCBI taxonomy): Eukaryota > Metazoa > Chordata > Actinopteri > Siluriformes > Ictaluridae > Ameiurus > Ameiurus melas. The sequence goes on along the minus strand of CM022757.1, from coordinate 30,541,196 downwards.
ATTGGTTTCTTTTCTTTACTTTTTGTTAGCTTCATGATCTCTCTGAAGACACAGTGTAGATGCTGCTCTTTTGGAACGCTGCAAACTTATGCAAACTTTTGACCTCAACTGTATATAGCTACCACTACTGATTGTTGGACAGCATAACAACTGAGTTAAATGGCTTCATATTTAATAAGATAGTGAGAATGATAACTGATAGTTGATTAAATTTTATCAAAGCATTTAAAGTGTATGGTGAACAGAGTTAGCAAGAGGTGATGAGTGGTGAGGAAGTGACTGTGGAGAGTGATAAGGATGCAGATGAGGGTCTGCACACCTGTTCTATTTTAAATACCAACAATTGGTTGGAGTATCACCTACCCAAGCATCAGTATTGTGCATGTCTGTGGACACACCAAAAGCAGACGTCAGCAATGAGGTATTTAAGAAACTTTTCTGTGCTACATTTGCAAAATGTCAAGCATTCTACAATAAAACCAATGCTGAAATTGTCCAAGACATACATGTGTAATATACACCATTGCGATGTTCATTACTTGATAACTAATCCATAATTCAGAGTAACATAATTTTAATTTGGTTTTGCTTTGTACCTTGCTGGTGCTGGCTGCCAAGTGAGAGTACGTTGTGCCTTATCTGTCGCCTGTCACTCATTTCTGAAGTGCATTTGATTTTTCGCTCTAAAGACTGATCCTAAACATCATCTGTTGAGTCTGAACCAAATACTGCCATCAGTGTTCAGCTGACATCCTGGTAAACAGTTAGGAGACAAGTGACTCACACATTATTACACTGGTGACTGAGGACATTTATTTAACTGTATTCTTTTCATTTAGATTTTAAAAAAGGTGTGGCTTAATTATTAACTAGAGGTGCGTATGTCAGCTTATTTCCACCTACACACTTTCAAGATGTTCAAATGATCACTAATTGCAGACTGCCGAACACCAGAAGGAAGTTTTCTAAGGCAGGAGAACACTGCGAGCCTGATCCCTGCTCTTCACCAGGTCCTTTAACTCCCCCAACTGACAGAACATGCGTGTGCTAACGTGCAACTTTAGAATTACTCGCACTTCATGAAAATGAGCAAAAATGACTATATAAAAAGAATAACACATGCAATATGTGATATCTTGAGCTCTAACATACAGGGACAGCCATCCATCTTCTATTGCTTACTCCTTCTTCAGGGTCATGGGGAACCTGGAGCCTATCCCAGGAAGCATCGGGCACAAGGCGGGGTACACCTTGGACAGGGTGCCAGTCCATCGCAGATGCTACTTTAATATTATTAGGTTTGTGCACATGTACTTTCCTTTTCAATTTCATCCACAGGTTTTCTGTAGGATTTAAATTCAGAGACTGAGACTGTCAATGGGTGTGTGTGAATGTGTATGTGATTGAGCCCTGCGATTGACTGGCACCCTGTCCAGGGTGTACCCCGCCTTGTGCCCAATGCTCCCTGGGATAGGCTCCAGGTTCCCCTGCGACCCTGAAGAAGGAGTAAGTGGTAGAAGATGAATGGATTGATGGATGAGACGGTCATTGTAAAACACTGATTTTGTGTGTCTTTAAGTTTTCATTATTGAGTTGGAAGTACATTTGACTCAACCATTTGCCTTTTGCTTTCAAAGTTCTTTCTTTTCCCCACAGTTAAGTGTAACAGAGATTTTATATTTGTGCAACCTCATATTAGAGCTCTTGTGGACTAATAGCAAAAGAAACATAATATCAGGTTTTCAAGCATGACCATTTGCATTGTTAAAAAAATATTCCTTAGGGCTGTCAGGAAATTTGGAAAATATTACTATTTTAAAAGCTTCTTTTTAGGATGATTTTTGTTAGAAGTGTTATAAGAAATAATCTAATAATACTGTTTTAATGTTGTTTCTGTTTTTCGCTAAAGCTGATAAAAGACCAGAAAATATACAAAATTAAAGTCTGCAAAATGAAAACTTGCAAACTTAAAAAAAATATAAATAAATCATTACATTATTTTTGCAACACAAAAATATTCAGTTTCACCAAATGGTTCTTTCACACATTTCATTATTTTATAGAGAACCAAGTAATCTTTTACAGTGAGCAAAGTTGGATGACGAGTTGTTTTTTGTATAAAATCAGGATTTTCTGGATTTTCTTGTTGTTATTCTGTCTCTCACTGTTCAAATAAATCTACCATTAAAATTATAGACTGATCATTTCTTTGTTAGTGGGCAAACGTACAAAATCAGCAGGGGATCAAATACTTTTTTCCCTCACTGTATATATATAAATTAAAGAAGTACATCATCAGTCATCCAACTATTGACACAAGGCAGGTTGGGTTCATTAATTCCACACCAGATTCTGACCCTACCATCTAGGGCTGGTTAAAAAATATTGATTCTCCAATTTTACTCTATCTTCAATGTAATGAAATTATGTGGATTTGGGAAATCTCCGAATAGATTCTTAAAGCATCATGAAACACTAAATTACATTTTCTGAGATTTTAACAGAGGTGTTCGTATCGCACATCATAAAAGACAATCTTAGCATCTTTTATTTTTAATTGTAGGAGAAAACTGGTTGATTTTGAGCTTTTTTCCACTATTTTCATCTTCCTGGTTTAAAATCTTGTACTGTCACACGTCACAGGCAGTGACATAGCAATGTACTATAGTACTTCGATGACGTGTCAGTGTCTTATAAGTATTCATGAGTCTGCGTGTTCTTATCCTATGGGAAGATGCTGTCTCTTAATTATTCATGACAGCACATGGTGCTTTTCTACAGATATAGTAGATGAGAGAGGCATTCAAATGGGTCGCAGGAGTTTGTTTCAGTGGTGTAAGAGTTCGAGTGTGTTTTCTCGGGAAAGCTATGAAAATTGGAGAAAGGTGGACTTCAAACTTGCTCATGAAAGAAGTTTGCATCTACACAATGACGAGGACTTTTCCATCCCTTCAAATGAGGTATGTGTCTAATTTTAACCATGACAGTTTTACAATGCTTTTTGATCTAATTAAACCGCTTAAAGCTCCGTGGGCCATCTTGTGTAAAACTATACAACGAGAGTCCATGTTGAAGGGAAGAGCCTTCCCCCATTTATTTGTGAAAAGTTTGTGCTTACCTGCACATAATTATGATTTCTTGTTACAATGTTTGTTACTCAAAGAAAAAGTAAAAAGTAATTAAACATAATTGTGTGGGCCCTATTGTTACTGTTAATGTGTATTTCAGTAATATAGCTAAGTAGGAGGGTTTCAATTACCAGCATTTATATTAAAACATGTATTCCATGTCTGTTCAACTAACATTGAACATTGAACTACATAAAAATGATGTCACCTTAAACAGACAGTTTCCACTTCCTACTTCCAAGTTCCCACTTCCTAGTTCCCAGTTCCCACTTCCTACTTTCAACTTGCACTTCCCAGTTTCCACTTCCCACTTCCAAGTTCTGACTTCCCACTTCCCACGTAAGTCTAATGCAGCAATATTATTGACCTGATCACGACTGTGACGTAACCTACTGAGTGCACATGTGAAAGTCATGGGTACATGGAGGCACAGGCTATTATAACAGCAATGTTATTAAACAGAAACATTAAGGCAGCATTTAATTTACATTTACATTTATTCACTTAGCAGACGCTTTTATCCAAAGCGACTTACAAATGAGAAAAATACAAGCAAAAGTAGTAAAGTACATTTCAGTGGTAAAATGCAAAGTACAGATTTCAGAAACGGTCCAAATAAAAAATAACAACAACATCAGCAACAGGGGCGACTTACGAAACCATATGTGTTATTACAAAAAAGTTTCTCATTATTACGACGTTAAGTCATTACAAGAAAGTTTCTCATTATTATGAGATGTTAAGTCGTTATTACGAGAAAGTTTCTTATTATTTCGAGAAAGTTTCTCATTATTATGAGATGTGAAGTCATTATTACGAGAAAGTTTCTCATTTTCAAGTTTCCGCCAGAGGCCGCCGTGGCGCTTCATATGGAAGGACTTTGGGTTGAGCGCGCACTTCCGGGTTAAGGGCTAGCTTAATCACCGTGCTTAATCACATTTATTTATGAAATAAAGAGAATTGTTTATTGAACAAATGATGATATGATTTCTCTTTTAATATCTCCTGAACCGAAGCAGCACAAACGAAACTTTTATCAACACAAACCAGCACAAACGATTGAGAGTATTTGGGGTGAATTCGGAGCATTCTGGGTGACCCCAGAATGACCTATAAATATTATTTTAATATCTCCGGAACCGAAGCAGCACAAACGAGCACAAACGATTGAGACTATTTTGAATGAACTTGGAGCATGTGGGGGGCTGGTGACGTCACCGCGCCATAATTAAATGTCTAATATCTTAAAAACGAAAGCAGCACTTAACGCAAGTTCGTGATCTAGCATAGGTGTTTTATGTTAGATCTAATGATGTTGGCTATTTAAGCGCCGAGTTTAGTAGTGCGAGCGGTTAGTAGTGGGAGTAAAATCCGTTTGTGTTTCCGGCGCTATAGTTTATGCCAAGAAGGCTTTTCTATATACTGCGTTTGCTTTGAGTTTGTGTTTTGAGTTAAATAAAGAGTTCTGATCTGCATCTGTGTCCGACTCCGCTACGTCCTGTAACAATTATGAGATGTGAAGTCATTATTACGAGAAAGTTTCTCATTATTATGAGATGTTTCTATTCTATAATTAAGCAATCGTCCTATAAACCAACAGGCTTACTATAACAACAACTACTACTAATAATAATAATAATAATACTAATAATTCCTTACAATTATATAGCGCTTTTCTAGACGTTCAAATCACTTTACATAGTATGGGGTGGACAGAATCTCCTCAACCACTACCAGTGTTTAGCATCCACCTGGATGATGGAATAAAACCCACAGTATGAAAAAAAGAGCAAAGAATCATATAAGGATCATATAAAACCCAGTAAATCTTGAGATTATCCCTTGTCACCTTACAGCAAAATATAGCTATAAATATGAGAACATGTTTAAAACTAAATTGAACAACCTTTTTTATTTCATTCATTTCATAAATGTATTTATTAAGCTTTACTCATTAAATAGACTCATTTTATTGTAGACTCATTATTTAAATGTATACAATTACTGTAGCAAAAATTGGGTGTTTCCTGCAAATGTCATTTCTCACATTTACAAAATCAGGTGATCAGTCGATTACTGTGCATAGAGACAAAAATATATTACAGAATAATCACTCTGAATGGCCGTACATAGATGTACAGTACATGTCTCTATGTGAAAAGACAAAAGAATGAGGTTTAACCACCTTGCAGAAGTGGTTCCTAAATTTGACACCAATGAAGTGGGTTAAGGCAGAAGTGCACGTATAGGCTTTCAGTGAGGATCAGCAGCAGCAATGTGGTGCTTGGTTTGCATTTTTTCCCCACTCATGAAAATTCAAATTTGTTTAACAACTGTCTATTCCTGCTCATTGTACAATACCCAGCATTATGAGAGCATTTGCTGCATCTTTCCACCATCTACCTTCAACCTAATGTCATCTAACTCCACCTACCTCCATCAAGCTCCACCTGCTGCCATTTAACTCCAACCTACCGCTGTCTAACTCAACCTGCTACCTGAACAAAAAAAAAGAAAACAGGTTTTTTTAATGTAGCCATGAGCCTCATTTTCTCGTGTTTATATTTGATGTGCTCGCCGTTGTGATAATTCTATAATTAATTGTCCTATAAACCAACAGGCTTACTACTACTAATAATAATACGACTACTACTAATAATTCCTTGCAATTATATAGCACCTTTCTAGATGCTCAAAACGCTTCACATAGTATGGGGCGGAGGCAATCTCCTCAACCACCACCAGTGTGTACACTATAAAAATATTTATTGACTTTAATAAGTTCAACTTATTTTATTCAGTTGATCTAATTAATAGCCTATTTACTTCATTGACATATTTAAATGAGTTGGCTCAACATTTAATTATTTATATGGAATTGTGCTCTTTTTCCATCGGTGGACATCTTGGATGTGTTCAAGTCAGGTAATTAATTTTATTTAATTTTAATCTCAATATTAATATGTATATGATATTACTCATTTTGAGGTAATTTATGTCACGTTCAGTCTCACTATGACTGCCAACCCACTCCTTATCCTCACTCTCCACAGCAGCGGGCCTTTGTGCTACAACAGCAACAGGCAGAGACTGTGCTTTGGCACCATCTGCTCTCTTCACATACTTGTTAAGCATATTGATGACACACATGGGTTTTCTTTCTATGGTCTGGGGTACCAAGAATATAGTCTGTACTACTTAACTTCTGTTCTATCATGAAGGGTCCAGAAAACCTTGCCTGAAAGCAGTACAAAAACTGAGTCTCCTACCTGAAACCTCTGAGTACCACTATGTCTGTCAAATCGTTGCTTCATTTGCTTTTGTTTTCCTGTCAAATTCGTTTTTGCCATTCCACACACTCTATGCAAGTGTTCACATACTTTATTTACATATTGAAGCACTGACACTGGTGCAGAGGTTTCATTCAATAATTTTTCCTGTAACAGTCTTAAAGGTCTCCGTACTGTGTGACCAAAAACTAATTCAGCCAGACTAAACCCTTTGTATTCCTGTACTGTCTCGCAAGCAGCAAACATTAACATCGGCAAACCATCATCCCAGTTTTTTCCAGTTTCCACACAGAATCTGCGTAGCATAGATTTTAGTGTCTGATGGAAACATTCTAGAGCGCCTTGCGACTCAGGATGATAAGCGCTTGATAATCGGTGCTTAATTGCTAACTCACGCAGAACTTGCGAGAACAGAGTGGATGTGAAATTGGAACCTTGGTCTGTTTGTATAATTCCTGGCAAACCAAAAATAGAACAGAATTTTATCAGCTCTTTCACTATACCTTTAGCGTTAATGCTTCTCATCGTTATAGCCTTTGGGTATCGTGTACACCAAGTTCTCGAAACCCACCCCTGTAGCATTAGGTTTATACACTGAGGTCTCAAAAGAAAGCATCATTTCATTTGCAACAGTTAGCACAAAACCTATACTTTTAGGCTTAATTGAACTGTTTTTCTTCTTCCAGACTTCACAATCAGCAATAAGGTGACCTGCTTCAAGACTGTAAAAACACACTCTACTATTTACTGAGTGGTTATAAGCAGCTCTAGGACTCCCGTAGTCATTTCCCTGCCCAGACTTGACAGCAGCAGCTGTCTAGACACCTGCCTGTCAACCGCATGGACAGCAGACTTATCACTTCTCATCACTGGATAAAAAACAGTGTAAAAAAACTGTGTTAATATAAATTTGTTTGCTAGTACAGCGGTTGCAGAAAGAGACATCACATTTTGCTCATTTAAATGAATGACTAGATTTTCTGGAACACAGTTCTTCTAATAACACCAGCTCTTTCAAAGCTTGAAAAGTTGTTGTCTTTATTAGCAGCACACCATTTACCAAAGAGAGTTTGTTTCTGTGTGGTGCAAACAGCGGAAACCTAAGAATTCCAAGTGACATTTGAGGAGGGGGAGGAGGCTTTTCATCAGATCTAATGTGCCCAAAAGCTCCCTCTTCACGATATATTACGACAGACAGCTCAGGCAAAATCTGTTGTTGAATTAGTTCCTGTTGTAGCAGATTTTTAACCTCTTTCTTAGTGACATTATGCGGCACCTTAATTTTAAAAAATTCTGCTATTTTAAATGTCATCTTTGCGACAACATTCAAACTGCTCCATGCTTGGAGATAGTGTAAAGGAGAGTAATTCAAACTCAGTATTAATCCTCTAATTCATACCTTTTTTTTTACCCACACCACAAAAAAAATTGGCCAAGCAAAGCATATAGTGAAACAACTTACCCTATGTACAGCCACAAGAACAGTTTCACAGATGATTTTTTTACAGGGTCGAATGAGTCCACAATTTATGTTACAACCCCGGTCTAGGGTCAGGGTGTAACATAAGTATAAACAAAAATCATAAGAAAATAATGAGAAATAATGAGGTTGACACACGTGTCTTTCAAGTCTTCAATATCTTACAAATTTAATGATTGCAAGAAAGAAAGAAAAAAACAAAACAATCAGAATCACTCCGAAAGCAAATGTCTTCAGATCTGGGCAACGCCAAAATAATAAATAGAACAGTCGCTATCTTGCCCTGTATCAATTTAAATAACCTAACAAAAAAAAGGTATTTCAAAAGAAGATACAGGGTCTAATCTGACTCCCTGAGTCAAAAACAGCGAACAAAAGATGGACCCAAAAATAAACAGCACCCAACCCCTACAGCTTTCGTGATAGTTAGAGAAGAAATATTTACAATAGAAGATATATTTACAAATAGGGCATGCACTAGCAACAAGCAAGTGATTTCACTCAAACACCAAGGAACCATTCGCTACTCAATCGTACCAACACAATCACAGACACACCACACATCCGCATTCCTGCCGACATAACGTTCTTCCTCCTTTATAAAAGATGCACAATCTTCTATTCTCTAATCCCCGTGCACCACGTCAGCACGTCAAATTAGGGTGGAGCGACCTGTAAGAGCGAAACGGGGGGTTTGTGTGTGTGTGTGGGGGGGTAGAGAGGACACACACAATATATTACCATAATGTTATCACAATTACCATAATTCTATCATATGAATAGTTTTTTTTTCTAATGGGTGGGACATCAAGAGCTGTTTTCTGACTCAGAGACTGAAATGTGCATGCTGTTCATTTTATTCTCCTCACAAAGCTCTGAAAATATGTGTATTTTCGATCTAAGTACATTTGGAAAGTAGACTGTTGAAGGTTTCTGGGGATTTTTTTTTTTTATGTTTGTAGGATAAAAACAATTCTATTTTCTCCCGCAGACAAGAGAGCCGACCGCTAATATAGTGTTAACATAGCCACAATATCCAATGACCACGTCCTAAGAGAGTCAAATGCTGCATGCGGTCCAAAACAAGCTTCATGAAAAAAATTAGCAATGAAATTTTTACATTTGCCGCCCGGAGACCTGCTGTGGAGAGGAAATAGAATAATCAAGCAGAAGTTCAAGCATTCAAGCAGATGTTTCTCTATGATATGCTGTGTATAAATATTTGACATCCTACATCTGGGGATAAGGTATAAAAAAAATAACTCAAGGTTTTTAAGTTCCAATAATCAGTGATCAAACTATAAATATGGTGAGATGCTAACTGTTTGTGTATATTATGCTGTGTTTTGTAATTTGTGTAGTGATAGAGCATCAGACAGATGCTACCAGAAAAAAATAAAGAAAGCTGTCTTAAAGTATAAGGGTAAAATACCTGATAAGGTATCTAATAAAATGCCCTTTTAAGCTGTTCCATGGAGCTGTCGGTACCGAGTAAGGTTGAATTGTGCTGTGCGGATCTGTTGAAAAGAGATTTAAGGTACAGAGTGATGAAAAGATGACTACAAGTATTTAAACTACAATTTTTTAAAATAGAGAAAGTAATTAATACATTTGGCTGTTCACGAGACCCAATATCCTGCAATACCCAATACCCAATATTTCATTTGCCAGAAAAAAGAACAAAAAGGATAGTTATGGTAAGAACAGAGAGCCAGCACAAGACACAAGGGCTGGAATACTTAGTCCAACTACTAGTTGTAGAAAAACTGTCTAAGTTCCAAATTCTGTAAATGTAAGGGAGTCTGGAAATGTATATATGTATTACTGTCACTGCCCTTTTATATTTAGTACAGAGTTTTATACTACCTCAGGACTATAGATGGCTTGGTATTCGGAGCGTCGATACTTGTCTGCAAAATGAGGGTTAGGTATTCTCTGAAAGGTCGAGGCCAAACGGCGTGCAGATTTCTTTGGTGCACGAGGTAAGTGGACAATTTGCGGTGAACCAATGTTTTCCGTATACTCAGTCACCCACCGAGTCCCGCTATAGCAATCAGAGAATAAGAGTTAGAGAAATCAGGTTCATCTGGGCATAAAATATGCAAACAATAACCCAAGGTAGACTACAGATAAATTAATAATGACAACTTAAAGATGACTCAGTTAGTGTTTGTTTTTTAATAGTTTTTTAATACCATGGTGTATTGATGTCGGGCTGATGAGCCGATATACTCTCTAGACTCTCCTGCTGGGCTGGCAGCAAACTTCCTCCTTCAAGAAAACAACCAAATCAACACATAATATGTATTAGAAACACGATAAATGTGATTAGACTGTCCAACAGAACAAAGTTTCAGCATTTGAAGTGCCATATACATTTAATAGCTAGCCAGCTGGCAGTGTCTTGCATAAGTATTTGGCCAATTTGAAAGTTTCCACATTTTATAGTGTTACAACCTGGAATGAAAATGGACCTAAGTGGGATTATATGTAATGAACATAAAACATATTCCATAATATTCAAGTAAAAAACATGGAAAAGGGGGGTGAATGCTTATGCAAGGCACTGTAGTTTATTTCAACAGTGCTGTATTGCTTCAGAAATTATTTTAGATGCTGACTGCAATTGCTTCAGTATGTTTAGTGGATGATAAACTGTTTAAAATAAGCAGTGGTGTGAGAGGTACCACTTCTGGGGACAGTGGGTGGAGTAGGAGCCCGGAGCTTGTGGAGGTGCTCCACCTGAGCATTTCCAGAAGTGTTATTATTCTGAACTTTAAGCTGCTCTATGAGTGTCTTTCTTTTTCCTGTAAACCAAAGAAAAATACACATCAGTAGGGCTGCACAATTATGGCCAAAATGATAATCCTGATTATTTTATCAATATTGAGATCTCGATTATTTATCAAGATTATTAATTGATTTTAGGGACATTTTTTTATTGCACTTTAACATTTAATTAAACAGACCGCTTCTTTCACCTCCATGTTTTGCTACATTCCTGCTAATGTACAAATCTTTGCATCAAATTAGACTGATCCTTGAAGTGCATCATCTCGTAGAAGCAAAATATAAATAAAATTGTACCCCAAATATAGGATGAGTAAAAATAAAAATGTCACAATATAACACACAAGTAGGCATGAGAAAACTTGAGCTGGCCAATTGTCAGAATTTAGGAACTTAGTGTGAGCCATGACAAATTAATTTACCTTCTGATAAACTAAATGGAATATTTTCAGTTAATTTTACAGACTGTATGCAAAAAACAAGCACTAACCTGTTCCACCTTGTAAATTAATACAATAAACATCAATGTTCAGTCTGTGAAGTCTGCTCCTCTTAAATATATTTAAAGCTACATTAGACATTTTCCACTGTCATGGTTCTGGGCTGGAGCCAGTTCTCGAACCGCTCTGTGTATATCTTAATAATCTCATATAGGACGTGATTGGGCGAGTTCATTTACCCATCAGATGCAAAGCGCTTTAGTTTAATGGTGTTCATTAGGGATGCACCGATCAGGATTTTTACAACTGAAACCGATCCAAATACCAATCTATTTTTGTTTAAACTTTAATCAGGAGGTCTGTCATAAACAGTTAAATGTAAGCTCTCTGCTCATGGTCACTGTTAATTGAATTAAAATAATAGCCATGAGATACTGTTGGTTAATTGATAAATAAACAAGCATAAAATATTTATTTTTAAATATCTTAAACAATAAAAAGTTCTAATTCAAAGTAGACTAAAACAAGCTTTCTAAGGAAATAGCGAACTAAGCTTAATGTCAAATTGATATTAAATGCGGTTGCATTTAAAACATTATTTAATGAAACATTATTTCATTTCTCATTTAATATAACATAATATAAATTTTTTATCAAAATTTGTAGATGCATTTTGGACTTCCTGTAGTTTTTATTCTGATTGTATTATACAACACCGAACAGGTCACTGGCACCAGAAAAATTTTTTATTCAGTCACACAAAGTATTGTTCAGTTCAGTCACACAAAGTACTGTTCAGTTCAGTCGCACATAGTACTGTTCAGCCCTGAGTTTATCTGCAAAGTTTTTTCCTGTTCGGCGTGATGAGGTTTAATGTCCCCGACAACCTCTTTAGTGGCATTTAGCATCATGATTTCCCGCAGTGAACTCGCAGCAAATTTTGAGGTTTACCGGAACTTGCAGCAAAACTGGCTGCTCAAGCGCTAAAATGCTAACTCCATTTCCAGGTTTGGCATTACAAAATGACGTCGTCCCTGCGCTGCTCTATGTGATTGGCTGTAAGTTTAGGAAGCGCTTGATTTGATCTGCAGCAGAGTTCTCTGTAAGCGGAGTATGAACTTTAAATGTCAATATCGCAGTCGATCATTTTCATTTAATCGTGGGTGGTCAAAATAGTAATCGCGATCGATATTCAATTAAATGTACAGCCCTACACATCAGGCAAGATTTTCTTTATATTCCTTCTGACTGCTATTCCATTTCTCTTTACTATTTGTTACTCAGAGATTTTATCAAGGGAATTACACACATTGAGTTGTTTAGCCCTGTTCAGCATGATACACTTTGATAAACGTACCCTGAATGGCAAAATAAGCTAACAATATAATAGCTTACAATAAGCTAACTATTTAAACAGTCTAAACATAGCCAAGACTGGAAACTTCTTCTCAGTTAATCAGCACACTAATAAAGGATCAGTAAAATTCCAGAGAATTATACCAGATGTCTGTATCATTCATTAATATTCACAACAACCTAACATCTCTCTTAAAATGGCACATGTTTATTATCTGCATTGTATTCTAATCAAAATTAGATTAATTCATCAACATTTTTAATGAGTCCAACATGTCCTGTGACTTTATCTAATAGGTACCTGATGGAGTTTCTGTTACAATGTTTTTAACTGACAGGTCAAAGTAACACTTTTGATAGTGTTAAATACCAGCTTTTCTGTTTAAATTTGTATTTACACACCAGGTAGAGCTTTTGTGGAAGCTGTAGAAGGAGCATCCTGAAGAGTGGATGCTTGTGGACAGTGGCACGCGGTAGCTTTCACCAGAGGTGGCGGTAAGCACTGATCTGTCTGTGAGGGAAGAAAACACAAGAAGGAATATTCATCCTGCTTAATTTGATCAGATTAATCAACACAAGGTAATGTGGCTGTATAAGTGGTCATTTACAGCTGGACCAGCTGGGATACCCATTATTTTAAAAATAGATAAGTAAAAAAGTGCACTTTACTAATATTTGGCAAAAGTGTTATGTCCCAGGCAGTCAAAGGGGGTCCTTTTTGGTTTAAAAAAAACAAACAAAAAACCAGACACTGCAATTTACAACACAAACTAGATAACTAATGTAGCTAATCTCAGAAGGTCACAAAGAAGTTGTAATCATGAAGAGTTCATACACGTCTAGATTATATCTCCATAGTTTACAGTTCTACCTTCTACTGTATAGTGGCTAAATTCTGCTATTGCAATCTGCAATGATTTTACATTTGATTATACAAAAACTGTCATATTTAATTATATAAAAACTGTGGTCCTCTGAGAAGGGAACTTTGATGTTGCGTTTAGCATAACACTATGAGGGAGTGCCTCTCGTGCATGACCGATATCTGAAGCTTGTGTAAAATCATGCCTATTTATAGGCCTGTCATGATCAGGTGACGTGGCAATAAGGGCGTCGTGTGATATCTATATATGGCACCTGTGAACCGTGCCATCAGCCTCTTATTATCTTCAGCAAAAGACTGCATGTCAGTTGTTTGTGTAAAAAAACAAAAAGACGCTTCATTTCCTCTATCTTTTCTCAAAATCCCAGAACTTTTCTATCCCTTTAAAAAAAAGAGGAAACAAAAAAGAAATGAGTGAGACAGAAAAATATGAGTGAGAGAATTCAGTGTGTTATGGCTTGCTCCAGTTTCATCACAGGGAATAGTGCATATTTTCTGGGTGAAGTGTTTAGGAGTGTAGCATGCGATAGCAGCCTCGAAAGGCTGCGCATGGTAATGCCTACGTCGGGCAGCTCCGCTCATGACTTGCGTTCTTTTCAGAAGCCGAAGCGAGTTGGGTATCTGAGCCTCACGGATTTGGGCTGGCCGCTAGCTGTCTCAGATTTTTGGGGATCTCTTATGGATCCAGAAGAGGAGCCAGAGATGAGCGCTGCTCTATCTCTTGCTCTGTCTTCCGAGTTCGGCTCTCCACTGGATTTTGGAGCTTGCGTCGCGACTTCTCCTTCTGCTATGGTAAGCCAAAAAACACACAAAAAATAATTGTACTAATTCCTCTCTGACTCCGAGGAGCCAGAAGGATGTGCTAAAAACTGAGAGCAGCATATAAAGAGCTGCTTGAAGTGATTAATAAAGCTGGATGAGCCTTTTACTCCCCAGTGAATGTAAATCCCTCACACTGCAGAAAACTCGCCTTTCTTCGAGAAGTGCAAGACAAAATATCAGGCTTCTGGGGGAAAACCATGCATAAGCTGTATGTATAACCCCATGATGTTTGATTATTCGGCCATTGTGGGGAATGAACGGCATGGCTATTTAGTTATGCTGAAGGTGGAGGAGGTGCTTGCGAGCTACCTCTCTCCATTGACGGCAGGAAATTAGGGGGGCCGGCTTTGCCATCCAAATCACCATCTAAGGCCACCATGGCATTGGTGGACATGGCCTATGCAGTAGTAGTCTTGATTGTGGGTCACTGCAGACAATGACAGTGTTGCAGGCCTACCAAGCAGACCTGCCGAGTGAGCTCGGCATATGGCGGCATTCAGCCTGTTCCTTTCCTGTAGTCTCGAGCTCACTCTTGGCTGCCCGGGCCAGCACTAGTGCAACGGAGACCCAGAAGACGAGTATGGCAGCCCGCCAACCCCCACAGACAGCCAGGGGAACCGGGCAGCCAGAGTTGTGGCCTGCTACTAGGCCTGATCTGAGAATGGTCATAAAGGCCAAGCAGGCAAAGAAGAGCAGTCCTGAGGGGCCGTGGAGGGACGTATCAGGGAACTTGAGGTTGTTAGGACAGGTAGCCCCCAGTGCTCCTGTTGGGCCTCCCCTAGCCAAGGTGGTCCCCAAGTTTTCAGTGTTCTCTGGTCAGCGAGCTGTCACAGTGCAACGAAAATCTGATGCTTTCCCTCTAATAGATTGTGGAATAGTTAACGTCACTAAAAGACCATCTGGCAGTCTCCATGGGTTCTGTCTACCATAGAAAAGGGTTACCAGGTCCAGTTTAGAGCTCGACCCCCCAACTTTTCTAGGGGTTATAAGGATTCTACTATGATGAGGGTGTTTGTATCCCCAACATGCGTCTCGTCAATCCTATCAACACTGAGCCAGATAAAGCTGGATCTTGGGAGACTATTGGTGCTCATGGGCCTATTGCACAGGAGACCGTTCAGTGGTGGCTGAGAAGTTGGGGGTGAAACCTCTGAGAATATCAGTGTCATGCGGCAATGCCTATGTGCTCTGAGAATTTGAGTGTCCCTGGTTTCTAGCCTTGGGTCACACTCTAGGGGTGTCTCCTTAGCACAAAACAGTAATGACAGACACCACCCTTATGGGCTGGAGCACGGTCTTAAACAGCTGTCCAGCTCACGGTCTCTGGTGCGGCCCTTATCTGGAGTAGGTTGACTTCATCCACAATTGGTGGAGTCCATATGGTGAGGTTTGGCCAAGCAGGATTGCATTTGTTGGCCTCCGAGGAGACAACACATGGCCTGATGTGGTTTGCCCTCACTCCTCCTTCACAATTAGGGCTGGACGCCATTGTACACATATGGCTGAGGGCACATCTGTACGCTGTTCCTCCCATCGCTCTGCTCCCAGTTCGCCAAGACAGTCGATGTCTGCTGCTAGTAGCACCTTATTGGCCAGCTCGAATATGGTCCTGAGAGATAATATCACTGCAAGATGGCACTTTTTGCTAGATTCGCATCTGCAGGGATCCACTGTAGACCCAGTGAGCTGCGCAATAGCTACAGTCCTGGAGTTCTTACAAGAACATTTCTCAGCATGGTGGGCTCCTGCTACAATCACGGTTTATGTGGCCGCCATTTCGGCCAGCTACGTCCCTTTTGATGGAGCATCTATGAGGCCCATCTGCAGGCCGCGCATACCTTGCTGGGATCTTCTGTGGTCCTGGAAGATCTGTCAGGTGCCCCATTTGAGCCCTTAGAGTGGATCTACTATCTCAAGCTGGAGGGCTGATTTATCACCCTCATCCAGAACTATGGAAACTGTGGGTCTGGCCCGAGGGGCACCAGCTCATAGATTCTGGTCTCACTGAGACTGAGACTGTAGAGTCCATGTTAAATGCTACAACACCATCCACAAGGAAATTGTATGCACTCAAGTGGCAGTTTTTTTTCTTGTGATGTGAGGAACGTCAACTAGACCCAGTGAACTGTGCAATAGCTACAGTCCTGGGGTTCTTACAAGAACATTCCTCAGCAGGGTGGGCTCCTTCTACAATCAGGGTTTACGTGGCTGCCATTTCGGCCAGGCATGCCCGTTGATGGAGCCTCTGTGGGGCAACATCTTCTAACTTCGAGGTTCATGCATGGTGTCAGGCAGCTGAGGCCCATCTACAAGCCACACATACCTTCCTGGGACCTTTCTGTGGTCTTGGAAGGTCTGTCAGGGACCCCATTTGAGCCCTTAGGGTCAGCCTCAGAGAAGCTTCTGACTCTAAAGGTAGCTGTTCTGCTGGCCCTGACATCTCTCAAGCAAGTAGGAGACCTACAAGCTCTCGCTGTTGCCCCCTCCTGCCTTGACTTTGCTCTTGGATTAGCCAAGGTCTTCCTGTATCCTATGCCGGATTATATTCCTAAAGTGCCTACATCGGCTGCCCACCCTGTGGTGTTGCAGGCTTTCTGCCCTCCTCCATTCCCCACACCGGAACAAGAGAGAATGCACCTGCTGTGTCCAGTAAGGACTCTCTGTACTTGTCCACTGCTCTGGCCAGTAGCGTAAGTTGGAGCAGCTGCTGGTCTGCTTTGGCAGCGACAGTAGAGCTGATGCTGTGTCAAAGCAGCACATCTCTAATTGGATAGTGGAGGGTTTATCCTGTAAGGTTTATCCTTACAGGATGTGTGTGCTGCTGCAGGGTGGTCTACACCACACACATTCATTCATTATTACAGACTGGATGTTTATTCCACCCCGGGCACGAGTGTCTTGCAGTGACCCTCGGGCTTGGGTCTTTATGAACAGGCCGTACCCTTGGTATGACGGACTGGTTATTCTCGTTATCGTAGTGTTATGCTAAACGCAACGTCTTAGTTACGCATGTAATCCTGTTCCCTGAGAAGGGAATAAGAAGTTGCGTAGATTTGTCATACCAGGGCTGTGAATTGCGTCTTCGCTTCAGATAATAGAGGCTGATGGCGCGGTTCACAGGTGCCATAAATATATCACGCGACGCGCTTTATTGCCACGCTTTATTGCCACAGTGCCATCTGCTGGACATAACGTGACAGAACCCGCCTCCAAACAGTGCTCCTCCTGGAGCACCAAGAACCCCTCCCCATTGGGGCCCCTGGGCCCCTGTCCGAAATGTCTCTTGCTGCCACTGAAAACGATGCAGTCTCCGTTGGCCAGCAGATGGGTGGGACCGCACCCCCATCGGCACCCCCCCGGTGGCACTGGAACACAGGGCACCGCCCCCGATGGTACTGGAATGCTGGGCGCAACCCACGGCGGCCCTGGAACGCAGGGTGCTGCCCCCGGCAGCTCTGGAACGAAGTGCGCGGCCCCCGGCAGCCCTGGAACGCAGGGTGCTGCCCCCGGCGGCTCAGGAATGCAGGGTGGCGTCCCCGACGGGACTGGAGCTCAGGGTAGGTACCTTGGTTGAGCAGGACTGCGGAGCGACATCCTCAGCGGAGTGGGAATGCAGAGCGACATCCTCGGCGGAGCGGGACTGGGGAGCGACGTCCTCGGCGGATCAGGACTGCGAAGCAATGTCCTCGGCCAGGAAGGGCAGTGGGACAGCTTCCTCTGCAGAGACATCCCCATAGGCCTCAAGCTGTAGCTCTGAGGTCACCATGTTGACCTCAGGCTGGAGCTCCGCTGTTGTCTTTGCCCCCCCCCAAAAAAAGCCAGCCTTCACTTCCGGACTGGGCACCATGGTGCAGGTCCCCTGCAGTGAGAAGCTCCAGGAGTTCGGGTAGCTTTGCTGGATGCATGGCTTTGAATAACTCCCCTGCAGTGGGAAGCCCCAGGAGTTCAAGTAACTTTGCTGGCTGCATGGCGTTGAATAACTCCTCTGCAGTGGGAAGACCCAGGAGTTCGAGTAACTTGGCTGACTGTGTGACTTAGTATAATTCCCCTGCAGTGGGAAGCCCCAGGAGTCCGGGTAGCTTGGCTGGCTGTGTGGTGTAGTATAATTCCTCTGCAGTGGCAAGCCCCAGGAGTCCGGGTAGGTTGGCTGGCTGTGTGGCGTAGCTTAGCTCTCCGGTAGCATGGGCTTGGGAAATTGCATGGGGGGCGATGTGTCGCATAGCTCGGCTTGCTGCAGCAGCTTTAGATGGCGGTGGAGCCGAGCAATTTCCTCGGTGAGCTGATTGCTCCGTTCCTCGAACAAATGGCGGCACGCCTCAAGCTCGGCCGCTTCGGCAGCGCACATGGTGACCTGCTGCTTCCGCATTATGGGCTTGTTATTCTGTTTCGGAACGGAGTTGGAGGCGGATGCAAGTGCAGATCAAAATCCTTTATTCAACGTAAACACAAAACTCAAAGTAAACGCAGTCCTCAATGGCTAACGGGAAACATGGAACGTGGCATGACAATATTATTCTTCTATTCTATTATTCTATTATTAGTCTATTATTCTAGACTAAAGACAATCTATTGATGGCTACAACTAATACAACTAATAATAACGAGCGTTTGCTCAGTAACCCAGGTGTTTAAATACAAATCACCATCAACCTAAAACACAAACACCTGTGATAAATCAAGGTGGTTAAGCTAGCGCTCAACCCGGAAGTGAGTGAACCAAAACAATGTCATGTGGCTAGTCCGAAGACGAGCCACAGTGCCATCTGCTGGACATAACGTGACATAAGGTTGATACATGCGGTGCGGATCTGTTAAAAAGAGATTTAATGTACAGAGTGATGAAAAAATGACTACAAGTATTTAAACTAAAATGTCATACATATAGAGAAGGAAATTAATCCATTTGGCCTTCTTTATGGGATCCAATACCCTGTACAGTTTCATTTGGAAGGAAAAAAATAATGGTAGGATAGTTGTGGTAAGAACAGAGTCGGCACTAAACACAGCGGCTGGAGTAACTGTCCTTTCATAATTAGTACAGACTTTTATACTACCTCAGGTATGTAGAGGGCCTGGTATTCTGTGTGTCGACAGTTTTCTGCAGAATGAGGGTTATGTGTGCTATAAAAGATCGAGGCCGTCCAGTGTTCAGTTTTCACCGGAGGTACACGGACAGGTTGCGGCAAACCAATGTTTTCCGTATACTCAGTCACCCACCGAGTCTCGCTATAGCAATCAGAGAGAGTAAGAGTTAGAGAAATCAGGTTCATCTAGGCAAAAAATATACAAACAATAACCCAAGCTTGACTGAAGATAAATTAATAATGACAACTTAAAGATGACTCAGTTAGTGTTTGTTTTTTAATGGTTACCATGGTGTATTGATGTCAGGCTGATGAGCCACTATACTCTCTAAACTCTCCTGCTGGGCTGGCAGCAACCTTCGTCCTTCAAGAAAACAACCAAATCAACACATAGTATGTATTAGAAACACAATAAATGTGATTAGACTGTCCAACAGAACAAAGTTTCAGCACTTGAAGTGCCATATACATTTAAAAGCTAGACAGCTGGCAGTGTATTGCATAAGTATTTGGCCCATTTGAAAGTTTCCACATTTTATAGTGTTACAACCTGGAATGAAAATGGACCTAAGTAGGATTACATGTAATGAACATAAAACATATTCCATAATATTCAAGTAAAAAACATGGAAAGGGGGGTGAATGCTTATGCAAGGCACTGTAGTTTATTTCAACAGTGCTGTATTGCTTCAGAAATTATTTTAGATGCTGACTGCAATTGCTTCAGTATGTTTAGTAGATGATAAACTGCTTCAAATGAGCAGTGGGGTGAGAGGTACCTCTTCTGAGGACAGTGGGTGGAGTAGGAGCCCTGAGCTCGTGTAGGTGCTCCACCTGAGCATTTCCAGAAGTGTTATTCTTCTGTAGTTTAAGCTGCTCTACGATTGCCATACTTTTCCCTGTAAAACCACAGAAAAATACACATCAGGCAAGATTTTTTTATATTCCTTTTGACTGCTATTCCATTTCTCTTTAATATTTGTTCCTCAGAGATTTTATCAAGGGAATCACACACATTGTGTTGTTTAGCCCTGCATCTGAGTTCAGCATGATAAACTTTGATAAACATGCCCTGAATGGCAAAATAAGCAAACAATAGAATTAATTTTGATTATTGTAGTATCAGAGAATTAAACCAGATGTTTGTATCATTCATTATTATTCACAACAACCTAAGATATCTCTTAAAGTGACTCATATTTATTATCTGCATTGTTCCCTTTCAAAGGGAATGAGACATTGCGTTAAGCATAATACTATTGGAAGCACCTCTCACATGCAACTGGCATCTGAAGCTTGCGTAAAATCATGCCTATTTTTAGGCCTGCCATGATCAGGTGACATGGCAATTAAGCGCGTCACGTGACATAAATATGGCACCTGTGACACGCGCCATCAGCCTTATTATCTTCAGCGACAGACTGCATGTCGGTTGTTTGTGTAAGGAAACAAAAGACGCTTCATCTCCTCTCTATCTTTTCTCAAATTCCCTGGACTTTTCTATCTCTTTAAAAAAAGAAGAAAAAAAGGAATGAGCGAGAGAAAAAAATATGAGTGAGAGAATTCAGGAAGTGTGTTACGGTTTGCTCCCGTTTCATCATAGGAGTAGTGCACACTTTTTCTGTGTGAAGTGTTTAGGGTTGGAGCATGCGATGGCAGCCTCAAGGTTGCGGATGGTTATGCCTACATCATAAAGCTCCGCTCGTGACTTGGAAGCCGAAGCGAGTTGGGTTTCAGAGCCTCATGGATCTGGGCCGGCCACTGCAGGGGCAGCTAGCCGTCTCAGGTCCAGGGGATCTCTTATGGATCCAGAAGAAGAGCCGGAGATGAGCACTGCTCTATCTCTTGCTCTGTCTTCCAAGTCCGGCTCTCCGCCTGGATTTTGGAGGTCGAGTCACGACTCCTCCATCCGCTATATAAAGCCAAAAAGGAAAAAAAACACACACAAAAAAATAATTGTAATAATTCCTCTCTGACTCCTAGGAGCCAGAAGAATGTGCTAAAAACTGAGAGCAGCATATAAAGAGCTGCTTCAAGTGATTACTAAGGCTGAATAAGCCCTTTTCTCCCCAGTAAATGTAAATCTGCAGAAAACTCCCCTTTCTTCCAGAAGTGCATGACAAAATATCAGGCTTCTGGGGGAAAACCATGCATAAGCCATATTTATAACCCCACAATGTTGGATTATTCGGCCCTTGTGGGGAATAAACAACATGGCTATTTAGCTATGGTGAAGGTAGAGGAGGCGCTTGTGAGCCACTTCTCTCCATCAAGGGCAGGTAATTAGGGGGCTGGTTTTGCCATCCAAGCCACTGTGTAAGGCCAACATGACATTGGTGGGCAAGGCCTATGCAGTAGTACTCTTGCTTGTGGGTCACTGCAAAGAATGACAGTGTTCAGTGAGCTTAACATATGGCGGCATTCAGCCAGTTCCTTTCCTGTTGTGTCAAGTTCACCCGGGCATCCAAGAGTGGAGCTCGGGCCAGCACTAGTGTGAGGGAGACACAGAAGGCGAGTATGGCAGTCCGCCAACCCCCTCAGACAGCCAGGGGAACCAGGTGGCCACAATCATGGCCTGCTACTAGGCCTGATCTGAGAATGGTCATAAAGGTCAAGCAGGCAAAGAAGAGCAGTCCTGAGGGGCCGTGGAGGGACGTATCAGGGGACATGAGGTTGTTAGGGCAGTAAGCCCCCATTGCTACTGTAGGGCCTCCCCTAGCCAAGGCTGTCACAGGGCAATGAAAATCTGATGCTTTCCCTCCAATAGAATGTGGAATAGACCATCTGGCAGCGTGGAAAAAGACCATCTGGCAGCATGGAAACTACTGCCAAATGTGTCTCCATGGGTTCTGTCTACCGTAGAAAAGGGTTACCGGGTCAGTTTAGAGCTCCACCGTCAGCACAGACTAGAGCCTGACGTTAGCGCAGGAAGTAAGATCCCTCTTGGACAAAGGGGCCATAGAACATGTACCTCGTTCCCTGAGGGCGGGAGGTTTTTACAGCTGTTATTTCCTGGTCCACAAAAAATACAAGAGTATGTGGCCAATTTTAGATCTGCGTCATCTGAACTGTACTCTTCAGATATACAGATTCAAGATGCTGATGCCCAAACTTATCATTCCACAGATTCAGTTTGAGGACTGGTTTGTGACGATAGATCTAAAAGGTCCATACTTCCACATAGAAATATTGCTAGCTTTATCCCCTTGCACCTTCACAAAGTGAATGGATGTCACTCTGGCTCCATTGTGACTCCAGGGCATTTGTGTACTAAACTACCTGGACGACTGGTTAATTCTAGCACAATCCCAGGAACTGGCGGTTCAACATCTAGATGTTTTCACCCACATGAAGAGCTTGGGGCTCAGGTTGAACCTCAGAAAAGTATGCTTTCCCCATTGCAGTGGACAACATTTCTAGGGGTTATAAGGGTTCTACTATGATGAGGGCATTTATATCCCCAGCATGCATAGGGTCAATCCTAGCAACACGGAGCAAATAAAGCTGGATCTTGGGAGACTATTGGAGCTTATGGGCCTTTTGTTGCTGAGAAGCCACAGTTCAGTTGTGGCTGAGAAGTTGGGGGTTTTGTCCAAGGACGACACCTCTGAGAGAAATCAGTGTCATGCGGTGATGACTACA
Source organism: Ameiurus melas (assembly GCA_012411365.1). Lineage (NCBI taxonomy): Eukaryota > Metazoa > Chordata > Actinopteri > Siluriformes > Ictaluridae > Ameiurus > Ameiurus melas. The sequence continues at coordinate 30,518,281 of CM022757.1, read as the reverse complement.
TGCTCTGAGAATTTGAGTGTCCCCGGTTTCTAGCCATGGGTCACACTCTAAGGGTGTCTCCTTAGCGCAAGATTGTATTGACAGACACCTCCCTCACGGCTGGAGCGCGGTCTTAAGACAGCTGTCCAGCTCACAGTCTCTGGAACGGCCCTCACCTGGAGTGGCATATAAATTGCCTAGAAATGTGGGCCATATTTCTAGCACTGAAATTTCTTTTTCCTCTATTGAGAGATCACCTTGTGTTTACAGACAACACATCGGTGGTCTCATATATTGACCACCAGGGAGGATTATGTTGGCGCCCCCTGTTCAGGCAGGCGCAACTACAATGTTGCCAGTTTGTCAGTGAGTGCAATGTACATTCTGGGAGTATGGGGGCAGACATCCTGATGAGACAGGGGCTTTAGCCCAGATATTGGTGGTGGAGTTCATATGGCGAGGTTTGGCCAAGCAGGATTGCATGTGTTCGCCTCCGAAGAGACAAAACACGGCCCGCTTTGGTTCGCCCTCACTCCTCCCGCACAATTAGGGCTGGACGCCATAGTGCACATGTGGCCAAGGTCACATCTGTAGAAGCTTCAGAGACTAAAGTTAGCTCTTCTGCTGGCTTTGACACCGCTCAAGTGAGTAGGAGATCTACAGGCTCTCTCTGTTGCCCCCTCCTGCCTTGACTTTGCCCCTGGATTAGCCAAGGTCTTCCTGTATCTTATGTCGGATTATATTCCTAAGGCATCTACATCAGCTGTCCACCCTGTAATGTTGCAGGCTTTCTGACCTCCTCCACTCCCCACACCGGAACAAGAGAGAATGCACCTACTGTGTCCAGTAAGGGCAGGGCTCTCTGTATTTACGTCCACTGCTCCAGCCAGTGGCATAGCACCTGCTGGTCTGCTTTGGCTCATTCCACTAGGACGGTAGCCTCCGTGAAGGCTTTGTCCAAAGGTGTATCCTTACAGTATGTGTGTGCTGCTGCAGGGTGGTATACACCGCACACATTCATTCATTATTACAGCCTGGATATTCATTCCACCCCGGCCTCAAGTGTCTTGCAGTGACCCTCGGGCTTGGGTCTTTTTGAACAGGCCATACCCTCGGTATGATGGAGTGGGTATTCTCGTTCCCATAGTGTTATGCTAAACACAACATCAAAGAACGTCTGGGTTATGCATGTAACCCTGTTCCCTGAGAAGGGAACGAGACTTTGCATAGCTTTGTCATACCAGGGCAGGCCTGTGAATTAGGTCTTTGCTTCAGATAATAGAGGCTGATGGCACGGTTCACAGGCGCCATATTTATATCACGTGATGCGCTTAATTTCCACGTCACCTGATAATGGCAGGCCTATAAATAGCCATGATTTTACACAAGCTTCAGATACCAGTCGCATGCGAAAGGTGCTCCCATAGTGTTATGCTAAACGCAACGTCTCGTTCCCTTCTCATTTAATAGGGTTACATTTGTAACACAATTGTTTTCTAATCAAAATTAGATTAATTCATCAACATTTGTAATGAGTTCAACATGTCCTGTGACTTAATTGAAAGGTCAGGGTAACAGTTTTGATAGTGTTAAATACCAGCTTTTCTGTTTAAATTAGTATTTACACACCAGGTAGAGCTTTTGTGGAAGCTGTAGAAGGAGCATCCTGAAGAGTGGATGCCTGTGGACAGTGGCAGGCGGTAGCTTTCACCAGAGGTGGCGGTAAGCACTGATCTGTCTGTGAGGGAAGAAAACACAAGAAGCATTATTCATCCTGCTTAATTTCATCAGTTTAATCAACACAATGTGGCTGTATAAGTGGTTGTTTACAGCCCCTGAACCAGCTGGGGTACCCATTATTTTAAAAATAGATATGTAAAAATGTGCACTTTACTAATATTTGGCAAAAGTTTCATGTACCAGGCAGTCACAGGAGGTCCTTTTCTGGTTTAATTATATTCAAACTTTGGTTTCTATAATTTACATGTTCTAAAGACTACACTAAAATACCTCTAGATAAGAATATGATTTCTTGACAGTACTTTGTTCTGGTGTTTGTCTGACTATTTTAGTAAAGTGACCAGTTATGATGCCTTAAATGGTTAGGTGGGCACGATTATGTTTGGAGCTAAACTCTTCAGGATGGTAGATCTCCAGGAACAGTGTTGGTGACCACTGGCCAAAGCCTGATTATTTTATGGCTATTTTTTTCCTATCAGTTGTATTCATTGTTAGGTACAGGTAACCCATCTCACATTAAGACCTGTACTTGTGTACAAAAATATTGGAAAATTGCAGCATTATATTTTTCATCACAGCACAACAGGCATGCTAACCCTATGTCAGGTTTGGAAATATTTGCTCAACACTGTTGTATTTAAAAGTCAAAATGTAAAACTTTACCTTCGCTGTCTTCAAGCTAGAAGTCATTTTCTTTGAAAGTGTGTTCTTGTTAAAAACATGTCTGTTGCACAGCAACAGCATTGACAAGTATTGACTGCATGTCAAAGTTTAATGTCTCATATCTGATAAGTTATCATGGTGTCACAATGACATACACACACTATTCCAATTCTAATTCTAATTCTAATTTCAAAATAAAATGGCGACCTTTTTGTGAGACATTAAGATTACGAACACTCAGTGCTGAGTGTTGACCAAATAATTAGGGTCCTGTGTAACAAATCATGTAGCAAATTATGTATAATTTATAAAATAAACATGAGCATGGGCCACTGTCTACCTTCATACCAGCTACATACATTCCTTCAATAAATACAAATATTTTACTATGTGTAACAAATCACTATCTAAAATGAACATTTGCCGTGCTGTTACATGGTCCATGCACATTCCGTCTAAAGCCTTTTCATTTTCTAAAGAAATGTTGGGAAACTAAAACAAGATAAATGTTTTAGTCCACCACCTTTATGTCACAGTGCAGTAAAGTTAGTTTTATATTTGATATTTGTGAAAATTCCCATTACATTCTCTGTGCCCATCACATCCTCAAGCCAAACCAACTTGAATGCATGAATGTCACGATTTGTAGGGAAGGGGCATGGAGGCAGGAGCAAGCGGCGGACGAAGCGTGGAGTTGGGGGTAATCTAGATGCGTAAACGAGTAACGGGCAGGGGTCAGGCGATCGGAACAAACAGAATAACGAGGGCAAGACAAAGAGCGTGGTCGAGGGCGTAAGCAAAGGTCGAGGTAACGAGGTGATCAAAGACGGTAGTAAGGCTTGGTAACGCAGAGAACTAGTTTAACTGAGCGTATACTTCGCAGTGCAACTCTGTGACTGGCAAACCTAAGTAGCAGTGCCTGAGTGTGAGTCTGTGATTAGCGGCAGGTGTCTTGGATCAGAACTCCGGGGATGGAGAGCGCATGCGTGCCTGAGAAGCACGCGTTGCATCTTGGGACTTGGAGTTCTGATCTGGCTGAGCTGTGACAGAACCCCCCATCAAAGGGCTCACTCCGGGAGCCACATTCTTTCTAGGTCTCCCCCGGGGGCGAGGGGGTGGTAGGTCAGGGTGTGAGGCGTGAAAGTCACTAATGAGTTGCGGGTCAAGGATGTCCTGCTTCGGAATCCAACAATTCAATTCAATTCAATTCAATTTTATTTGTATAGCGCTTTTTACAATAGTCATTGTCTCAAAGCAGCTTTACAGAAATAAAAAAACAGGTATGAACAGTCAGAAACATCTAAAGAGAGACAAACAGGAACAGATAAACAGAGACAAACAGGTAGAAAACAAATGGAATTTATCCCAACTGAGCAAGCCACTGAGTGGCGACGGTGGCAAGGAAAAACTCCCTAAGATGTTTTTTGAGGAAGAAACCTTGAGAGGAACCCGACTCAGAAGGGAAACCCATCCTCATCTGGGTAACACAGATTGTGAATGTAACACAGATAATGTGAAAATGAGAAGTATGTATGGCCTTAGGAGCAGCCGTAGTCCCAGCAGAAGATTTGGGCTCATCCAGAGGCAGAAGGGATCTGGATCTCCAATATCTCCATAAACAGCGTCTCCAACAGCGTTCCTCTGGACCGTAGCCCTCCCACTCGACTAAGTATTCCAGCTTACCCCTCCTGTACCTGGAGCTGAGGATGTTCTTGAGAAGGTAAGCTGGTTGCCTTTCGATATCCAGGGGAGGCGGAGGTGTCTCTGAGGGCACATCCGAGGCTAAGGGCTCGGGAACAACTGGTTTCAGGCGTGAGACGTGGAAGGAAGGGGCGACGCGGCTGTGCCGGGGTAGTTGCAGCCGGTACGTGACCTCATTGATTCGTTTCAGGATCTTGAAGGGACCAGTACATCTCCTTGCGAGCTTTTTGCAGCTGTGTGGTTGCTTCAGGTCCCTTGTGGATAACCATACCCTATCACCGGGTTGGTAACTTGGCTGCTCGCTGCAGCGAAGGTTGGCTTTGCACTTGTACGAGTTGGTGACCTGTGTCAGACGGTGATGGGTGTCTGCCCATACCTGTTCACTCCACTCAAACCACTGATCGACTGCGGGTGAATCCGTGACATCTGCGTTCCACGGGAATAAAGGGGGTTGGTACACCATTATGCACTGAAACGGGGTGAGATTAGTTGCTGAGTGACGTAACGAGTTCTGGGCATACTCGGCCCATGGTAAGAACTTGTCCCAATCACTGGGGTTGGCCGCGCAAAAGGTTCGGAGGAAACGGCCCAATTCCTGATTGACTCGTTCCACTTGGCCATTGGACTGTGGGTGATACCCTGAGGTTAGGTTTATTGTGACCCCCAACTTATACATGAAACTAGTCCAGACTTGGGATGTGAACTGGGGACCCCGGTCACAGATGATCTCTTCAGAGATGCCGAAATACCTGAAGACATGGGTGAACAGCATTTCGGCCGTCCCAAAGGCAGTGGGTAAGGCGGGTAGAGGGATGAAGCGTACAGATTTCGAGAACCGGTCCACTATGACCAGGATGGTGGTGTTCTCCTGGGATTCGGGTAAATCTGTTACAAAATCCACCGCAATGTGAGACCGTGGGCGTTCCGGAATGTGTAGGGGCTTGAGTTTACCCGTGGGAAGTGTTCGGGGGACCTTATTCTGTGTGCAGGACGAGCATGATGCCACCATTCTGTGGATGTCCCTCTGCATGTTGGGCCACCAGTATTTCTCCTTTAGTAGGAGGTACGTTCGCTGTGCTCCAGGGTGACCTGTGCCGACGGTGGTGTGTGCCCAGACGACGATTGCCTGGCGATGTCCCTCAAGTACAAACTGCGGGACATGCTTTGGGGATTCGAGACAAGGGGATGTTCTCCAGTTCTTTGTCTAGCTCCCATTCGAGGGTGCTGACGATACACGAGGGTGAACAATGTATTCTTCCTGGTCCTTGTCAACTTCTGGGTGATCCAGACGGGAGAGGGCATTGGCCTTTGTGTTCTTTGACCCAGGTCGGTAAGACAACGTGAACTGAAATCTGGTAAAGAACAGTGCCCAACGGGCCTGCCGAGGTGTTTGCCTCTATGCTGTGCGTAAGTACTCCAAGTTCTTATGAACTTGGCTCCCTCTAGCCAGTGATGCCATTCTTCGAGAGCTAACTTTACTGCCAGGAGTTCTCTGTTTCCCACGTCATAATTTCTTTCCGACACTGAGAGTCTTCTTGAGAAGAATGCTACTGGGTGGCGCTTCGGCTTATCTCCAAACCTTTGCGAGAGTACCGCTCCTACCCCAGTTTCTGAAGCGTCCACCTCCACGACGAACGGTCTGGATGGATCGGGATGCTTGAGAATAGGCGCTGTAGTGAAGGCGTTCTTGAGCTTCTCCAGGGCATTCTGGGCTGCTGGGCCCCATGACAGGTGCTTGGGTTTCCCTTTTAACAGAGAAGTCAAGGGATGAGCAATCCTACTGAAATTGCGGATAAACCGCCAGTAGAAATTGGCGAATCCGAGGAACCTCTGTAATTCCTTCACTGTTTTGGGTGGAGGCCAATTCGTGACTGCTTGAACCTTTTCCTGGTCCATGGTGACCCCTTTAGGGCTAAAGATGTATCCCAGGAAGGAAATAGTGTCTCTATGAAACTCACACTTCTGATGTATAGTTGATTTCGGAGCAACTTCCTCAACACCTGGCGGACATGGTGAATATGTTCCTCCTTTGACTTGGAATAAATTAAAATGTCGTCGATGTAAGCTATTGTGTTGCGTCCCAGCATGTCACGCAGCACGTCGTTCATGAGACACTGGAAAACCGAGGGCGCGTTGCATACGGCATGACTAGGTATTCGTAATGACCAGACGTGGTACTAAACCCGGTTTTCCACTCGTCCCCCTCACGAATCCGGATGAGGTTATAGGCACTGCATAGATCCAACTTGGTGAAAATGGTGGCTGAGCGTAATTGTTCCAGAGCAACAGGGACCAGAGGTAACGGGTAGCGATATTTTACGCAGCACTGGTTGAGGCCCCGATAATCGATGCAGGGTCTTAGACCTCCCCCTTTCTTCTCCACGAAGAAAAACCCTGCTGATGCTGGGGACGTGGATGGACGTATGTAGCCCTGGTGCAAAGCCTCTTGAATATACTCCTCCATGGCCCTCTGTTCGGTTAGGGATAGCGGATAAACTCTCCCTCGTGGGGGTGTTGTGCCTGGTAATAGGTCGATAGCGCAGTCGTAGGGCCTGTGAGGAGGAAGTCCACTATCCTTCACTTTGCTGAAGGCTTCACGAAGGTCATGGTATTCGGGGGGAATTTGGAGGAGCTTTGTCTCCTCCGGGCTTTCTATGGAAGTGGTTGCCACCGTGACGACAGGAGTTCGCAGACAATGGTGCATGCAATGGGGTGACCAGCGCTCAATTTCTCTGTGAGACCAGGAGATCTGAGGATTGTGAAGATCCAACCAGGGCAGACCGAGAACCACTGGGTGACGGGCGGACACTGTGACATGAAAAATGATCTGTTCCTGATGAAGAGCGCTGGTATGGAGAACGATGGGTTCTGTGCAGTGAGAGATAAGTCCGTTACCCACGAGGGCGCCGTCAATAGCTTGAATGCGACGCGGGATGAGGAGAGGACGGATGGGGATGTTGTGCTCTTGAACGGTGGTCTGATCAATGAAGTTTCCTGCCGCTCCCGAGTCAATCAGTGCTTCTAGGACACAAGATACACGTGAGTACTCAAGTCGGATTTGCATGACGAAAGCAGATTGAACGGAACGGCACGTTTCCGATTTTACACTCACCCCTGGCTGAGGATCTTTATGGACGGTTTGATCCCCTTGGACAGCCGGACGCTTGAGGGGGCATTGCCGAACGAAGTGTATCTCTCCTCCGCAATAGAAGCAGCGAAGTTCGCGGCGTCTTCGCTCCCTCTCCTGTGTACTTATCTTGGCACGACCCAGCTGCATGGGCTCTGCGGGAGGTTCAGGTATTGAAACCGCCACCAGAGGGCACACTGAGCGGCGGCTTCGGAGCAGCCGGTCGAGGTGAATTGCGAGGTCGATCAGGGACTCCAGTGTGAGATGGTCATCGCGACATGCCAGCTCCGTCACGATGTCGGCGTTTAATCCCTGGCGAAACACAGTCTTAAGTGCCGGTTGGTTCCAGCCACTTCGTGCTGCGGTAGTGCGAAACTCGAGGGCGTAGTCCGCGACGCTACGCGCTCCTTGTTTCAGGGTGAGGAGCTCCTCCCCGGTCTCTCGGCAGTCAGGGGAGTGATCAAAGACTGTTTGAAATCGTGTGGCTAGTTCCTCGTAAGTGTGAATAGCGGTGGCTTCCTGCTCACACTCGGCTGTTGCCCAGAGTAAAGCTCTCCCGGTCAGAAGTTCCATGAAATGGATGATCTTACGGCGCTCCGGCATCTCCGGGTATTTGGAAAAGAACAGTGAGCATTGCAAGAGAAAGCCTCGGCAGCGCACCGGATCTCCATCGTACTTTTCCAGTGCCGGTGTGGGAGGTAAACGTGTAGAAGCCACCGGCATGGCTTGGTTTAGCCGAGTTACTTGCTCGGTGAGGGCGTTCAGGCGTTGGTCATGATTGCTGATCATCCGGCCGTGTCCTTTAATGGCTTGAGGCCAACTTGTGCCGCCCACTGCCTCCATAATAAGGCGGCGAAGTATTCTGTCATGATTCGTAGGGAAGGGGCATGGAGGCAGGAGCAAGCGGCGGACGAAGCGTGGAGTCGGGGGTAATCTAGATGCGTAAACGAGTAATATTACGTAATATTGTAATTCAATTAAACTCAATGAGTGTCTGAACTAGAGGCCTCAAATCAACTGTAAAACACTCAGAATATTGTTCCTTGGCTTGTTTTGGGGAGTATATTTTCAGTACTTTTTTTGTACAGATGTACATTATACACGCGAAACATTGTTACAAAGATATATATATATATATATATATATATATATATATATATATATATATATATATGCATGCACACACACACACACAGCCACAAGTTTAGTCTAGTCTTTAATATGGATTAATCTTTATTAAATTCACTATACCTGCTACCTGGATGTGACCTTTAATCCCTAATTTCTCCATCTGGGGATTAATAAAGTATTACCTTATCTTACCTTAATGGTAATAATTATCACAGTTGACCACTGTTTATAAACTGAGGTCAGAAAATATCAATTCTTTTATGCTCCGTCTCGTCTCACCACATAATGGCCACATATAATCTGAGAGAGCTCTGGGCAACTCTTGTGCAGCCTATACAGAATATATTATAACAAAATGTCATCGCAACAGCGGGAAAAAATGGTCTCAAAATGTAAAATTATCTAATCACTAATTACAATGGCTAACCGTACAAACATATACAGTGTTGAACATAGTTATTACAGTGAGGTCTTGGGGTCATAGGCAGCATTTCTCCTCCTCTAAACACGGCGAGTTGAGTTAATGCCAAAGAGCTCCGTTTTGGTCTCATCTGACCACAACACTTTCACCCAGTTGTCCTCTGGTGGTCAGATGAGACCAAAATTGAGCTTTTCATCAGCAATTCACCTCATTCCCACTTCCGGGTTTGGAGTTTCCGGTGCTCAACACGCGGTACATTCACTTACAGTGACAACAATGGCAGAGTGCAAAATTATATTACAACACAAACATGATTAAAATATCATTCATTTGACAAATTAATATTTCTAAATAATGTCTGTCTTATTTTACAGACAGGAGACATAAAGTGGTTAGAATTTACATTTCTTACACACTTTGAGAAGATATATTTTTAACATTTAAAGCAATTTAATATAATGTCTTGTTGTTATCATGAGCTGACATACACACATTAAAATATTAAGTGTAATAAAACATAGACATAAGATAATCTGGTTCTGTGGACCTAAAAGTATCCATCCATCCATCTTCAACTGCTTATCCGTAATCGGGTCGCGGGGTAGCAGCTCCAGCAAGGGACCCCAAACTTCCCTTTCCTGAACCACACTAACCAGCTCTGACTGGGGGATCCCGAAGCGTTCCCAGACCAGTGTGGAAATATAGTCTCTCCACCTAGTCCTGGGTCTTCCCTGAGGTCTCCTCCCGGCTGGACATGCCTGGAACACCTCCCTAGGGAGCTGAGAAAACCCATTTCGGCCGCTTGTACCCACGATCTAGTTCTTTTGGTCACTACCCAACCTTCATGACCATAGGTGAGTGTAGGAACGAAAATTGCCCGGTAAATCGAGAGTTTTGCCTTCCGACTCAACTCTCTTTTCGTCACAACGGTGCGGTGAAGCGATTTCAATACCGCTCCGCTGCTCTGATTCTCCGGCCAATCTCCCGCTCTCCCGGGTACTTGAACTCCTTCACTTGGGTTATGTTCTCATTCCCTACCCAGAGTAGGCACTCCATCGGTTTCCTGCTGAGAGCCATGGCCTCAGATTTGGAGGTGCTAATCCTCATCCCAGCCACTTCGCACTCGGCTGCAAACCGATCCAGCAAGTGCTGGAGTTCACGGACCGATGATGCCATTAGGACCACATCATCTGCAAAAAGCAGCGATGAGATCCTCAGGTCACCAAACCGCAACCCCTCCCCACCATGACTATGCCTCAATATGCTTTCCATGAATTTCACAAACAGGATTGATGACAAAGCGCAGCCCTGGCGGAGACCAACTCCTACCTGGAACAAGTCCGACTTTTTCTTGAGCATCCGGGCACAACTCTCGCTTTGGGCGTACAGTGATTGGATAGCCCTAAGAAGGAAACCCTTCACCCCATACTCCCTCAGCACCTCCCACAGTAGACCCCTGGGGACACGGTCATACGCCTTCTCCAGATCCAGAAAACACATGTAGACCGGATGGGCATACTCCCAGGCCCCCTCCAAGATCCTTGCGAGAGTAAAGAGCTGGTCCGTTGTTCCATGACCAGAACGGAATCCGCATTGTTCCTCCTCAATCCGAGGTTCGACTATTGGCCGAACCCTCCCTTCCAGCACCTTGGAGTAGACTTTACCAGGGAGGCTGAGAAGTGTGATACCCCTATAAATGGCGCACTCTCTGGTCCTCTTTTTTAAACAAGGGAACCACCACCCCGGTCTGCCACTCCTTGCGCACTGTCCCCGACTTCCACCCAATGTTATTTTTATTATTACAAAGGTACAAAAATTGACCTTTCACATCGGAACTTAAAATGTTGTACCTTTACAACTCGTTACGGGTACATAATTGTACCCCAATGACCTATTGTGGACCGTTAAAGGTATATTTATATGTCTTGTTCCCCTAGCGTGGCAGGGTAAGTGATTTGGCTATCCTATTGGCTCTACTTGGGATATGGTTTCAGCAGACCAATAGAAGGAGAGCTACCCGATTATTTAAGGACTCTTATTTTGGTAAGCAGATAGGTGTCTTGGTGATTCTGAGTCCCTCGCTCCCTATGGCATTTCCGGTTCCGACTTCCGGTCAGTTTTAGAGTGGCGCTGGTGGCGAGTGCATTGTGGTGAATTGGCGGCAGAGATCACGTAAAATGATTGCAACATTTAGCCGGTGGCTGAATAATATGTCTATGTACGTTGAGCTGCGGTACCTGTGAGTAATCATACAACTTCGCGTCTGGTGTTTGATCAGTCTAATGGTGGGAGTGGGGAGTTGAGCTAAGTCTTCTCTAAGACAAACCCCTAGCTGAAGATGCTACATGTGACGCCGCTGCTGTTTTGCTTGAACAATTGTTTTGCTTTATGTACTGTTCTGCTTCATGGTTTTATGTATCTTGATTTTCTTTAGTTTTGTATGTCTAGTTTGTTTTATAACCACATGTAGTCTGAGAGTGGTAAAATTTGTGTTCTTAACCTCAAACCTGTTTCAGGTTTGTTGTTCCACATAACCACTTTACTATTGAGAGGATGTATGTTGAGCCTTACTGTCCCCACGCTATAGTGGCCATATTCTTTGGTTGTTTAGTGTCTGTGTAACCTTGGGTTAACCAGTGTTCTCTTTCTCTCCAGGAGCCGGTGAGTCTTGGTGGGACAGGGGAGGCTAGCTGCATTTATTCGGTGGTGTGTGCTCAGCGTACCAACACAACAACTTCCTTATGGTGTAGGTAGTGTGGTGATTTTGGTGTGACTTGAGGTGGGTTTGGATGATCTCCCGAGCTGTAGCTGGCCTGCCTTGTCCCGGTCATATCCCTGCCAAGCCTGGGCCTGGAGAGGTGGTTAGTATAAAATACTTTCTGTGCTTCAGGGGAATTTGATTTTTATATTCTCATGTCAAGTTTTAAATGATTGAATGTCATAATAAAATACAATTTTTATATTTGTACTCATGTCTCACTCATGTTCTTTGCCCCTATTGGTGAAACGTGTGCACTTTTTGTTTGGGAGTATTTCCCTGGTTCTCCCCCAGGGTGGCGTAGTTGGATTTACTGAATTTGGGATGAACATTTTCCCTCCACTTGGGAATGCCACATTTCTGGTGTAGTTGGCAGGATAAATGTCCCTCCACTTGGGGTATTGCCAAACTAGGAACAAAATTGCACCGGCACTGTACCCTTTTTTGTACCGTTTTTTTTCCTGACAGTGAGCTATACTGTTTATTGCTGACATTATTTGTTTATGCAAATTAGGTTTGTCTAATTACATGTGCATATTTAATACAACCACATCTTTTGATGTTGTAGCCTTAAACATTATTTCACTGTGAAAGATGTGGAAGGGAAATACATTTTTTAAAAGTTTGTTGGAAAATCATTTAATTAATCAAATACTGTGCACTCTTTCAGTATAAAATCTAATGTAATCAAACTATATATTGGTGAATGGGGATGAAACTGTAAGGTTAATACAATTGACAACTATTTTCACCAACATTCAAAAGCATTTGAATGCTTAATAAAAAGCCAAATGCAACATTTAAAGGACAAGCTGAGTTCATCAATAAACAGCATTTTGTGCTGGTATTTACTCAGGAATAGAAGGAGGAAAACATTGCTGTCACATGGAGATGAAAATCATTGAGTAGCACCTGTAAAGGATTAAATCAGCTGAGCTCCCCAAGTAAATCTGATGCCTTTCGAAACACGCTTTAAAATGCAAATACATACCCAGTTAATTAAAAACATTTTGTGTATGGTTATTGAAGACAGTAGTTGTACAAGGGCATGACAATGGCATAACGTGTTCATACTGCATCCATGAAACATCTGCCGTACCCTCAGGACAGTTAACACTGGATTGAGCATCACTTTGAAACTCTGACAAAAACATTTATAAAAATAATATGGGAGTTTATACACTTATCTGCCACTTTAATTGGAACTACATCCTATTGTTTCACTACGTCAGGAATTATGAGTCTATAAACACTGTTGGGGAGATCGCATAGTCTGAAAAACACAAGACCAAACAAGATTTTTTTTATTATTATTTAAATTACACAGCAGTAATTAAGTACTTTCTGAAGAGGTAGGTCTCTACGGTAAATTCATTCCCCCAACTAGGTGCTGGAACAGAGAAATGCCTTGATGCATGCCTTCCTTGTTACACAGTACTGGTGAGACGAGCCAACCTGCTCTCTCAACTCGTTTATCAGCAGCTGTGGTGCGAGTTGGACATCTGTATCGAATTCAGGACTAACCTGCTCGGAAAGTCTGTAGATTTGTCGCTGGGCCTTTTTAAAATTAAAGTGGTCTAAAATGTCTCCGGATTGAGTAACAGTCTGTATGTTGGCAACACTGAACAGTACATTGTGTTTTTATGTCTAAATTAATGTTACGGAACGTAGTGGAGTCAGATGCAGGCACAGATCAAAAGTCTTTATTGATATATTCCAACACAATGCGGTCTTCACATGAACACAGGAAACATAGCATGAAGCTCAAACATAATACGGCACGACCGCTACTAACGTGTCAACGTATTTCAACCACTCTGACAGGAACAGAAACATAGACAACTACTAACTCAGACAGTCCTGGGCCCCTGTCCGAAATGTCCTTCGCTGCCATGGGAGGAGAGGCAGCCTCCATCAGGCAGTGGCTGTGCATGGCAACCCCCCCAAAAGGGTCTGGAGCGAAGAGCACCGCCCCTGGTGGCTCTGAAACGCAGGACTCTGAAACCACCCCCGGCAGCACTGGAACGCTGGGCAGTTACCTCGGCGGCACAGGACTGCGGGACGACATCCTCGGCGGCGCAGAACTGCAGGGCTTCCTCTGCAGAGACCTCCCCGTGGGCCTAAGGCTGGATCTCCGCTGTCGATCCTCATGTAACTGCACATTTTCAGCCTCCAGACTCTTGACCTTGCGTTCATTCTCTCGGGTGCTGCTCCGTGCCGCATCTCCCGCCGCTCGGAGTTCATCCGCATCCCGCAACTGATCCTTTAACTGAGTCTGTACTTTCTTCAGCTGTCTCCGTGCTTCATCTCGAGCTTTAATGGTCTGGTTGAGTTGAGCCTCCTGCTCAGACAGGTCAAGCTCCAGCTTCTTCTTTGCTGCTACAGCCAGAGCTTTCTGCTTGCTCTCATCCTCCAACTCTGCTCCCATCTCATGCACCTGTTCCAATTTCCTCCTCAACTCTGATATCTGTGTCCGAAAGGAGTGAAGCTGTTTCTCCACTCTTCCTTCACTCTTCTTCCTCCTCCAGAAGCTCCTTTAGTCGATTCTGTTCGTCCTCTAGTTGACAAAGCCGTGTGCTCAGAGCCAGTTTCTGGCGTGTCTCCTCTTGCAGCCAACCCTGTGTTTCCTGTAATGGTGACTCCACAGATGAGCATTCCTTAGTAGCTTTGACGTATTTCTTCTCCACTTCAGACAGAGTGCTGCTCAAACTCTCCAACTCCATTTTGCTCATTTTTTCCACCATTTCCTTCCTCTGCTTCTCGCTCTCGCTGTGTTTCAGTTGAGGCTCCTGCAGCTGAGCCTCGCCTTTCTCCCTGCGAGATTCAGAATCTTCCTTACTCTGAGTGACTCTGACTGGAGCGTGAGGCTTGGCTGTGATTGCAGGTTGATTTTTGGCTTTGGTTGGGGCTTGGTCATCAGCTGCGGCTGGGGCCTGGACTGGAGGTGTGACTGGGGCTTGGGACTTGTCTTGGACGTAGCTTGATAGGGCTGTAGGACAGCTCTCCTCTCTCTTTGGTGGCGGGACTGGTATAGAGGGCGCGGGGGGGGGGTGCCATGGAACGTAGCATGGACCGCAGCTGTTTCTGGTCAGCCATCATGCGTTCGAGCCGAGCCAGTTCCTCATCGAGCTGTTTGCTGCTTCCCAGGATGGTGGCGTGCCGCATGGACCGGCTCGTTGCAGCTGTGTTAGTTGCGCGACCTGAAGATGGAACCGCGCCAGCGCTTCCTCCAGTGCCCTCTGCCTCTCCTCGAAGATCCGGTTCAACTCCGTGTACAGTATGTCCCCCATGATCTGCTGTGTCCATATAAGGGCTCGCGATTCTGCAGGCGCAGATCAAAAGTCTTTATTGATATATTTCAACACAATGTGGTTTTCACATGAACACAGGAAACATAGCATGAAGCTCAAACATAATACGGCACGACCGCTACTAACGTGTCAACGTATTTCAACCACTCTGACAGGAACAGAAACACAGACAACTACTAATCGTGAGCAACGTGCTCGGTAACTCAGACACTTAAATAACAACGGTAATCAAACAGAAAGCAAACACACCTGTGTTTAGTTATTGTGAACGCTCACGCTAACCCGGAAGTGCGCGTTCCCAAACAGTCATTTCAAATGAAGTGCCGCAGCGACCTCTGGCGGCTGCGACGTGACAATTATGTTTAATAATAATGTTTACACAAACTGTTTATATGTTCAGTTTATATGTTCTACAAAGATAAAAAAAAAAATTATTATTTAATTTAATTTTTGTCTAGAGTTCAGTCAGCACAGCAGCATCTCCAAGCCCTCTGTGCACAGTATTCTGATATGGCTAACAGGAATGTTGCCCACTTCATGGAAGGACACGGAGAAGAACCTGGAATGATGGAAATACCTGTCCAGGAGCCACGTGCTGCACTGCCAGAGCCCGGTGTTCCCCAGAAAGGTGCACTCGAAACAATTTCACCAATACACTGAGTGTGTTTATATAAAATATCTTAACTGCATTTACACCACAGTGCTGTTGAATTCTTGATTCTAGTCAGAAGGTGTTGATTAATTTTCTGTAACAGCAGTATGTTCTCCCTGTGCTTCCAGGGTTCCTCCAGGTACTCTGGTTTCCTCCCCCAGTCCAAAGACGTACATTGTAGGCTGATTCGCATTTCCAAATTATCCATAGTGTGTGAATGTGTGCAACTACACACTGCTATGGGTTGGCACCCCATCCAGTGTGTCCCCCGCCTTGTACTCAGAGTGCCCTGGGATAGGCTTCAGACTCCCCGCGACCCTGTGTAGTAGGGGAGTATGCAAGTATGGAAAATGGATGGATGGATTTTTACTGGTCTATAGGGTGGCATGGGGCTGCAGCAGGTAGCATTACAAGCTTCCTCGGTTCAATCATAGACACTCACATCGCTTTACATAGTATGCAGCGGAGGGAATCTCCTCAACCACCACCAGTGTGTAGCATCCACCTGGATGATGGAATACAACCAATATTAAAAAAGAGCAAAGAATCATATAACTATCATATAAAACCCAGTAAATCTTGAGATTATCACTTGTCACCATACAGCAAAATATAGCTATAAATATGAGAACATGTTTAAAACTAAATTGAACGATCTTTTTTTTTTTTTAATTTCATTCATTTCAGTAACTTTTTTATTAAGCGTTTACTTTTGCTTTACTTTCATTAAATAGGATTATTTTTTTTATTGTATGCTCATTTTGTAAATGTTAGCAATTACTGTAGATGTGAGCAAAAGTGGATGTTTCCTGCAACTGTCATTTCTCACATTTAGTAAATCCGGTGATCTCATTATGTATAGAGACAAAAGAAAGATATTACAGAATGATCACTCTGAATGGCCACGCATACATGTACATGTCTCTATGTGTAAAAAGAATGAGGTTTAATCACCTTGCAGAAGTGGTTCCTAAATTTGACACCAATGAAGTGGGTTGAGGCATAAGTGCAGGAAGTCCAGGCTTTCAGTGAGATCACAGCACTTTGCTATGTCCTGTCTGCGCTGTGTATGTCATGCATGTATGTTGCACCATGGGTCCAAAAGAAATGTTATTTCTTCTCAGTGTGTATTGCACATTGTATATGGAAATCTTTCATCATTTCAAGACAGGTCTACTGCAACTAGCTCTTGGAAGGTTTGCCTCTGTGCACCATTAGACCTTTGCAACTGATCCAGAATGCAGATGTACAATTTGTTTTCAACCTTCCCAATTTCTCCCACAATACCCTATTGCTACAATCCCTCCACTGGCTTCCTGTGGTTACCTGCATCAGATTTTAAAATGCTGATTTTTAAAGAGATTAAGTACACTAGAGGGAAGCAATGAGAGTGTAATGTAATTAATGAGCTGTACAAATAGTCTCGGCCAACTTGGGGATTGAACCCATGATCGTGATATTAAGAGTTTTATGCTCTGCTGACTGAGCTAGCCAGGTTGTTAGACATCATGTACACTAGAGGGAAACAGTGAGAGTGTAGTGTAATTAGGATGTACACTAAATGGCAGCAGTAAGCGTGTAATGTAGACATATTGTAGGTTTGAGGGGATTGAACCCATGACCCAATGACCATAAGATTAAGAGTTTTATGCTCTACAGACTGAACTAGTCCGGTTCTTAGACATTAAGTACATTAGAGGGAAGCAGTGATAGTGTAATATAATTAGGCTGTACACTAGACAGTAGCAATTAGAGTTTAATATAATTACTGAGGTGTACAAAAAAATCCCATCCAACATGGGGATTCAACCCATGACTCAATGAGCCTGAAATTTAGAGTTTTATGCTCTACTGACTGAGCTAGCCAGGTTGTTAGACATCATGTACACTAGAGGGAAACAGTGAGAGTGTAGTGTAATTAGGATGTACACTAAATGGCAGCAGTAAGCGTGTAATGTAGACATATTGTAGGTTCGAGGGGATTGAACCCATGACCCAATGACCATAAGATTAAGAATTTTATGCTCTACAGACTGAACTAGTCCGGTTCTTAGACATTAAGTACATTAGAGGGAAGCAGTGATAGTGTAATATAATTAGGCTGTACACTAGACAGCAGCAATTAGAGTTTAATATAATTACTGAGGTGTACAAAAAAATCCCATCCAACATGGGGATTCAACCCATGACTCAATGAGCCTGAAATTTAGAGTTTTATGCTCTACTGACTGAGCTAGCCAGGTTGTTAAAAATTAAGTACACTAGAAGGCAGTCAGAGTGTAATGTAATTAGATTGTACACTAGAGGGCAGCAGTGAGAATGTAATAGAATTAGGTTGTAAACTAGAGGGCAGCAGTGAGCATGTAATGTAGTTAGGTTGTACACTAGAGGGCAGCAGAGAGAGTGTAACGTAATTATATTGTACACTAGACGGCAGCAATAAGAGTGTAATGTAATTACTGAGGTGTACAAATGAACTCCAATGTTGACGCGTTTTGCATTCTGAGATGTTTTTCTGCTCACCACAACTGTACAGAGTGGTTATCTGAGTTAATTTCTGAGCCTTTCTGTCAGTTTGAAACAGTCTGGCCATTCTCCATTGACCTCGGTCATTGACAAGGCGTTTCCATCCTCAGAACTGTCACTAACTGGTTGTTTTTCTGTATTGCACCATTCTGAGTAAACTCTAGAGACTGTTGTACATGAAAATCCCAGGAGATCAGCTGTTAAAGAAATACTCAAACCAGCCTGTCTACCACCAACAATCACACTTCAACACGTGTTACAGATATAGCTAGAGAACTAGTGGGTAGACCCAAGTCATGAAAAAACTGGGAAGTGGGCCTAAGCAGGGAAATATTTGAATAAGTCTGTTATATATGTTCGGTTTCATGTAGATAATGCATGAACATTATATGTTATTACTTGAATAGCTGTTCATCCAGGCAAATTATGAAGTAAACTCAATCTTAGCTTGTGTGTGTGAGTGGATCTGTCCTGTTTTCTGTTGTTTAGATTGGGGGCTGTTTTAATATGGTTTTGAACTGGTTTCAGCACTGCTCACTTGGGGTGTGTATGGAGAGTTCAACCCCCTAGTTCGGGCAGTGTTCATAATGGTTGGCTCTGTGGTTGATTGGGCTCCAAGATTAAACGCGACGAAGTCATGCACATAGATAGCACCGTTTCATCTCACTTTTCACGAGTGTTTGGTGTTCAGTGTTTACCATACATGACAGAAAGCACATAATCAAATGTGAATCAACCAACTTAGTAATCGACCATTGATTGACCAAAACTAAGTGAATCAGTCTGGAGCTTGTGTTCACACAACCGTATCTTTAAACAACGCAAACGTTTGCTCAAAACGTTAATATGCTACGATTTAACTTAGTTACTTTCAAAAGTGTTCAGCTATTGTTACACAGGCATAGTTACTTTCAAAACAGTTCAGCCAGGGGACTTCCGGCTGAGTGACAAATGGAGTAGGTCGCAACTTTCGGGGCTCCTGCAACAACTATTTATATTATATGATAGCCACTGTTTTTGGTAGCATTTGTGTTTGTAAGTCTTGTTTAACACCGTAAACTTCTAGTTTAATGTCTAAAATGCCGGCAAAATCCAAAAGCGCGAATGCTTTGGCAGCTACACCTCTGCGGCCTGCTCCACACGCTGCATCCCCGCCGCGTAGGGACCCCTCTATGCCCGCTATCCCCCCCGGTTTCAAGGATGAGATCCTCGCTGCGCTCCGCCATGAAATGGCGGACATTTTTAAATCTGAGCTCCAGGTGGCCTTGGGTGAAAACTTAACATCGATTAAGGGAGAGCTACAGACCGTAAAGGCGGAATTATCGGCCAGTATTGCGGTTGTCCAGTCGGAGGTGAGCACTTTGAAGCATACAGTGGGGGAAATGGAAACTTCGCTCTCTACCTGTTGCGATGACATCGCTACGCTACAGGCTAAAGTGGAGCACCTATCTGCCGAGCTGGGGAGGGTGGAAAACAAGTGTGAGGACCTCGAGGCTAGATCACGGCGCAACAATGTGAGGATCGTAGGTGTCCCCGAAGACTCGACCTGCGCGTCTACACCGGCAGCCGTTTCCACTCTGCTTAAGGAGGTTTTTGGGCTAGACAAAGAGCCACTTTTGGACCGCGTTCATCGCACTCTGCAGCCGAGGCCCAAACCCCGTGAACGCCCCCGGCCTATAATCGTCCGACTCCAGTACCACGCGGACTGTGTGGACATCCTCCGCGTTACACACGACGGAATCGAGAGGGAGTTTAAATCCGCGGAGGACGCCGGGGTGTTTATTAAGACACTGATCAAGTGAGAACACTGATAATCCGTCTCCGGAAGTGAAATGGACCACTACTGACTCTACAACACATGAGGGAGTATTGACTGTTTATGTGCCTTGACATTTATCTTTGTTTAGTTTGCAAGGGCCCGGCCTGGGGGGTTTATTACTATCGGGTCAACAGCTGTTAGCTTTCCTGTTGGGGATTTGACTCCTTGTGGAGTCTGCACTGGGGTCTCCATCGTTTGGGGATGGGGACGTGTAAGTGCAATGGGGAGGGGGGTGGGATGGGGTGCTTCACTGTGTGTTTGGAGTGTGTTTTCTTTTGTTTTGGTTTATCATTTACTTTTATTGTATTTATTTTTTCTTTTCACTTTTTACTTTTTCTCATTTTATCTTTGTTTTTGTCCTTTTTCTCCCCCTCCTGTTTCCTGTCCCCTTTTCCTTCTCTCAGAGGTAAGGCTTCACTTTCATTCTCTTCCTGCCATAAACACTTGATAGATGTCCACTAATACTGGAAAATCTGGCTCGCATGTGAACTTTGTGAGCTGGAACATTAAAGGTATGGGGAGTCCTATGAAGAGATCCAGAGTATTTGCCCATCTGAAACGGCTCAACGCGGACATAGTGTTTCTACAAGAAACTCATATGCGCACCACAGACCAGGTACGGTTTAAATGCCCCTGGATTTCTGAGGTATTTCACGCCAATTTCAATTCTAAGGCCAGGGGGGTTGCCATTTTAATTGGTAGATCAATTCACTTTTCATCCTCCAATGTAATATCAGATGAAAATGGGAGATACTTAATAATAACAGGAAAATTGTTGCATGTCCCGGTATTAATGGTTAATGTTTACGCCCCAAATTTTGATGACCCACACTTCAGGAATAAGCTCTTGGAGCGCCTCCCTTCACTACATAATACCGTCCTTATATTTGGAGGAGACATGAATTGTGTTATTGATCCTAGGTTGGACCGTTCTTCTTCCAAGACCTTGACACCCTCACTAATGTCGAGTACACTTTCTGATTTCATGTCTAAGAATGGTTGTGTGGATCCCTGGAGATTCCATAATCCCAGTATCAAGGAATATTCTTTCTTTTCGCAGGTGCATAAGTCCTTCTATAGAATTGATTATTTCTTTATTGACGCCAAACTTATCTCCAAAGTGTTGATGGTTAAATATCACCCTATTGTGATTTCTGACCATGCCCCGCTTTCTCTGGATATTCAGCTTTCTCCCCAACCTCGATATTCAACACCGTGGAGGTTTAACACTCTACTCCTGTCAGACAACAAATTTAACACACTCATTGCAACTACAATTGACGATTTTATTGAAATCAATCAGAACGAGCTTGAACCTATTTCCTGTTCCCTGCTGCGGGAATCACTAAAAGCATACTTGCGGGGCCAAATAATTTCCTACTCTGCACATCTGAACAACACTCGTTTGGCCAAACTTCATGAGCTATCGCGTAGAATTGACGAACTAGATAGGCAATTGGGCACTGCTCCCTCTTCTGCTTTACTTAAAGATCGGGTTGTATTGCAGGCTGAATTTGACCTTATTACATCGGTGGATGCAGAGCGCCTTCTGCTACATTCACGCTCCACATATTATGAACATGGTGACAAACCGAGCCGACTCTTGGCCCATCAATTGAGACGTCAAGCTGCCTCACGAATAATTCCTCAAATAAAGGATTCATCTGGCATACTCCACACGGACCCCAATACCATTAATTCAGTCTTCCGCTCATTCTATTCTTCTCTGTATATGTCTGACTTTCCAGCTGGGACTTCTGATATGAATGCTTTCTTAGACAGTCTCAATTTCCCTACCATTAACCCAGAAGTTGCTAAAGATCTTGACTCTCCATTAACCTTAGAGGAAATCAACCTAGCCGTGAATAGCATGCAAAACAATAAAGCTCCTGGCCCAGATGGATTCCCGGTAGAATTTTTCAAAAGATTTGAATCTAAACTGTCTCCTATATTGCACTCGGTATATAGGGAATCGCTGCAGAGTGGCGCTCTCCCTCCTACTTTGCGACAAGCCTCTATAAATCTACTTTTAAAGAAGGACAAAGATCCGAATCTCTGCAGCTCTTACAGACCCCTCTCTTTGATAAATGTGGATGCTAAGATTCTTGCTAAGGCTTTGGCTAGTCGCTTGGAAAAAATTCTTCCAGTCATAGTTTCAGAAGAACAAACTGGATTTATAAAAGGGCGTCAGTTATTTTACATGTCCGCACCCTTTTGAACATTATCTACTCCAAATGCTCTACTACTTCCCCCGAAGTGGTAATCTCAGTCGATGCTGAAAAAGCGTTCGACAGAGTTGAATGGGACTACCTGCTTACAGTATTGCACAAATTTGGATTGGGTGACACATTTATTTCTTGGATACGCCTTCTGTACACATCCCCACAAGCTAGTATCTCCACTAATGGTATCCAGTCAACTTATTTTACTTTATCCCGTGGCACTCGACAGGGTTGTCCGTTGTCTCCTTTACTGTTTGCGTTAGCTATAGAGCCCTTGTCAATTTATCTGAGGTCCTCCTCCTCTTTCACTGGGATATCTCGGTTGGGCATGGAATTTAAACTTTCTCTTTATGCGGATGATTTATTACTGTATGTTTCCAACCCATGTCACTCTCTACCTGGAGTTCTGTCCTTTCTCCAAAGATTTGGCTTGTTTTCAGGTTATAAAGTTAACGTTTCCAAGAGTGAGTGCTACCCGGTTAATACTTTGGCATTACAAATGACTCAATCTGATATTCCCTTCAGAATGAGCCCCTCTGGCTTTAGGTATTTAGGAATTAACATAACCAGGTCTCTGACTTCACTTTACTCTGCTAACTTCTCCCCATTGATGTCTGAAATCAAAACTGACTTTCAACGATGGAGGTCTTTACCTCTGTCACTAATAGGAAGGATTAACACGGTAAAAATGAATATCCTGCCTAAGTTCCTCTTTTTGTTCCAATGTCTCCCTCTATTCTTATCAAAGCGATTTTTTAAGACTATAGATCAGGAAATTTCTAGCTTTTTGTGGTGTGGTAAGACACCCAGAAAAAGTAAGTCAATGCTTCAGAGATGCAAGCTCAATGCTGGCCTCTCTCTTCCAAATTTTCAGTTGTATTACTGGGCATCACATATTCATAAAATCTTATTTTGGTTGAGACCAGCGCATTCCCCATGGTGTACATTAGAGGTACATTCATGCGGCTCGTCCTCTCCAATGGCTCTGCTTACCTCTTCCACTTCTACCAACTTCTCTGGCTTTACAGACAACCCTGTGGTTCGTGCAGCTCTAAAAATTCGGTACCAGTTCAGGAAGAATTTCAAATTCGTCTCCGTGTCTCCCTTAACTCCATTACTGAAAAATCACTCATTTCAACCAGCAATATCAGACCCCACATTTGCTATCTGGCATGACAAAGGTCTCAAAACTTTCAAAGATCTCTATAAGGATGGGGCTTTTCATAGTTTTGCAGATTTGTCGAGCGAATTTCAGCTTCCACCGTCACATCTTTTTCGTTATTTCCAAGTTAGACACTGTGCAAAATCGCTGTTTCCTACTTTTCCCTGCTTACCCCTAAGCCAACTGTGGGATGATTTTCTCTTGTCTGATCCTCTTCAGAAATCTCGTATTTCAGGAATTTACAATAAACTTTTATCCTACGACAGCTCACCTATCATTAAAATCAAGGTTGCTTGGGAGGGCGAATTGGGGTTGACACTGCATGAAGACTGGTGGGACGGTGCCCTTAGCAAGATCCACAAGAGCACAGTTTGTGCTCGTCTTTCTTTGATACAGTTTAAGGTGTTACACAGGATTCATTTCTCCAAAACACGTCTGTCACAGATTTATCCCACCGTTATTGACCGCTGTGATAAATGTCACGCCTCTCCCTGCAATCTCACTCACATGTTCTACTCTTGCCCATTGTTATTCTCCTTTTGGCAGAATTATTTTGATAGCATCTCAGAAATACTGTCCATTACTGTTAAACCCTCTCCCCATATTGCCATATTTGGGTTTCCGGAGGATTATGACAGGTACAATTCGACCCAATTAGATCTCTTGGCGTTCACTTCCTTATTAGCAAGACAGCGCCTTCTTTTCCATTGGAAATCCACGAAGCCTCCCTCCAGTACTCAGTGGCTTAGGGATGTTATGTCTCTTCTAAAGTTGGAAAAAATTAGGTACTCTCGGGGAGCCGATGCTGGCAAGTTTCACAGAAAGTGGCAGCCTTTCTTAACTTTCTTCAAATCTTTGCCTTCTCTGCCTTCAGATTGAGAACCGTCCCCCCCCCCGCCCGTTTATTTTGGCTAGTTTATCTATTTTGGTTATCCCCTTAATTTTTTTATTTTATTTTATTTTATTTATTTATTTTTCTTATTTATTTTTTCTTTTCTCTTCTCCGTCATTTTTGTTTTTAATTGTCTATTTTTATTACTTTTCTCTTTGTTTCTATTTGGTGAGTTTGGACGTATGCGTGTGTTCTAATTTGTACAAAAAAAAAAACGGGGGGTTGGCTCCCATTTTGTTTAATCACTGAGACGTCACAAATTTCTGTGCCTTCTTTTTTTCTCTTCTCCTCTTATGCTTGGGTCTCAGTGTACTAAAGTCTGTTTGTTAGTTTTTCCAATGTGCCATCTCTCCCAATAAAAATATTTATTAAAAAAACAACAAAAAACAGTTCAGCCATCCTGCATTTGCAACGCACATGCTCGCCTCGCTTACCTGTGCACACTGCGCATGGGTGGATTAAGTCATTATTATGAGAAAGTTTCTCGTTATTGCTTGATGTTTAGCATGTAATAATGTTATTTATTTTACCACACATTGCCAGTGACATGAATGTTTTATGAATTTGCTGCATGTTTTGCTAACTCAGTGCTTTGGGTGTATTAATGTGCCGTGTTATGCATAAGTTCAGGGAACATTCAGTAAGATATTGTTTGTCTAATTAGCAACCGCGACCCGGGGTTCAATGATAAGTGAGAGCCAGCTGGTGTTAGGGCGCTTACATTTAAAAAAAAAAAAAAAAGAAAGAATACAATAAATAAACAGAGGATCGTGCAGGCGGTTGCACATTGCAAAATCTCACCTGAAGCAGTACCCCAGTAATTCTCTCCTACTGAGAATTCAGACATACAACCCCTCTGCCGTACTGCTTTTCCCCTACCGTGTAGTAAGATAAATACGCACTTTTGGACGTAACCCCCAGCACTTCGTAACTTGTCAAAAGCTATGTCACAGTAAGCAGACATTCCCACTTCCCACTTCCTAGTTCCCACGTCCTAGTTCCCACTTCCTAGTTCCAACTTCCTAGTTCCCTCTTCCAGTGACGTAATCTACCGAGTGCACGTAAACGTGTGAACGTCACGAGCATTTAGCATTCTGGGATACAATGACACGGGTAGACGGAGGCACAGATTATTATAACATGTTATTAAACTGAAATATTAAGGCGGCGTTTCAGTTGTAAAACGCAAAATACAGATTTCAGAAACGGTCCAAATAAACAACAACAACCACCAACTTAACAAACTATATGTTAAGTCATTATTACGGGAAGGTTTATCATTACGAGATGATAAGTCATTAATACGAGAAACTTTCTCATTATTACGAGATGTTAAGTCATTATTATGAGAAAGGTTCTCGTTACTATGACATATATAATATATGACGTATAATATTTTTTGCTCAACTGTAGCAGAAACGGGCTTCCATATTTCTGTGTAGAATAGTTCAATAAAGTTTCATCTGTTTTTAAACACAAGTGTCTTATTTGTTTACAGGGGCCACTGCCTTGAATTGCAGATCCGGCTACATACTCTTCAAATAATGTTTCACTGTATTTAGGATATTATTGCGGGTGGCCAAGGAGGTAATATCTAATGCATAATTAATGTATACACTAAATTCTGTTTATCGCTGGACGAACAGTTGATCAGAAATGCTAAATTAGCCAAATTTCCCATTTCAAGCTAATCTGCTAGTCTCTTCTGCATATTTGGGGAGAATGCAAAAGCTCAAATTAAACAGCTCATTTTCTTTACGTATAATGGTGGAGAATACAACAATTTAACCCAAACATTTTCCCTACACCACATATGGTATAATATAATCTGCTGAATACTATGTCATAGAATGTTATCTTTATATTCACAGCATTTATTTGTTTGTTTATTTCCATCCATCTATCCATCTTCTACCGCTTACTCCTTTTCAGGGTCGCGGGGAACCTGGAGCCTATCCCAGGGAGCATGGGGCACAAGGTGCGGTAAACCCTGGACAGGGTGCCAGTCCATCGCAGGGCTGTTGTTTATTTATTTTTTATTAAATTGTTATTCTTTTTGTACTACCTGTTATACCTGGAGATGTGTACTAGTCAGCACTTACTGTGCCCATTGACCTGCTTTAGTAGTTACTGTACTGTCTTGTGATGTTTGCATGTGCACTTTATGTAGAATGTGTAGGTCTTTTTATAGTTCTTTGTCATCACGTGGTTAGTATGTTATTTTATGTAGCACCGTGGTCCTGGAGAAACGCTGTTTCGTTTCACTGTGTACTGTACCAGCTGTATATGATTGAAATTACAATAAAAAGTTCATACACTACGGAGACTTTATACACGCTAATCAGCCTACCATGCATGTCTTTGGACTGGGGAGGAAACCCCTGTAGCACAGGGAGAACATGCAAACTCCGCACACACATGGCCCTGGTGTGAATCGAACCCTGGACCCTGGTGTTAGGCAAAAGTGCTAACCACTAAACCACCGTGCGCCCCCACTAAATATAAATATTAATTAATATTCATTGAATAAATAAGTACTGCATGACTGATTTTCAGTCTAGTGGGCTGAAAATGTTTTTTGTTCATACTTGATTAAAAACATATAAAAATATCCACACGCTAATATTGTAAGTCTGTGGAATTTTTTTTTTTTTTTAAGTTACATCCGTCTGATTCAGCGCAAAGAGGAGAGACGGACATCTCTCTCCAGTCAGGGGCCACAGGCTGCCCAAACCACCACCAACCTGCACTCCCTGACAAAATCATGGATGCTATTCCTCAGCTACTAACTAAAATTATTATAAAGCCTTTAGTTTCAGTATCGTCAGCTTCTAACTACAGACCTAATATTCTTCTCTTAAGCTACTCCAGCTAGCTAAAGTTACCATAAAAATGTATTGCTAGCTCGATGGAGAAGCTAACTGAAAGAAGGTGATGTAAATGTGTAAATGACTGTGTGTTACAGGCTCAGAACTCCACTGATAGCACAAGCATCCATCAAGTCAAGCCTCACACACAAGCACACACGGGGCTACGCAGGACGTCCAGCTGTAGAGTGCGTCACATCTGTCTGTTTGTATGTCCTTGTTGCTTGTGTTGCACAGTGTGTGCTCTAAACTGTCCACGGCTGCTTCACAAACCACATCCTACTCTACTAATGGGTGTGTTAGCTTGCTAGATTAGGGTTTAGCAGCCTATTACTGAACCCTGCCTCTGGCTGCAACCCGAACTGCTAGTATACAAAAAATGTGTCAAAACAGATGCTTTTAAGGAGTTAGTGTTAGATTGCTACTTAGATACCTGACCATTTCCCGTGGCTGTGTTAAAAACAGCATCCTGCTTCTGTGCTATGGTGCTATATTATTTTGAATAGTGAAATGCATTTTTGGGGCAGATTTTGTAGCAGTTATAAACTCTAGCCAGCTAGCTAATAAGTAGCTTTCACCACAAATGTACGATTTTGACCTACTACTTAGCACAATTGAATGTGGTTAAGTGACTGTTTTAGATTGATACTCTTTGGATTACAGCATCTCATCGCATTTTCTGTATGTAGGTTTCCAGAACATGCCAGATGTGATTGCTCCTGTACTGACACATCTGCAGGCCAGTCAAATGGTCGATATGGCTAAAAACAACCAAACTACAGTCACAGACGCTGTTCCAGCTGTTGTTTCGGCTGCAGTTCCCACTGCAGCTAAAACTGTACCACCTACAATTCTGGCTGCGAGTATAAAAGCAATACCAGCTGCATGTAGGAAACCAATGCTGACTGCGAGTATAAAAGCAGTACCAGCACCTATGATAGATGAGCAGTTGACCAAGGACACACAGGGCACACAGCAATGCCAGGATACACAGGTACCAATGAAGCCCACGCACACACACACACACACACCAATAACACAACATTCTGCTTGCTTAATAATAAAAAATATATATCCATGGACTATCGGTAGGGCGCACGGTGGCTTAGTGGTTAGCACGTTCGCCTCACACCTCCAGGGTTCGATTCCCGCCGGGGCCATGTGTGTGCGGAGTTTGCATGTTCTCCCCGTGTTGCGGGGGTTTCCTACGGGTACTCCGGTTTCCTCCCCCAGTCCAAAGACATGCATGGTAGGTTGATTGGCAGCTTGGTAAATTGTCTGTAGTGTATGAATGGGTGTGTGAGTGTGTATGTGATTGTGCCCTGCGATGGACTGGCACCAGGGTGTACCCCGCCTTGTGCCCGATGCTTCCTGGGATAGGCTCCAGGTTCCCCGCGACCCTGAAGCAGGAATAAGCGGTTGAAGATGGATGGATGGACTATCGGTTCAGTGATGTAGCGAAACTGATGTTACATCAGTACATACATACTGATGTTAATCACAAAGTAATGCAACAGAATCCAAACACATTAACTGGTTGGGTTAGTAAGTGAAAGAAGATGATCAGGGATCCTGCCATAATGGATTTAGTGCGTATAGATTTAGTGCGGCCTGAGAATTTAATACACCAGGGAACAGGAAATGCATCATACTACAGGCAACATGAGCAAGATATCAGTCAAGCAATATCAGTCTACTGTCATAAAATGATCATATGCAAAAAATAATAATAATTTATGACAGTGTAAAAATACAAATGATTTTAATGGTATGAGCTTACATTATTACATAATTCAACCTCAAGTCAAGTCAACATTTATTTAGAGCACACATTGAAAACAACAGAAATTGACCCAAAGCGCTTTACAAATCCATCAACCAATTAAGCCATCACAGTTATTTTTAAAAATATAGTGACAATAATAATAATTATTAATAAATAGATATCTTTAAATACAATATTAAGTATTTACATATTTCAACCTATTAAATGACCTATCCAGATGCTAGAGAATAAAAATGCATTTTCAATGAAGATTTAAAAGTGGCTATTGAAAAAGCTGACCTCACTGTTCCAGAGTTTAGGACCTACCACAAAAAAGGCACGGTCGCCTTTGGTTTTATAGTGACCACGAGGAACTCTCAAAAGAAGTTGATCGGACGACCTGCGCGCTTTTGTGGGGAAATAAGGATGAAGAAGTGAAATGTTGGGGTGTGAGACCAGAGAGTGTCTTATAGACATAGAGCAGAATTATAAAATCCACCCTGAATTTCACAGGAAGCCAATGCAGAGATGCTAATACGAGAGTAATGTGATCCCTCTTTCTAAACATTGTTAAAAGCCTAGCTGCTGCATTTTGAACTAGTTGTAAGAGGGATAACGCAGTTTGAGGGAGACCAATGTACAATGAATCACAATAGTCTAACCACTGTGAAATTAACGAGTGAATCACAATTTCCAGGTCTTTGCTAGAAAGAAAACATTTTACTTTAGCGACAGCTCTCAAATGGAAAAAGCTTCCCTTAACAACAGCACTAATTTGCTTGTTGAAATGTAATGATGAATCTAAAATCACTCCAAGACTTCTTAAATGATATTGTACAATTGACAAGAGAGGATCAGGTAAGGAGGACATGGAGGAACCTAAAATCAGAATTTCAGTTTTGCTTTCGTTTATTGTAAAAAGTTGTTTGCCAGCCAATGTTTAACATCTTCTAAACATTTTAGGACATGATCAATTGAATTATTTTTGTTTATGCTCACTGGGAAATAAAATGAAAAGATATACTATACTTCTGAAAAATAAAACTCAGTAATCA
This sequence comes from Ameiurus melas, assembly GCA_012411365.1. Lineage (NCBI taxonomy): Eukaryota > Metazoa > Chordata > Actinopteri > Siluriformes > Ictaluridae > Ameiurus > Ameiurus melas. Next base: position 30,488,490 of record CM022757.1, on the reverse strand, counting down.
CCGAATGGCTGAAGAAAAACAAAATGAAGACTTTGGAGTGGCCTAGCCAAAGTCCTAACCTGAATCCTATTGAGATGTTGTGGTATGACCTTAAAAAGGCCGTTCATGCTCGAAAACCCTCTAATGTAACTGAATTAGGACAATTCTGCAAAGATGAGTGGGCCAAAATTCCTCCAGGACGCTGTAAAAGCCTCATTGCACGTTATCGCAAACACTTGGTTGCAGTTGTTGCTGCTAAGGGTGGCCCAACCAGTTATTGGTTTTAGGGGCAATCACTTTTCACACAGGGCCATGATGGTTTGGATTTTTTTTCACCTTTAATAATAAACACCTTCATTTACAAATTGCATTTTGTGTTTACTTGTGTTGTCCTTGACTATTGTTTAAATTGGTTTGATGTTCCGAAACACTTAAGTGTGACAAACATGCAAAGGATCAGGAAATGAGGAAGGGGGCAAACACTTTTTCACACCACTGTAAAACTCAATATTTATTCCTAAACCTGATTACTACAGTAGACATGTTGTATGTTTTTTTATAATATCTAGACATTACACAAAATTTTATAATAAAATTTATATAATAAATCAGCAATCAAAATTAAATATTAAATATTCTAATACAGGTGTTCCCATGGGTCCATTATGAACAGACAGAGGTCTGTGAGGGTTTTTTTTTTTTTACTTAGTTGAAGTGGTGAAAATCACCACACACCAAAGTTATTTAGGCCCTGATAAGTAAAAACATATAATTGAAGCAGGGTGTACTTTCTTTTTAACATGACTGGGATATTTACTTTAAGTCACTAACCTCTAACAGTGTGTTATAACCCTGGATGTAGTGTTTCCTGTTTGTGTCAGATTGTGTTACTGATTGCATGGCACGTGATATTGTAATATGTCACTTTTTGTGTTTTGATCTATGACTTAACACACAATTACTAGTCACAACGAACCATCTACATGCTGATGCTGTTCTTTAGTCAAAACATTGTTTGATGATGATCTTGATCTAATCTGACCATGACAAGCAATTCTGATAATAATTTTCGTAACATTTGAAATTCAGGAGCTGCCACTTGTGGGTTCTTCTCAAGAAGGGCTCATTTTGTGCAGCCTTTCCAACAGCTTTTGCAGGTGGAGTCTAAGGTTTGGTTTGTGAAAATCTCATCTAAACTGTGAGTATTGGGCTCTTCTTGGCATCCCTCTCCATCTTCATTATAATGCTGTGGGCAGACATTCCATGCAGGACACTGGAGTTCCTCCACACCAATTCTTCAACCTATGTCTTTATGGACCTTGCTTTGTACACAGAAGCACAGTCGTGCTGGAACAGGAAAGAGCCTTTTAAAATTTTGTTGCCACAAAGGTGGAATTATGCAACTGTCTAAAATGTATTTGTATGCTGTAGCATTAACTTTACCCTTCACTGAAACTAAGGGGCCTAGCCTAAACCCTGAAAAACAATCCCAGGCTACCACGACAATATGCATTCTGGTAAATAGCGTTCTTCTGGCATCCACCAAATCCTCCTTCAGACTGCCAGATAATGAAGCATGATTCCTCACGCCAGAGAACACATTGCCACTGCTTCAAAGTCCAGTGACGCTGTGCTTTATACACCATTTCAGCCAACACTTGGCATTGTTCATAGTGATCTTAGGCTTATGTGCAGCTGCTGAGCCATGGAGACACGTTTCATGAAGCTTCTGATGCACAGTTCTTGTGCTGATGTTGCTCCCAGAGGCAGTTTGGAACCCTGTAGTGAGTGATACGACAGAAGATAGGAGACTTTTATGTGCTATGTGCTTCAGGACTCAGCAGCCCAACTCTGTGAGTTTGTGTGGTCTACTGCTTCATAGCTGAGCTTTTATTGCTCCTAGACTCTTCCATTTCACACTTACACCTACACTTACACCTACACTTACAGTTATAGTTGCCTGGGGCAGCTCTAGCAGAGAAGAAATTTCCCAAACTGTGGCTGAAACGCCTGAACTGAGTCATTAGGAAGGCGCTTTACATCCGTTTGTTTATATAGTGTGTGTCTGACCCCCAATGAAACAGAAAATGGTTACTGAAATTGTTTTTAAAATTGTTTATTCAAAGAGGGATGGCACAGGTAGAATTGTTGCCTCAGCTCCAGGGTCACAGTTTAAGCCAGAGTATAGGATATTGTCTGTGCAGAGTTTCATATGTTCTCCCTGTGTCTGTACAGGTTTCCTCCAGTTTCTTCAGTTTCTTCACACGATGATCCTCCAGTCTGCTGGTGGATTAGCTACTTGATTTGATAATGTGCGTGCATTGTGTGCTGGAATGGATTGGCATCACATTCAGGGTGTATTCCTGGGATTCTCCAGATCCACATTGAGCCTGAAGTACAGTTATTGTACATGAATGAATTAATTAATGTTTTTTCTTTTTCAAACATTAGTATTTGTTGAATTTGCACTAAATGAGAATTTCTTTTGGAGAAAATATTATTTAAAAAATTCTTATAAGAATAATTTTTTGGAGTAGAGGAAAATTTTCATTCTTATGTGTAATTGGGATGGGTAATAGAACAAATATATCACACTTCCTAAAGGCAGAGATCAGCCATAACATAAAAACCACCTGCCTAATGTTGTGTAGGTCCTCCTTGTGCCACCAAAACAGCTCTGACTCATCAAGGCATGACCTCTGAAGGTGTGTTGTGGTATCTGGTACCAAGACCCTTTAAGTCCTGTAAGTTGTCAGGTGGGGCCTCCATGGATTGAACTTGTTTGTGCAGCACATCCCACAGATGCTCGACTGGCTTGAGATCTGGGGAATTTGGAGGCCAAGTCAACACCTTGAGCTCTTTGTCATGTTCCTCAAACCATTCCTGAACAATTTTTATGTGGCAGGGTACTTTGTTCTGCTGAAAAAGGCCACTGCCATTAGGGAACATTGTTGCCAAGAAGAGATGTACTTGGTCTGCAACAATGTTTAAGTAGGTGGTACGTGTCAAAGTAACATCCACATGAATGCCAGAACCTGAGGTTTCCCAGCAGAACATTGCCCAGGACATCTTACTGCCTTCTCCTGCTTGCCTTCTTTCCATAGTGCATCCCGCTGCCATTTCCTCCCCAGGTAAGCGAAGCACATGATGTAAAAGAAAACATGATTCATCAGACCAGACCACCTTCTTCCATTGCTCCCTGATCGAATTCTTATCTTCCTGTGCCCACTGTTGGTGCTTTTGGCAGTGTCCAGGGGTCAGCATGTGCACTCTGACTGGTCTGTGGCTACGCAGTCCCATACGCAACAATCTTTGATGCACTGTGTTCTGACACTTTTCTATTATACGCAGCATTAACTTTTTCAGCAATTTGTGCTCCAGTAGCTCTTCTGTGGGATCAGACCAGACGGGCTAGCCTTCGCTCTTACTGTGTATCAGTGAGCCTTCGGTGCCCATGACCTGTCGCTGGTTCACCACTTGTCCTTCCTTGGACAACTTTTGGTAGTTATTAACCACTACATACCAGGAGCACCCCACAAGACCTGCAGTTTTGGAGATGCTCAGACCCAGTCGTGTAGCCATCACAATTTGGCCCTTGTCAAAGTGGCTCAGATCCTTACACTTGCCCATTTTTCTTGCTTCCAACACATCAACTCCGAGAACTGACTGTTCACTTGTTGCCTAATATATCTCACCCTTTGACAGGTGCCTTTTTAACGAGATAATCAATCTTATTGACTTTACCTGTCAGTGGTTTTATTGTTATGGCTGGTCGGTGTATATTGTATAGGTTTGGCCATTTAAAAAAAAAAGAAAGATGAAAAAAACAGTTATACTTTATTTAATGTTTACAGACATAATGTTTATTTATTAATGAAATAAATGCTGAATTCATTTGTAAAATAAACAGTATTCAACACTGAAAAGGTGAAAAAGACAATTCTGCTTTCAGTAAGTTTGTTTGTGATTGATATTTTTTTTTGAACAGTAAAGAAAAGCTACCACCATCAGGATACTGATAAACATTGCTGACATGGTCCTATTGGCCAGCCCTGTGTGTGATGTTTATTTTCCTGTGTTTGTGTAGTGAAGCCGATAACCGGAGCGCGCTGTGTGTCTGAGCTCGGAGGCACTCCCTGCATTGTACTGTCGCTTCTTACGCACGATGATGTAAGGAGAAGTTATGTGCAGTATTTCTGAGCATCCTGAAGTAAAAGCGTGTGTGTTGATCGCGCCCTCGGTGGCTCTTCGTCACTCCCCACTCCCTTGCGAAAGCCCTCCTCTTCCCTCAGTAGGCTGAGCGCTCGGTCTGGATGTGTGCTGAACACAGCGGCTTGTAGAAGATGTCCGCCGCGGGTGCTGGAGCTTGCGGACCCGGACCTGGAGCCGGCGGCGCTCCGGGATCCGGAGCCTCCAACCCTCGAAAGTTCAGCGAGAAAATCGCCTTACACACTCAGCGCCAGGCCGAGGAGACCGCCGCCTTCCAGGAGGTTATGATGGACATCACCTCCACCCGGGTAAGAAGCAGCAATGGCAGGGGAAGCCAGCCTCGTAGCAAAGGCCTGCCAAGTAACAAGCTATATGATACGAACTCATCTTTTTGTAGTGTTTCTAATTTGTGTTCTAACTTCTCTACTAACATACACCGCGGATAGTGTTCTGTGTGAGAAGCGTAGTGGTGGTGTTTACTGGAACAAACTTGCACTTGAACGCGCACACAGGTATGCTACCTACACAGCTAATAGCTAGCTAGTGATGAACTATGTTGTGATGTGGCTAGTTGGTTTAGATAGATAAGACATTTTAACACTTTTAATTAATATTTTTTTTTGCCTGAACCAGCTGAGATTGAACAGACAATCCTAATAACGTCGTAATGACTCGGGAATGAAGCATTTAGTAAAAACAACGAGTCGTTTCGCGTTATAAACATTGTACGGACTCGCTCGCGCAGAAGCAGGAAGCTAACGTTAGCGAGCTGTCTGTTTGGTTAGCATGTCGGCTAACAGTAAGTAGGAGCTCGCTCGCGGTGTTGCTTCGTGACAGAGTCAAGTGGAACAATGTTCGTAAATGAATATGTATTTACTCTAGCGCTGAAAACGGTGGGTGAGCCGCTGTGCGAATGTGTAAGGTGACGGTAGTTGACTGTGACTTTTCACGCCGTAAACGTGGCGCGGTAACTCGGCTGGCTAATGAACATGCTAGCCGACTGCAGCAGTGACAGCCGAACAGCTCCGTGTGTGAGGATGCGCGCTGTGATTTATCGCTTCACTGCTCGCACAGCACGCGCACGTCTTTAACTACTGCAACGCTCCTGAAAGGAAAAATGGATACTTTTAGAAATGTCTGGACCTGTTACTTAACTTTATGGACACCAACCCGACAGTATATGCGGAAAAGTTCACATAAGTTTAAGAGATGTTCTCGTTTTAATTTTATTTTTGGCCACTTCCAGTAAAAAATCATTTTTTTTCACCCCATGACTCATCCTGTACTCGTTTTGTGTTCGTCCAATTAAATACTCTCTGAAACGTATGTCCTGCCTCCTGGAACACAGTGCTGAGTAGGGATGTAGCGAGAACCATACTTCTGTACCACCTGAAAGCTGGTCCTATATTATGTTTATTTGAGGCAGCTGCATTGTGGCCGTGTAACCAGCTAACGTTATGCTCCATATAATGTTTGCGATAGCCAGTTATTTGTTAATGATGCTAACACATTGCAGAGTTATAAACTACCACCTAATGGGTCACCATACATCGCCATTCAGCCCGTGTCCTATCACCTAAATGTAGTAATGTCACTAATAATTATTCAAATGTTCATGCTTTTAATAAATCTTTTTGGCCTGCCACCATATCAGTGAATTTAAACTAGTGCTTGCATTCAGAGTATAAGGGGTGTGTGTGTGCATGCGCGCATGTGTTTAGGAGTGCACCTTAGCACTTATTAGTCATTGTCAGATAACTAAACTATCCCCCCCTCTCTCTTTGCCAGTATCAGCCAGAGGAGGGTGTCCTCCAAGAGTTTTTAATTCAATGTAAAAATAATTAATTAATAAATTTTTAAACCACACGATGGTAACGAATATCATGTCCTTTTATCAGTATCGGTACAGACTGCTAGATTTTTGGTATTGTGACATCCCTGTTGCTGAGTAAAGGTTTGACTTAACCCTGACACAAATAATGATTGGAGTTCAACTGCTTGTAGATTTTACCAATACAGAGACATGCGTAAATTGTGTGGTACCTACCAATAACCGATTAATCAACCGATAGATTTTAAAATTAATACAGAATGAAAACATAACACACTGAGTAAAATATTGCCGCACTTTATTACAAAAATTAATTAGTACTGACTGTACCATGGATATGTACTGTACTTTTTAAAATAAAATAAATATTAGAGATGCATGATATTAAATTTCTCAGCCGATAACGATAACTGGTTATTCAGAGTGATATTGGCCGATATTGTGAACAGATACCGATAGTTCTGACTTTTAGACCTTGTTTTAAATTTATAATAATTAATTCCACAATTCTGTGGAATAAATAAACTTTCTTCTCTCTATTTCAGCAAGTTGTTTTACAGTAACGGGTCTCATAAACAGAAAACACATTACTAAGGCATGAACTAAATTCTGAAGATTAAAGTAAGATTTCTTAACTTATTGAATGTTTGTTATTTATTCATATGAAGATTGACTGAATTAAAAAAAAACTCCTGATAGACTCACATTCACTCACCACAAACAAAACCATTTCTTCTTCATCACTGAACATCAAACTGGTAATATATTATATAAACTTTTTTAAAAATTATATTAACTCATTAACATTAACTGCATATGTAATATACTACTCTAGAAATATATTTTTCTGTGTTGTGTGTGTATATATATATATATATATATATATATATATATATATATATATATATATATATATATATATATTAAATAAATATACACACACACACACTACTTTTTTGCCTCTCATTTTCATTCCAATGGTGTACTGGCCCTTTAATTCAGCGCGGGAACAGCACGCAAGTAGGGAAGAATTAGACTCGATGCCGCTTCACTGCTGCAGCGTCCGGTGTAAAATTTTAGCGGTGCAGAGCTTAGAGTTTACAAACTGTAGTTTTGTCATCATTCCAGACAAGAGACATCATCTTTACACACAGCACAAAATCGATGTGTTTTCCTGCCCATTTTGATTGACAAGATATAATCGGCCCTGAAGATTGTAAGTTTTTAAACTATCGGCTGATAGTCGAAAGCTGGAAAAACAGCCTTTATTGGCCGATGCCGATTATCGGCCAATACATTGGTGCATCTCTAATAAATACATAAATAGATATTAAAGTAAATAAAATATATGCATCCAAACTGAACCAAAAAGTAACACTCCAAATAAGAATAGACATATCCAAAATAAATCAAAAGCACTTTAAATAACTCAACAAAATTCGTCAGTGATAGTTTTTATTTCACCTCAAGAAGCCTCCCGCATACTGTATAATTACAGCTCACTCTTCTCAGCCGCTCCCACGATGGACACAACCAGGAAAAACTATCTTGCGGACTGATCGGTTTTGCAAACCTTTAATAACGAATATTTAGCTTTAAGCCTAGCATTCAGACATCTCTCGGTGATGCTGAAGCTCTCCATCACCATTGGTGTCACCGATGCTCAACCTCAGCTCAAACATATATGGCATAACACCCAAAAGCATGCCGTTTTGTTGTCTAGGATATGTCCTTGTAAAAGTCGATTTAAAAAGGTCAGCTGTTGGTGAGGAATCCAGTGAGATATATCCTCCACAGATGAAAAAAAGGCTCTCGCTAAACTCTTCACTGCTTCCCATGTTTAGCTGCTAAGGTACTGTCAGGATTTTGTGTAGATTCAGCAGTGGTGTGGTGTTCATCTAGCATGAAGCAGATCAACATGTTGCCACAACTTACTTCCTGTTTCAATTGGAAAAACATCACCATATAGAATCACAAGCCATTTCAGGTTTGGTTAGTGAGGTGTCAGACCAGTGCACAGTGTCATCAGCTGGTAAAGTAAATAGATGAATGTGTGTATATGATTTCTCACAACAGCATGAACTTTTGAATTATTCATTTTTTTTCCAAGTGTGGTTTCATTAATGTTTAGTCAGTTCTCTGTGCTTGTCTTCAAGAGGAGGTTGCAGTAAACCATGTGCTGGTGTTTAGATTCTGACATCCGCTTGTATATAGCATCGTAGTTTCTTTTTAGTTTTTGTAAACAAGACTTCACGATTCCAACATTTACACATTTTCAGCATTTTCAGCCTTAGGATCATGTAGTGATGGAGGCATGAATGTACTCCTATCATTAATAATTTAATCAGCAATAATAAACCAATGTATCCCACAGGTTGAGAATTTACTTGTGGTGGTGGGTTCAGTAATAAACTAGTCAAACAAAGGTTTATGAATGAACTGTTTATTGCACACAAATAACTACTCAAAATAAATAACTACATTGAAATATTAAAATAAAATTTCCAAAATATGTTAAAGAACAAAACAGTGATTTTTTTTATGAACATGTCAAAATAAATAACTATTTACATTATGGAATACATTTTCAAGTGTGCCTATTTGCACAGTTTGCATTGCTTGCTGGAAAATTAAAATTTCCCTTGGCTTGGGGAAAAAAAAACTTTTCCAATGCCTGTTTATAGGGGGTATGCTTATGGATAAATGTGTTATCAATACTTAGTTGGACTATGGACACTACAACTATAAACCAAATGTCTGCTCCATGACCGTCCGCAGCAGCAGTCACAGCAGAGTTTAGCAGTCAGACTGATCAGAGCTGTACAACCCTGCCATGAGTACAAAGATGTTACTTGGACGAATGGAGGACATCTCGCTTCGTTTGATAACATTAAGAATAAAGTCAGGCTTGTTGTCGGCTTCCCGACTCAGTTTTAAAATGATGAGAGTGTGAGCGGGAGAGCAGCAGTGGTCAGGCGAGCTAGACAGTGAATGACGAGAGACAATAAAGCCGGTGAATGGGAGAAATAAAACCTACACAAGTCAGTAGTTGTATGCTCTCGATAACATTACCTAACGTTAGTAAGCTGTTGTCTTAACTTATCGATAAGGTTAGAGCTGCGTCACTTTGCACTTTGAGTGTTCAGTTCGGTGTTGAGACTAGCTTTCCCACTACTAGACAGCTAGCTAGCCAGACCAACTAACGTTACTGTAACCTCGTAAGTTAAAATAATATGTGTAGTGTTAACGTTTAATGTTTTAACGTTTAAAACAGGGTTGAAGGTCTGCTGGTTTGTATTCATTATGAACTGACAATTGCGATTTGGAATTCTGATTTTATCTACCTGCACAAGTCTTAATCGACCTGGGCGGGCCGTCCAAGTAGAGCCATGTATGGGAAACACTGTAGTAATAGTAATAATAAGTACACGAGTACTGTGTACTCTACCGTCTAGTGTATGAATTTTAGAAAGTGTAATATCATCTTAAATGGAACACTAGCGATTTTTACTAACCATAAGTATAAGCCACTTTCTAGACGATGGCACATGATGTCAAACGCACATAATGTGATGCCGCTAATGTCACATCCTTTACTGTTAACGATCCAAGCCAGTAAAACACAGTAAAAATGAATCATATCAACATTTCTGCAGTGAAGCTATACTTCTGATTTACTAGTACTGTACTGATGGTACTGTAGTAACTAAACTCATTTAACTGTCTCTGAATGGAGTTTGTGGCACCAGGCCAGAAACAGATTTTGTAATTTGAATGCAGTTTCAGAGGTTTTTGCCTTCATGAATAAATAATCAGTGATTAACTGCGACTTATCTAGTTCAGCTGTTCATCGTGGTATTGAATTGTGGTATTGTGGTGTGGAGCGGTATCGAATGCTCTGTGAACGTTCATCAGGATCACTCGTGCTTGCTGAAATATGCCTAGCCGTGTATTGTTCTCCTAATGAAGCCCTTGTGCTGTTTCCCGACAAGGATTATTAGAGTTTATGCAATTTTCCTACAGGAAAGATGGATAACTAATGCAGTACACAGATTATAGGATTGAAAGCCTTGATGCGACTGATGTGATTGTAGCATTGTGATGTAGCAAATTTAAAACTGGCGTTTATATTTCAGGTATTTGTCTCAGCCTTGAGGGCAGTTCACGCCAGCCAAGTTTCGAAAGTGTAGTTACAATTCTTTTTAACAAGCATTTCAATCCATGCCGGCTGTCGGAGTGCTGTGTAAAACTTGAGCCCATGCATCGCGCTGCCAATGTTTTACACTTCGTCTTGTTTTACTCACGCCTGAGTAAAGCATAAACTGTTTATAAAGCACACTTTTTATACACTGTTAATTTAATTTAAAATCCTAAGCTACAAAGATGTCAGGATTGTGCAACTTGTAGATTTATAGTAAATCATTTGTACAGTATAGATGCTTAGAAAATAACCAGAAAAAGAATACTTTGTTTATTCACTGCCATACTGTTTCATGTCACATTTTTTATGGAGCTGTCTTATAATTCCAGCTGGTCCAACTATGGCTGTCCCTGGCCCCTGTGTTGAGTTGACATGTTCTATGTTTTGCTGTTAGTGTTTGTGCCAGTAGCGCATGTGGAGCTTTGGAGTTTGTTTGGTTTCGAACAAGCAGTCAAGGTAGAGAATGGCCATGTGCTCTTTGGACCTCAGAGTTGTTTAATTACTGGCATTTGGGATAAGTAATAGAAGCCTGTTCTGCTGTGTACTTACACGCTGATATAGTATTGATCTCATCGTTTTTCAGAGCACAGCAGAGCTCTATAATTAATTGCTTTCTTCATGGAGATATTCACTAAATTTGTTTGCTGCTCCAAACAAAATGGGGTGGATAATGTGGTAAAAATATCACAGGTGGGCATATCAAGGTGAATTGACGTGTCAGTTGATAAATTACTTTTGTCAGTTTTATGCAAATGTTATAGTATGCAGTACTTAAGAGTTTTATCCTTAATTTGGTCTTGGTCAATTTCCACCCAGCAGCCAGCTCTCCTCTATCATATAGCAGCTTCCAACTTTGGAGGATGGAGGCCAACGCATGCTTCCTCCGAGACTTACGAAACCAATCTCTGCAGCTTTCTGAGCCGCTGCGTAACACACTCGGTTTAAAGCGCTATCTGCCCTCTTGCGCATACATGAGCTCACAGAAGCCTATGATTAGCGAGTGCCACTGTGGTTGAAAGAGGAGAGAGTAACACCATTCTTCCCACCCAGAGAGCACGGCCAGTTCTGCTCTTGAGGACTACTGGCGTAGATGTAACATTGTCTGGATTCGAACTTGCAATCTCCTGATGATGTTGTAATCTGATCTGTCGTAATCTGTCTCAGGAGCCCCTTGGTATAGAGCAGCGGTTCTTAGCCCAAATATTTTGGACTACTCACTGAGTATGGCTGGGTTTGTATAGAGGACACAAGACAGTTCAGTTGTGGCTCAGTAGGGGTGAGGAAGAGACTCAACTATCATCACCCACAAGTCTGGCTCTATACTTGTTCTTCAGGTACACCATTGCAGAAAAAACAGCCTCACAGAGATAGGTCGACGTAAATGGGAGAATCCCCCCCCCCAATGCCAAGTAATCCAGTTCTCGGTATTCGCTGTGCACGGTTTTCCAAAAATCCGCCAATGGCTTCTCTGCGAATCTCTGTGTACAATTGTGTAAAATAAAAGTTTTCCAACAACCAGCTGCTACCACTTTGTGACCTCAAGTTAAGAACCGCTGATATGGAGTATGTTGTATTATAAGCTAAATCAAAAGATAGTACTGATATTTAACCGTCTGGTTTCCTATTTACTGTATTTTTACGAGATAGTGTATGACATAACGGCTGTTTAGAGCCTACATAGTGTGTCTTAAGCCAATATTACACTGTTTAAGAACAGAACAATGTGCACATCAAGTGTGCCATAAATTACATGAATTTTCTCAAGGGACACGAGTTTCATACTAGTTTAGGAAACACCTGTTTCAATAGATTTGCATTAGGTGTATAAAGAAACACCTTAAACATTGTAACAATGTCAGTATTATGAAAGTTGATTTTGTTCAGACTACTGTACTGTGTACTTTGAGTATTAGTTTTCTGACTTTGTTGGGATTTCCTCACAGTTGTGGTGTTCTGTTTGGTTAAATCCATGTTCAATAGTTACTTATCTTTAGCAGTGGAGTGTTAGTTAAATATGGAATAGGCATCCTGTGCATTCTGAAGCAGCTTTGCTGAACAAATATTTACCTCTTAAACAGTTTTTTTTTTTAACTACCACACAGACGAAAAGGGTTTAAGGTAATTTGGAAATGAATTACAATATTTAAGTTAATGTGTAGAAGTACACTTTGTTCTTCACTGGACATTGACCTGAAAATAACCATGATGGTTTCGTCTTTTTAATTGTGGATTGTTTAACTAGAAACGCTGGATGATCATGGGAATGTAATTATGCAACGTAAATGTACGAGCTTACCATTGTTAAATGTTTGCGGTCGACTCAAATAATAGTGGTCAGGCGATTACATCATAACTCTGATGAGACTAATTGAGTGTACTGTTTGTTTAACCTTCGTAAAACTGCTTAGCAAAGACCAGCAGTTAAAATCAAAGAATTGTTGAAAAACGAATAAAATAATGACACAACTGATGGGCATCCAGGCCAGTTCCTTGTAATTCACACAGCATAATCTAACATGTGATTTTACACAATGCCATGTCTGAGTTCTGCGTGTGGTCTGAGTGAAATACAAATCTGAGGTGTTGCTGTTTTAACACCTGCATAGGGTCCAGGGTTTGATCTTGAGCTTGAATCATCCAGAGCTTCACATCTTCTCGTCATGTTCATGTGGGGTTCCTCCAATTGTCCAGAAATCTACACTTGGGTGGATTGGCAACGATAAATTGCCCCTAGGTGTGAATGTGTATGAATGGTTCCCTGCAATGGATCCCGTCTAGGGTGAATCCTCCCAACTTTTGCCTAGTGTTCCTGGGATAGACTCTGGGTCCACGTTCACTCTGATCAGGATAAAGCGCTTACTAAAGGTTAATGAAGTAAAGTTTGCTGCTACTAAGATTCTAAATGCTGGCTTTTTTTCACAAGAGGCTATGTTTACCATTTTATTCTGTTTACAGTATTGCAAATAGTGAGACACTGTGGTGATTAAGGCCAAGTCATTTTCCTCATTCAAGCTTTTGAGCTAAATCACAGATACTGTTTAAGAATCTAAGCTCAAAATCAGCATCTTTGGAACCAATAAATACACAAACCTGCTGATTTAAAAATGATAAAACACAGTGCCTCAAAGGCCCTCAAACAGAAAAGCCTCTTAGATCATTATTTAGTCTGTAAATGATTGTTCAGAAAAACTCATTAACCAGGTCATGGCAGAATAATGTATTTATTGCATTGTGTATATCATATACACAGTTAATTAGACACATTTGTCTCTGTGAGCTGACCTTGACCGTGACCTTGTATCATGTATGGCCCTGCCCATGGATGGCACTCTGCCTTTTATTCTCGTTTCCTTTGATTAATAAACGTTGGTGGAGCGCCACGCAGGCTCCAGCACAAAACAATATTGTAGCTGTCATTCATGTGCCAATTTTAAGCCTTTAAAAGACGTGGAATGTGAATTGCTTTATATCCATGTGTACAGAAACAAAAGCTTGATTGTACTGTTTGGAGTGGGTTAGAACAGTGAGGCGGCGGAACAGCACTAACACAATAACACTCATTTCAGCTTGCTCGAGATGACAGCAGCCGATTGCACCACGAATAAATGGCAACACTAACAGAGAAATTCTGACCATGTTCCACGGTATTGGTGTATTATCTGAATCATTCTTCATCTTCTTAACCTTCACTGCCGTTTCCAATATGAAATACAGCAACATGGCATGTCTCAATAATCTACCTCTTATTCTTTCACATAACAGGCTTAGCTGCTTGTCTGATACAAAAAAAAATGCTAATTATTAGAGGTTACACCACTGCACTATTGAATTCGCAGTTCTTTTTCTCTAACATTTCGTTTCCTATACCATCTTTGTCGGTACACTTTAGCATGTCTATAGTAACAGCTCATTCACAGGTACTTGTAATGTGCATGCCTCACATAATCTTAGCCGAATAAGAATCGTGTTATTTAACAACGAAAACAGATTGATATGGTGAAGCTGTCTGCAAGGAAACATTTATGGAAGGTGTCTCCAGTATCGGCAGTTTGTAATGAGCATTTGCTAGATGGAAGTGTTTAGTGTTTGTTTCTTTTTTTTTTAGATTCAGGCTCAGAAGGTGCGACTGGCTAGAACACAGGGCCCTTACTATGGAGGCTCTCTGCCAAATGTCAATCAGATCGGCAGGAACGCAGCCGACCTCCAGGTATGTCACTGTATATCTTGGTAGTTGGTGCTATGGGTGGAAGTTTATATGGCGCTATACAGGATGTCCCAGAAGTCTCAATACATTGGGGAAATTAACAGTTTAGCAAAATGCACTTTATATATATTTCTCAAAAAATAAAGGGAACACTTAAACAGCACAATGTAACTCCAAGTATTCCCTTTATTTTTTTGAGCAGTATATATATACACGTACATTAAGCCTTTTAAGAATGCCAAAAGAAGAACATATTGGTGCACCAGGAAAAGATGCAGCACAAAGATCACTTAGAGAAATGCATTCGAAATTACGTGCTTCACTCTACATGTTGTAACACAAGTTTATCATAAGTGGGAAAGACCCTTTGACTCGTGTTTATAAAGAAATGGCAATCATGTACAGGATGTTTAGTAAATAAAGCTACATTTTGGTTTTAAAACAGAGGGTTGTATGTATGGTGACTTTTGGGATATCCGGTAGAAGAAAATTATCTCGCTAACAGTATATATCACCATATGATGTGATGTCTTTTCAGTTTCGCCAGGACCAGATTTGCTGGCTGGTATATTTTGTTCGCCCTGGAATTCAATGTAGATTATGTGTTTATATGTTTTCTCATGTAAATTTTTCTATAATGGTATAACATTATTGACAAAAATCCATCCCTTAAGAAGAATTACAGCCAGTATACCGGATCAGCTGTCGCAGTGCCAATATGCTGTGCCAAGAGCTAGTGTTCTTACGTGCCAGCCGTTGTGGCAGGTTGATTAAGTTATACACGTTTGATTCAAACTTCACACAAGCAAAGCATGTTAAATGTCTATCATAACAAAAGAAATACTTAGACGCTCCTGTCTGGACTAATAATTTAGAATATCTTCAGCCACAAGGAATGTGCTGTATAATATAACCTATTCTGGAGTTTATTCTCCACAAGTCTACAAAGTTCAGTAAGAAAAAGAATTTAACTTGCAGTGTGACTGCTGTGTTGTGGGTTTTATTGTGTAAAATGTCAATAGTCTGTCAGTTTATATGCGTGAAAATGACATTTTTCCAATTAAAAAAAAAATACAGTGAATAACCAAACTATGAAAATTCTGAATGTCCGGCACCTCAGGACTGAAAGTTTAAAAGCAGTGCTATTGTAGCCAAGTAAAACTAATTGTTGCTCAAATTTCCTTGGAAATAAGGACCTGTTTTGGCAGTCTACCCAACAAAATGGCATCAAGATGCACAAAGACTCATTATTTGTCCCTGTGAATGAGCTTATGCAGATTTTGTTTGTGTTGTGATGAGTCTTTGTATGCGTGCGTTCCTTTAGGGCCCGTTCCACTCGAACTTGGAATCCAACCGCTCCACACGGCACCATGGACTGGTGGAGAGAGTCCCCAGAGACAGACGCTTCGCCTCCCCCAGCCGACCGTACAGGAGACATGTATCCTTTCATTCAGTACACCTACGTTTGCTATAATGTCATATGAGGTAATATTTTAAGAACAGATAGTGTACAATTAGAACAGTGAAAAATTGGTTCTTTGCTTTGCACAGCAAGCTATATTGCTATGGGTGATTTATATTTTGTGTTAAGTCATTACAATTAAATATTCAGCTGAAATCTTATTCAAAGTTTACATCCTCTCAGCTTTCAAATAATGTTTTTATTTATTTATTTATTTAATTTTTTTATATACAGTAAAATAACAAGCAGAGCTACCTAACACTCCTGATTATTCTTGCAAATTAAAATATTTGTGAGAAATTGCTGGTCTGTTTCACTCGCAGAAAAAGCTGCTCATGTGCTAAAAAATGTTTTTGGTTTTTTCTTTTTGGTTATTTTTTTGCCTTTAAAAAAAGATTTTACTGGGATGTTTAATTATTGAAAAGGGGTTTATGTTTATAGTTGTGTCCTTGACCTTTGACCTCAGATGGACAGCTCTCACTGCAGCCCTGCATACCTGTCTCCACCCCCTGACCCGAGCTGGAGAAGGTAATGCTTACAAATTAGATCTAACTGTGATCTATTTGTGGTGCATGTTAAGTTTACTTTGCATTTTGTTTTCTGGTTGAAAGTTAAACGCTGGCGAGTGTGCGCGCGTGCAGATTTTTGGTTTGTGGTGCACTAACACTAGCACTAACATTAGCACTGACAGAACTAACCAAAAGGTGCTGCTTCAGTCACCACTCTTCCACAGCTTTGTCTTCAGTTGCTTTTCAGGCATCTTCTTTCCTCTTTTTTTCTTTGACCGTAGCAACTTTTCTAAGCTTTTTTTTTTTTTTTTTAAACATATATTTGTCTGACTTGGGATATCTTCATTCTACTATTCATTTCTGTCCATTTCTGGCTTCAGTAAATGGAACAGATTCAGTCTCAGTGAGTGGGATACTGACTTTTCAGATGGATCACTTGTTACTGATTAAATGAGGAAGTAGTTAATCAGTTACATATTGATGATTGGTTTGATGGACTTCTAATATCAGTTGATAATTTCTGAAATCTTTGTTGGTGGATTGACCAATTTACGACTAGAGGAACCAGTGAACGTGTAGACATGTTCCATTGTGTCACAAGTCTTCACACTTTGATTATCAGCTATATAAATCCTGCCCACTCGCCCACAGTGGAAACCTGTGAAGTAAGTAAGTATAGAGACACGTTGGCTTGCCTGTTTTAAAAAAAACAAAAAAACAAAAAAAAAACTTGTATTGGCTGTTTGTTAGTTGATGAACATCCTGCTGTTAATTCTCTTGAACATATCTTATTCAGTACTGGCTTGGGTCATAGGGCAAGAGAAAGGCTCTATGTACTGTATATATTGTCAGTGTCCCTCTTTCTGATTGTTCTCTTTGGCTGCTTTCGGTACTTTCGTAAGCCTGCTCCATTTTTTTCCTCTCGGTGCTGGAAATAATGGGCATTTTTCTGTCAATCACAAAGGAACTGGTCCAGTAATTTCTCCATGGACAAGAACCCATTGTTCCGTCTTCCCAACACAGCACTCAACAGGTGAATTCGCCTCTCTCCAATTCTCTCTCTCTCTCTCTCTCTCTCTCTCTCTCTTCTGTTTCTCTCTATGTCTGTCTCTCAGTCTATCTACATCTCATTTGCTTTCCATTCTTTCCATTCTTCTTTGACCCTGTGTCCGGCTGTCTTTTCCACTCTCCCGTTCTTTCCGCTCTTGTCGTTTTTCTGACCTCGTATTATGAGGTGTTCTGAAGGCACTAGGAGTAGGGCGGTAAGTGTGTAAAAGGCTAATGTTGGAGAGCAGGTGTTAGCTGTTTATATTTTACACATGCACGGAGTGACCCGAGTAAACAGTCTGGGTTTATTATATTTTAGTCAGTTCTGCATGAATCTGCTATTTCTGATGAGAATTCCTCCGTTATATTTGGTGTGTTCTTGTGATTTTGAAGGTATTTTATTACTTCTGCACTGACCGTGTCAGTGAAAACTGCTTTTTCCCACTTGCAGGAAGGAGCAATAAGAGAAATCATTTGTTCCTTTGTCTTTTCAGTCCCCATCTCCTGAGACTACGACCATTCTCATAAGTTGTGTAGCCATCTTCACTTCATTTTCACCATGTTCTCTTCTGCTCTGTAGAACGAACTCAGACTCTGCTCTGCACACCAGTGTGATGAACCCTCCCACAGGAGATCCGTTCAGTGCAGGACACACCCTACACCCACATGGGAGACGCAGTGGTAAGTACTGCGCTCTTTCCAGGTACTAACACACTACTTATTCTTGTAGCTGGTCCCCTGCAGTGTGTCTGAATAATTTTTTTTCAGTCTGTCTTTCATTGTTTTTTTTGTTTCCCTTTCTTCTGTCTATATTATAGGTTTGTCTGAGGGTGAAGGGAGGAGAAGTAAGTCGGTTATAATTTATTTATTTAGTTATTTTTTAATTATTAAAACTTTTTTTTTTTACCCCAGCAGTCATGTAATGTATTTTTTTTAGCAATTTATAATATCAGTAGAACATGCTGTTAGGTTAAAAATAAAATGGCTACTGATCTGTTGATTACCATCCCTGTTTCTGCATAGTGTTTCCATACCCAGTCCCTCCCATAGAGGAGAGTATATTAGATGAAGGCAAGCTTCTAAAACCATGGGACACAAAGAAGGTATTCGGGGCTATTATCTTGTTAATATAATTGTGTTCTCAGTATCATTGAACATAGTTGATTTATTTGCCTTTCTGTGCTCCAGTTACACATGCTGTCCTCCCGACCAAAGTCTTGTGAAGTCCCTGGAATCAAGTACGTGTCAAGAACTTTTTTTTAACCCTCCAATATGTTTGAAGTCAGTGAAAAGACTAATTTCTGTTTCATAATTTATCCCTTGCCTTATCTTTTATACATAACTTATCTAATCTTTCTTTCTGAATACAACCTTACTCCATCACCCTCTCTCTCTTGGTTATTAGTATATTCCCTTCACCAGATCAGCAGTCCAGCGCCCCTCTTGTCCCGTCTGCTTTGAATACTGGAGGCTCTCTGCCTGATCTGTCCAGTCTTCACTTCCCCTCACCTCTGCCGACGCCACTTGACCCAGATGAGCCTGGCTACCCCTCCCTCAGTGGGGGAAACAGCACTGGCAACCTAGCCTCCACCCTTACTCAGCTCGGCATCAATACCACAAATGCCTTCAACTCTCCAGGTGTGTGTCCTCGTGACAAGCAAAAGTAGCTAATCATTTAATTAGGTCAAGGCAACACTGTGATCATTATGATGTCGGGGGGGTGTCCTTTGACAATTTCCATTACAGGTGTTCAGCTCGATAATCTAAAGGTGACTTAGTAACTGAAGTTCATGGCCCAGCAGAGTGTTTATCTGACAGTGAAGGCAGTAGTAGGTGTATATATACTCGGAAGTAGCAGCAAGTTTTTATCTCCTCTGGGCTGATTTTGATCACCACACAGGATGCGGCCTCCTCGCTGCACTCTTTCAGTGTGGTTTGCGCACACACGCTGGAGATTCCCTTTAACATTTAGATTATTATTTTCCCCTTGCTAGTTTATTATGGGTTGTGTAATTCAAAAAGCACTATATATAAGTCACGTTTGTGTCAATATTTTTAAAGTTTAAATAACTGCACGGCATACAATAATTAAACACAAGCCATTTTGACATGCGCTCTGTATCTCTTTTACTTTTGCAGGTCTCCTGGCCTCTCTGCAGGGCACTCTTAGTAACCCTAATCTCCAGTCTTCTCTTAGC
This sequence comes from Ameiurus melas, assembly GCA_012411365.1. Taxonomy (NCBI): domain Eukaryota; kingdom Metazoa; phylum Chordata; class Actinopteri; order Siluriformes; family Ictaluridae; genus Ameiurus; species Ameiurus melas. Next base: position 30,468,850 of record CM022757.1, on the reverse strand, counting down.
AACCCTAACATCCAGTCATCTTTAAGCAGCCACTCTTTCCCCAACTCCCTTAGCTCTGCCTCACTGCAGTCATCACTTAGCAATCCTTCCCTGCAGTCCTCCCTTAGCTCCTCCCCTTCTTTGCAGTCATCCCTTAGCAACCAATCCCTTCATTCCTCTCTAAGCAACTCCTCTCTCAGTGGTCAGTCCCTCCAGTCGGTGAACAGTGCAGTGGGGTCAGGCCCCTGTTTGAGTTCCTACCCTACGCTTTTACCCGGCCAGGTGCAGCCACAGTTAAGCTCCTCCCCCCGCAGGCGGGGTCAGCTCTCACCACTTAACCTGCCCCCGGGACAGGAGTCTCGCAGGCACCACTCCAAGCAGTTCTCACCCACCATCTCAACCACATTGACTTCAATCACACAGGTAAACAACCCGCACAGTCACAGAAGAGATGCCTGCTGACCACAAACCTTTAATATATGCTTGTAGAATGTCTCTTTGCACATGCATACAGCTACATTCCTGGTGGTGGCTTTGACCTGTGACAATGCTGACTAGTTACTCAGTTTGGAAAACTGTTCGAAAAAGTGGTTGTGAATGAAACAACATTTTATACAAGCCTGGAAACCACAGGACAGTTACAAAGCACTGAAACTCGAGACTAGGGGTATGTGATATTGACAGAATTATGTCTCTATATTTTGTGGGATTTCGGTCGATAACAAGAAGTAGACGATATTTTTCATCCTAGAAAATGTTTGTAAAAGTTTCATATTGTACTAGCTCACTCTGTCTTAATAGGATATTAATTACTGCTTACTAATGATATTAATGGAAACAACATACAGTGCCTTGCGAAAGTATTCGGCCCCCTTGAACTTTTCAACCTTTTGCCACATTTCAGGCTTCAAACATAAAGATATAAAATTAATTTTTTGTGAAGAATCACCAACAAGTGGGACACAATTGTGAAGTGGAACGAAATCTATTGGATATTTTAACCTTTTTTAGCAAATAAAAAACTGAAAAGTGGTGCGTGCAAAATTATTCGGCCCCTTTACTTTCAGTGCAGCAAACTCACTCCAGAAGTTCAGCGAGGATCTCTGAATGATCCAATGTTGTCCTAAATGACTGATGGTGATAAATAGAATCCACCTGTGTGTAATCAAGTCTCTGTATAAATGCACCTGCTCTGTGATAGTCTCAGGGTTCTGTTGAAAGCACAGAGAGCATCATGAAGACCAAGGAACACACCAGGCAGGTCCGTAATACTGTTGTGGAGAAGTTTAAAGCCGGATTTGGATACAAAAAGATTTCCCAAGCTTTAAACATCCCAAGGAGCACTGTGCAAGCGATCATTTTGAAATGGAAGGAGTATCAGACCACTGCAAATCTACCAAGACCTGGCCGTCCCTCTAAACTTTCAGCTCAGACAAGGAGAAGAGTGATCAGAGATGATCACTCTGGATGAACTGCAGAGAACTACAGCTGAGGTGGGAGAGTCTGTCCATAGGACAACAATCAGTCGTACACTGCACAAATCTGGCCTTTATGGAAGAGTGGCAAGAAGAAAGCCGTTTCTCAAAGACATCCATAAAAAGTCTCGTCTAAAGTTTGCCACAAGCCACCTGGGAGACACACCAAACATGTGGAAGAAGGTGCTCGAAATTTTTGCCCACAATGCAAAACGATATGTATATCACCCTCAACACACCATCCCCACTGTCAAACATGGTGGTGGCTGCATCATGATTTGGGCCTGCTTTTCTTCAGCAGGGACAGGGAAGATGGTTAAAATTGAGGGGAAGATGGATGCAGCCAAATACAGGACCATTCTGGTTGAAAACCTGTTTGAGTCTGCAAAAGACCTGAAACTGGGACGGAGATTTATCTTCCAACAAGACAATGATCCCAAACATACAGCAAAATCTACAAAGGAATGGTTCACAAATAAACGTATCCAGGTGTTAGAATGGCCAAGTCAAAGTCCAGACCTGAATCCAATCGAGAATCTGTGGAAAGAGCTGAAAACTGCTGTTCACAAACGCTCTCCATCCAACCGCACTGAACTCGAGCTGTTTCGCAAGGAAGAATGGGCAAGAATTTCAGTCTCTCGATGTGCAAAACTGATAGAGACATACCCCAAGCGACTTGCAGCTGTAATCGCAGCAAAAGGTGGCTCTACAAAGTAGCAAGGGGGCCGAATAATTTTGCACGCCCCACTTTTCATTTTTTTATTAGTTAAAAAAGTTTCAAAAATCCAATAGATTTTGTTCCACTTCACAATTGTGTCCCACTTGTTGGTGATTCTTCCCAAAAAATAAAAATGTTATATCTTTATGTTTGAAGCCTGAAATGTGGCAAAAGGTTGAAATGTTCAAGGGGGCCGAATACTTTCGCAAGGCACTGTATTTAAGGGAATGGGCCTTATTTATTTACTTAAAACTGAATCATTCAAGTAAAAATACAAAATCCACCAGTGTTTGTCTTGCCAGCTTTTCTTTTCTTATGGCACTTTTATGCAGAACAATTCCGCTAAAGTTTGCCGAGTGTGTTTTTGTGCTGGCACTTTAGTTGGTTTAGTTGGTTTAATGTGTGTTTTGCGCAACTTCCGTCTTTTCACCTGCATGCAAGCGAGGATGACCCACGTCTCACAATTAAATCTAATGACCCAGATTGTGGTGTCTGTATTTCATCTCCTGGTGAACAAAATGAGTTTGTTTGCTCATTTTTATCTTCTTTTGTGCATTTTTGCCAGCTACAGTAGCTTCACTTGCACACTTTATTCTACTAGACTACGTCACACAGTGACCGCGTGGACACTCAAGGTGGATTAATTGTTTTTCTTAGTGAGTGACATACTCTATGATGTCAGCTTACACATCCAGAGCCATATCTCCCTTCAACTCTTGCTTGGTTTCCCACTGAAGTTAAGCAGGGTTGAGCCTGGCTATTACCTGGATGGGAGACCTCCTGGGAAAACCAAGGTTGATGCTGGAAGTGGTTTTATTGAGGCCAGCAGGGGGTGCTCACCATTTGGTCTATATGAGGCCTAATGCCCCAGTGTAGTGACTGGGACACTATACTGTAAATATAGCACCCTATTTCTGATGAGACATTAAACTGAGGTCCTGACGCTTAGGTCATTTAAAATCCAAGGGCACTTCTCATAAAAGAGGAAGGGTATAACCCCTGTGTCCTGTTGAAATTACCCCAATAATCTCCATCTCTGAATTGCCTACATCTCTCCTGTCTACTAATAGCTAGTGTGTGGTGGGCGTTCTGGTGCGCTATAGCTGCTGTCGCATCATCCAGGTGGATGCTACACACTGGTGGTGGTTGAGGATATATAGTAGACGATACATATTGCACACCCCTACCTGAGACTCCTTCCATAAAAGTTACTTAAAGTGTCTCTCCAGAAAGCTTCACTATATCAACAATCTTTAATTGTTCTTTAAATAACTTTGTTATTGTTATTGTTTGATCATGATAACAAAAATGATAATGTGTTAGAACAACTGCCTTGATATGACCCCGTGATTTGAATTACAGCTGGCACTGCTGTCCGAGTGATGCCATTATAGAAAAGTAACAAACACCTTCTGACCAATCAGATTTAAGAATTCAGCAGCTTTGTTGTATGCTACATGTTAAAATTACTTATTGGGTCTAACATTTGTATTGAATTATCAATATGTCTGAGTGATGAAAGCTCTTCATTCTGAACTCTGTCCAGGGTGTGCCACTAGATACCAGTAAGCTTCTGATGGACCAGAGATTACCACCTTATCCTTTTGGTCAGTCTCAGCCAGCCCAAGGCAGTGATGCACAGAAAGGCTGCTCCTCACCACAGTCGGGCCAGCACCAACAATTACAGCAACATCAGCAGACAGCACAGCCTCCACAGCGCCACCCCCACTCACATACACAACACCCGCAGTCCATGCAGCTGCACATGCAAAACATGCACAACCTGCATAAAACGCAGAACTTTCCATTTGAACATGTCCAACAACAACAGGGCTCCCATCTCCAGCCGCAGCCGAACCAAAACCACAGCAGCGCAGCAGACGCACAAGGGCCAGTGAACTCGCAGAGGGCGCAGGAATCAGATTTACAGACGCAGACACACACACACGAACAGAACCAGAACCTTCCTCAACTTCAGCAGATCAGCCAGTCTCTTGCCAGCGAACTTGGACTTTACAGTGTAAGTAGCTTCTCCTTTTGTGATTTCTGACTGTGCACCGTAAGACCAAAAAAGTTCTCTACCATGCTCTATTTTGTATACTTTCTTGGTATGTTGAGAAGAAAATCTGTTGTGCAGTGAGACACAATTAGTACTGTTTTAATGTGTCGTGTAAGTTTCTTTAAGAACACAGTCTTACTTGTTTACATATGTGCAGTCTATTAGCCATTAGGTCTGTCCCTCATGTAGTAACACCACAGTGTCAAGTTGCAACACTTTTAAACTGATTGTTGATAGTAAACAGGAAATAATCGTGCACTGTTTTATTCATAGCATGTTGCCAGTTATAGAGTTGATTTTGGTTTGCTTAGTCCAGCCATGGCGGATTAGGAATTTGCTTCTATTAGTAATTTGTGAATCACTGCTCTCACGCAGTGCAATTATATCAGGCAAAGCAGCCTCATTCCTGCTTGAGCAGTGTTTATCTGAGAGGAAAGGCTGTTGTAATTACAGTTCTCTACCCACATATTCAGAAAAAGGATGTGGTAAGATTCAAAGAGGCCTGAACTAAGGCTGTATCTTTAAGCTGCCTTGTGTTATTGGTACTGTAGTTAGGTTGTAGCTGCACTGTTATGATGTTAGAATGTAATACATTCATCACCTCAGGACCTATCCGGGTTTACCGATTTCATCTGAACCCTTGTTGATGAACACAGCCTTCTGAATTAGCATATGAATTTGAGAGGAGCACTTTGTGTGTGTGTGTGAGCTTTATCTACAGTTGCAATCAAAATTATTCAACCCCCATTGCAAATCAGGTTTTCCAAATTTACAGACTTTCAGCTGTTTGCAATGAATAAATCAAACAAAAGCAATTGAAATACACTGCTCAAAAAATAAAGGGAACACTTAAATAACACAATGTAACTCCAAGTCAATCACACTCCTGTGAAATCAAACTGTCCACTTAGGAAGCAACACTGATTGACAATCAGTTTCACATGCCGTTGTGCAAATGGAATAGACAACAGGTGGAAATTATAGGCAATTAGCAAGACACCCCCTGCTCAAACGGTCAGAAACAGACTCCATGAGGGTGGTATGAGGGCCCGACGTCCACAGGTGGGGTTTGTGCTTACATCCCAACACCGTGCAGGACGTTTGGCATTTGCCAGAGAACATCAAGATTGGCAAATTCGCCACTGGCGCCCTGTGCTCTTCACAGATGAAAGCAGGTTCACACTGAGCACATGTGACAGACGTGACAGAGTCTGGAGACGCCGTGGAGAACGTTCTGCTGCCTGCAACATCCTCCAGCATGACCGGTTTGGCGGTGGGTCAGTAATGGTGTGGGGTGGCATTTCTTTGGGGGGGCCGTACAGCCCTCCATGTGCTCGCCAGGGGTAGCCTGACTGCCATTAGGTAACAAGATGAGATCCTCAGACCCCTTGTGAGACCATATGCTGGTGCGGTTTCCCCTGGGTTCCTCCTAATGCACGACAATGCTAGTCCTCATGTGGCTGGAGTGTGTCAGCAGTTCCTGCAAGAGGAAGGTATTGATGCTATGGACTGGCTCTCCCGTTCCCCAGACCTGAATCCAATTGAGCACATCTGGGACATCATGTCTCACTCCATCCACCAACGCCACGTTGCACCACAGACTGTCCAGGAGTTGGCGGATGCTTTAGTCCAGGTCTAGAAGGAGATCCCTCAGGAGACCATCCGCCACCTAATCAGGAGCATGCCCAGGCATTGTAGGAAGGTCATACAGGCACGTGGAGGCCACACACACTACTGAGCCTCATTTTGACTTGTTTTAAGGACATTACATCAAAGTTGGATCGGCCTGTAGTGTGGTTTTCCACTTTGATTTTGAGTGTGACTCCAAACCCATTCCTCATGAGAAATGACCTCCAGTTTAGTAATAGTCTTGGTTTTGCATGGTGCAACCGACTTCAAATCCCACCAGAAATTTTGTATGGGGTTCAAGTCAGCTGACTGTGATGGCCCTGTAGAATCTTCCAGGACGACTTCTGCAACCAAGCCTTGGTGGAATTTGAGGTAAGCTTGTGATCATTGTCCTGTTTGAAGGTCCAATGACACCCAAGTTTCAGCTTCCTCACAGACGGCATGACGTTTTCTCCTAGGATTTCCTGATACTTCAATGAATCCATCTTGCCTTCTGCATGCTGCAGGTTTCCAGTGCCAGAGGATGCAAAGCATCCCCAGAGCATCACAGAGCCACCACCACGCTTGACTGCGGAGAGAGTGTTCTTTCTTAATTCTTCGTCCTCCAGATATACTGTTGATCTATCGTACTTGAAGTTCCAATTTAGTTTCATCGCTCCACAGAACAGAATCCCAAAACTTTTGTGATTTATTTATATGATTTTGAAGCGACTTTTCTTGTGCTTTTGACTCAGTAGTGGTGTACGTCTTGGAGTTCTGGTATGGAAACCTTCTGTGTTTAGTACACGCCTTACTGTGCTCACTGAAACCTCAGTGCCTGTTCTCACCAAGTCTTGCTGCAGGTCTTTTCAGTCACTCGAGGACCTTTCACATCCTGCCTTCTCAGAAATCTGGTTGCAGCTGTTGATGGCTTCCTTTTTCTGCCCTGTCCAGATATTTCATGCATTTTCTGCCTCTAGCCAGTACAGGTATTGCATGTGTTCCAGCTCAAGCACACTGGTGCAACTAATGAAGCCCTTAATGGTGTGCTTGGGACAGCACCTGTTTTGCATATTTGTGCTGTTGTGAGGGATTCTATTCAGGGGGTTGAATCATTTTTGGACTGAAGTCATTATTAGTTGCATTTTCAGTTGAATTTGGGGAAATCACCTGAAGCATTCGTTGTGTTGAACTATTTCAATTGCTTTTGTTTGAATTGTTCATTGCAAACAGCTGAAAATCTGTGCATTTTCACAATAAACCTCATTTGCAATGTGGGTTCAATAATGTTGATTGCAACTGTATTTATAGCTCTGTCTTAGGCCTTGTTTCCTGGCTTCTTTTGTTCAAAAGCTCTCTGGTAGCAAGATCAGTGTAACATACAGGCACTCTTAACAGGTGTCAGACATTACTATTTCATTCATAACTCTGATGTTTTCTCTGGTATGCTAACTCTGAGCCCAGCATGTAGCAAGTATTTGTGTATTGTATTTATTTTTATTTAATATCTTCTTTTTTGCTTTAGGATTCCTTATTACTGAACTCCCTTCTGGAGGATCCATATTTGGGCCTACAACTTACTGGCAGGCAAAACCAGAACCTTTCTCAACAGGTAAGAGACATGCACTATAGCAACCATTATTTGACTAAATGAATGGGAATGGTTTTATGGGATTTATCTTTTGCCATTTAGTTTTTTAGTTTTAATGTATTGGGGGGACACAGAGGATGGGCTACCAGTAAGGTAGGTCTGAATTTTTAATGTTCTGCCGCCTTATGATTTGATTTCTATATTTACAAAACTGACAACTACCTGCCTGAAATTAATAACATATATTCAACATTCACTTTATTAGGAACACCACCTGCTCATTCACCTTGTGGGAGCAGTGCAATGCATAAAGATCATGTAGATAATACAGGTCAGAACTTCAGTTGATGTGCACTTCTAGCATCAGAATAGTGAGCCTGTTCCCACTGTAGCCTCAGATTCCTGTCTTTGGTTGTTGTAGCCCATCCACAAAAGGGTTTTCATGTTGTGCATTTTGAGGTGCTTTATTACACTCCACTGATATAGAGTTATTTGAGTTACCAGAACCTTTCTGTCGGCTCAAACCATTCTGGCCTCTCCACTGACCTCTCTCACCAACAAGACTTTTTCACGCACAGAGCTCACACTTGCACCATTCTGTGTAAACTCTAGAGGCTGTTGAAAATCCCAGGAGATCAGCAGTTCTATATGAGAAATACTTAAACCAGCCCATCTGGCACCAACAATCATACCATGGTCAAAATCACTGAGATCACATTTTCCCCCCATTCTTGTGGTTGAGGCGAACATTACCCGAAGCTGTTTGCCCATAACTGCATGATTTTATGCATTGCACTGCTGCCAGCCGGTTGACTGATTAAATAATTGCATGAATGAGTAGGTGTACAGGTGTTCCTAATAAAGTGCTTAGAGAGTGTATAGTCCTGAATTACCTAGAAATGTAAATGGAAAGAACAAGCTGCCTTTGAGACAAAATAATACTGTTTATTTTATTTATTTTTTCATTCATTTACTCATTCATTCATGGGCACCCTACAAACACATTCACACCTAGGACCAATTTAGCATAGCCAAACCGCCTACATGCATGTTTTTGGGAGGTGGTGGGAAACACTGAGGAAACCCAGGCAGACATTGGGTGAGCGTGCAAAACTACAAACAGACAGTAACCCGAGTTCAGATTCAAACTGGAACCCGGGAGCTGTGAGGCAACAGCACTACTCACTGTGCCAAACTTTCATCTCAAATTTACGTATAGAAATTATTTAAAAAATATTAAAAATATTATTGATCTTGCTCATAACACGTCTCACTGTGTCGTGTGTGTTCTACATTCATGATGGGTCTGGAGTCATTGCTTTTTGAAGCTGATGTATGTTTTGTATTGTTACATTTTTATGCATTTTATTGATGTTGTGGTTTTTAATTTTTTTTTTTTTTGATTAGAAACCTGCTAGTCAGCTCCATTAATAATTAATGTCAGATCATTCTGATCCATCCCTAACGTCCACATGGGTTTTTTATTGTCCTTTCTTGTGTGTTTTCATACTGTAGTTCACCATTGACGCCCATGCAGAGGGTTTGTCCTTTAACCACAATCTGGACACCCCCACTAAAGGCCAGGATGGCTCCTACCCCAGCCACCAAGGGGTGCTGGACTTACTGGACTCCTCAGAACAGCAGTTCCTCAACCCCGGTCAGAACCAGAACTATGGCAGTGGGCACCACCCTGTCCCCAACATCATACTGACTGGTGAGTGTGTGTGTGTGTGTGTGTGTGTGTGTGTGTGTGTGTGTGTGTGTGTGTGTGTGTGTGCGTGCATGCATACGTGTGCGCGCGCGAGTGTTGCATTAAATCTGCGTTTAAAGTCAGTGTAAGTCTATCCTAAAGGCATTGGATGTGAACCTGTGATAAGTCCACATCCAATAAATACACAAGACAGGCACACATTGGGACCAAAAAGTAGTTTTCCTTTTCTTATTCATTTAAAGGCAACTCATCATATTTTATGCACATGTTACAGGATGTAGGAATAGTGTGTGAAATAAGGAGTCCTAATGTTTGAGTGCATGTGAGATATACACTTACAGTTAGCCTTTGTGTGTTGTTCTTTTCCCAGCTCACAATTTACCATTAAACAAATCGTGATTAAATATGTACTCCAGAAACTAACCAGACTAAAAAAAGACAGGAAAATTAGCATTTTCACCATTTAAAGTTCAAGGAGAGTATGTGAGGGTTTAATTTTAACAGCAGTACAGTCGGGAATGGCTAACCAGCAGCGACATGGTGGATGAACTGAGCTGCAGGGTAGATTTTTAAGTGATTCTGCAGTTTTGTTCCATAAACAGGAAAAAATAAATAAACCCAGAACAGTAGATTTTCAGTATAATCCTTGCATAAAATGGTTTGTCTGAAATCGACATGGTCTGCAGTGACTGAGTCAGGAAAAAGAAAAAAAAATCTCAGGTTTTTATTCTCATTAACATTATTTGTATAGAGTTAGATTTGACGCTTTATTCTAGGCCTATTTCATTTATTTTAAGTAACATTTTTGGCCCTTTTTCCCCTTTTGGCCAAAAACAGATCTAAAGCGCAAAAATATTCTCCATTTCCTGTGAAAGAAAGTGATGTTGGCCATGCAAGGTCAGTTGAGGGTGTGTTAGATAGGGGGAGGGGCGGGGTTTCCAGGCAGTGTCTGTTATAACTGCAGGTTGATTAACACTTGCACAAACGATTCCAGATTAATATGTCGATTTGCTCATGTCCTGTTTTAATTGAGGAGAAAAGGCTGCTCTCTATATATAAATATAATATATAAATATAAAGCTTTTAATGTTCTTTACAACAAATCATTGGTCAGGAAATTAAAAGAATGAAATAAATGCACTCCTGAGACCTGTTTTGGGGAAAAGCTAGAACCAGGGAAATTCACTTATATAGTGCTGTTGTACGCAAAGGTTAAATCAGGATAATGATTAAAATGTTTGATGTAAAATTCAAACTAACATATGTCTGGGTGTAAAAAATGTTGTTTTTAAATAAAGTGAAAACGAAAGTAAAAAGCTGTCCACAAGTTTACCCACAAGGCTTAAACGTTTAAAGAAATCAGAGCAAAGAGCTATCTCGTACTAATTTACTGTATCTATTTATTTAATTCTTGCTAATTTCCTGACCAATGATTTGTTGTTAAGAACATTAAAAGCTTAAAATTGAGCCATTTTTGATCAAATTTTATTTCTCAGGAGTATAGACTGATGTATGATTGCGTAGCTCGTATACAAAACGTGTAAAGATTGGTAGGTCTGGTAACATGTAAATGTCACTGGGCCTTGTGGCAACATAAGATTGTGTAGAGATGATCAAAGCGTTGTATTGCACAAGCCTACTTATAGTCTAAAACCCAGTTTTTAACATCGACTGCAGGGCTGTGTATTCTCACGGCTTTCCTTTGTGTATATGGGCCATCTCTGTTTGAACAAGTTCATTCATTTATCACTTTGTAGCAGATGCAAAAACGACAGTGTCCGCTTTATTCCTGCGAGAGTGCAGTGTCCAAGGTTTATAGATAAGAACAGGATTAATTAGGATTAGGATTAATGTTATGTGACCGGTCTAAATTAGATTTGCTATTTTCCATGTTAACTTCGCATGTTTAGTCGTGTGTAGTTGTGAAAATGCTTTGTGTTTATTCTGTTTTTATGAATGCGTAATTCACTAGTCATGAACAGAAATGTTTTGCTTCTGTGTGTGTGTTGTGCAGGAGACTCTCCTCCTGGTTTGTCTAAAGAGATCACCAGTGCTTTGTCTGGAGTGCCAGGCTTCGAAGTGGACCCGTTCTCTTCAGACGACACACTCAGGATGGAGGCTCTGGATGGCCTTAGCATGCTCACCGATGGAGACTTGATGCTGGCCGACCCTGCCGTGGAGGACTCGTTTCGCTCTGACCGACTCAAATGAACAAGACAAGGGAGAGTGGATTGATTAGGAGTCAGGAGACGTCCACCCAATCTGCGAGTAAGAAGAAGTGAAGTCTTTAAGGCATTCCAGTGGGATTTCTCCTCAATCTCCACTTAGGCTTGAAACCTGCTGAAGAGATTCCTGAAAGGGACCAACTATGTTCTTTTTGTTTTGTTTTTTTTTCTTTCTTTTTTGTTTTTTTTTTTTCAAATCAAGAAGTGTTAGTTCAGCTGTTTTTGCAGATGCAAACATAAATATAGGCATTAGCTTGTCTAAGTCCTAACTGCATGTTGACATGTGCACTTCAGATTACGTAACTCAAGCATGTGATGCCAACTTGCAGAAAACGTTTAAATCTGTGAGACGCTCGTTTTTCTATTTATTGTCTCCCTGCGTGTTGATTCTCAAAAACAGACCAAGTGTTTATCTCCCAGAAAAGGATCTGCCAAAATAGAAATATGACCAACGTTACCGTGTCGCTGTACATCACCGACTGTACTCTTTGCATCAAGGGTATGCCTGCCACACCCTCTTGTACTTAATGAGTATTTATTAATTCCAAGCTGGTTATTAGGTGACACTGATTCTCTATTTTCATGGCCCTGCCATTGAACCTAACAATTTCCTTTTAGTCTTTAATTGACTTTAATCTGCTGTAAAGTGGCTTCGATATATCAGCAGCCTCTCTTTCCACCAAAGTGTCAGGAGAAAAAGATCAAAATATCTTTCTACAATTGATTTTCTTGAGGATGCTGGCCAAAATGCCTCCAAATAGATTTTTTTTCCCCTGCTTCAGCTAAAGCAAGCCTGCGTCTTGCGGATGTGATGTAACGTGATGTAGTGGCCGTGTGTGTGTGTGTGTGCGTGTGTGTTTGAGTGTGTCAGGCTGAACTGGTACACTGGAGCTTGGTTCATGTGAACTGAAAGCTGCAGCCCTTCTAATGTAACGTAATCTCTGCTTTTAGCATTGCAGATGCATCAAATGGTGGTTTTGTGTACAAATATCCACACACCAATGCATTTGCAGTCTAATTGCTGTTCCTTGTGTCGTTTGCTTGTCCCTGGTGGAATGTTTGTGTGCGTGCGTGCATCTGTGTGCGTGTGTATTTAGAGCTCAAGAATGCAGTCAAATCTTCAGTCACTGTGATATGCACCTCTTACTGCTCCCTCTACCTGCCTTTGCACATCCCCACTCCTGAACAAGGCCATATTCAAAGGACTACATATTTTATGTAACAAATAGTATGAATTTTATTTTTTAACAGAGCAAGTCTAGATGTAAGTGTATATAAATGTATTCCTATAATAATATAAATCTCTAAATTAAGGAAGAGAAGCCTATTTCTGAATAGAATGCACCAAAGTGTCGTCATTCAGCAGATTGAGTTTTATTGTTTAAGCCACAGGTTTTTTGTCGGTTTTGTCGGTTTTGCCTTCTCTGCCAGTGTTGGGTTTTTTTTATGTCTTTTTTTAAATATTGGGTTTTTTTTTTATTATTTAAAAAAAAAATCATATTTGATTATTTTTGAAATATTGTACAGTTGCAGTGTTTACTGTCCCTTCACTGCCATGTGCATGTTAATAACAGCGCTCGAGTTATGTTAGTTGTGTGTGCGCCATGTGAATTAGAAAGCATAGGCATGTCTCAAATGCCAGAATGTCCAGAGCAGAGAAGCCTTTCATTCTACTGTAATGATTAATTCAAAACAATTGTTTCAAGTATATGGATAAGTCCATACTTTCTCTTTTAATATGCTTGTGCTTTACAGTGGCTTGGTACCTTCATGCTTAGCCTTAATATCTAGGCTACTTACTCTATTAATTGCTGCAAATTTTCATAATCGTTATGGGGAAAAACTCTTTATCTAGCACTTTTCATACATTTCTAATTCCTATCAAAGTGTTTATAATTGCTGATAAAACAGATTTTTTTAAATGCATGCACTGGTTAAAACAGTGAATGAGGTATTTTTTAAATAGAAAATATTGCTAATAAAATCCAGTGTATTGGATTGATGTCGAAAGCAGAAAAGGAAAAGATTTGTAAAATGACAGAAACCGAAAGAGGCATGTTCCAGATTGGAAGTGCATAGAGGTAAAAGGAGTCAAATTCACATTCATCTTCTGTTTGAGTTTCATTAATATTCATTAAGACCCGATCAGGACTCGACGTGTTTTCTGTCAGGTCCGTTCAGAAATGGATAAAGGTGCTAGATTGCAGAGCTTTCAAGCCATACTGTCTGTTATTTGCACAGAAATGCATTTTCTGACTTTCCGACAGATTTGCTGATTATCATTAGATTTCACTGATTTCAAACTTGTATCACTTTGTACAAAACTTGTGTAGAATGTGATTTTCAAAAAGGATATACCCAATCATTTACAAACACTGTGAAATGTGAGCAAAACCCGATAACTGATATACTAGTAGCTGCATTCTGAAACTGCAGCTTGTATTTGTGACTTTCTAGGTGATCCTAATTAATACGTTGGGGGGGGGGTTCAGCATTTTAACATGAGTGTTCCTGTGATGAAAGAAAGCATTCCTAATAACAAATTTGTCAAATCAACATTAAGCGCATCACCTAGGTTCCTTACCACAGACTTGATATTCAGCGCCAGATTCTTTAGTTTTATGTAAAAAGTCGAAGTGCTTAATACTTTGGCCATCTTCAACACCACCTCTTGTTACTGAGCTATATATATATATATGCAGTGTCTTTCTGTAAAGTAGCCTTATTCCTGCACTAATTCAGATTTATACAAAAAATGCACTTGAAAACCAAGTTAATGTTTTCAAGCCATTCCTGTGGAGCTGCCATATCACAAATGTTTGGCCATTCACGTGATAAAATTCAGGTATCGTGTAATGCACTCTTAGTATCTGCTATTGAATGAATGTCATGGTGTCTGGGGAAGGGGTTTGAAAGGTTTCTTGTGGACATTTGTGAGAGAAAATTTGTGAAGTCAAATGGCTCATCAGGCATACCTGACATTTCTTGCTTGTACCCTTCTGCTGATCGTTAGATCGGTTTCCCTCTGTGCCACATCATCTTGAAATCACGGTGTAGACAATCTTTGTCTGCTTACTTACTTGCATGAGATTATCACAGGACAAGGGTGTGAGAAGGTTATATGAAGTATGTTCGAACCAATGCAGGTCTCCCTTCATTTTGCAGCATTTTTTGACATTCCATAACCATTAGAGTTGCCCATGATTGTCCACAGCTGTGATACCCAGCAGTTTTATCTTTGTCGTTTCTGATTTTCATAACTTTTTCCACAGAGCTGTAGGATTAATGGAATAGAGGGCTTTTTTTTCTTCTTCGAAAAGAACTAATTTAAGAGACACCAAGACTGTGATTAGAAATATAACAGACCAAGGCTTTGTTACCGAGTCCAAACAGAGTATTTTCACCATTTCTACACAACGTTTGGAAAGATTTTCATGTCTGTGGACGTTATTTTAAATGAGATGTGTGCGAAGACATTTTTTAAAAACCTATTTTCATATGTTACAACTGCATGCCAGGCGGCTATGCACGCTTTTGACTTTAACTGCACTGTACAAATGCGCATTGGACGTGTATTAAAGGCGCTGCACGCTTCAGTAAGGGCGCAGTGCTGTTTTCCGCCAGCAGGGGGAGCTGTTGAACCGGCTCTGAGCTGAACACAACTGATTGTCTCGTGTTTGTTGACAGAATTAAAACAATGTTCTTTATTCCGTTTTCTGTGTCGTTGTGCTTGAGTTGAGTGAACATTTCTCCAGTCTGTGTTTATATCCAAGTGATATATATATATATGTGCGCGTTATAAGTCATGCCTTTGAACCGTTACTCTTGCTTTACATTCTTTTGATAACCAGGGAATCCATATTTGTTGTAAATAATATATAAAATATAGGTGCTTCTAACGGAATATTTTTAAGACTGTATCCTCATAATATTTTACAAAAAAAAAATAAAGAATTGAACTGAATGTCTAAGAAGGTCTTTTGAAATCATTCACTTGGTTAGTTTTTCTGACATCTTGTGCACGGACTACACTGACTCTCCTTAGGTCATGACTGAACTCACATACTATACTAAATAGTATGCAGTCATTTGGTTTTGTAAATGAAAACAGTAGATGTTCATTAAACAGCCTTCTTTAGCATTATAGTCTGTCATTCATATCACAAAGCTAAAATTTTACCAGCTATAGGAGTCCTGAATCATGGTGGAGGTAGGACAAACTGATAATCATTTATCATGTTATTGAGGTGGTTGTTGCTAATTCAGCCTTGGGCTGTTTGTAGACTTAATGTTAAAACTAAAATTAATTTCCTAGTTAACAAGTGCACTATTTGACCATGTAGTACACAGTTATAGAAGGGAGTTATTTATAATTTCACTAGTGTTACCCAGATGAGGATGGGTTCCCTTTTGTGTCTGGTTCCTTTTAAGGTCCATCGTCCATTTGTTAAGTGCTCTACAAATAAAATCAAATTGTTTGTTTAAAATAAATTTAAATAGGCTAGGTGGAAATTAGTCGGAGAGAGACGCTGTTACTTTGTGGTATAAATGATATGTAGTTTATGTTCAATACTTCAAATTATTATATATAGTTTTTTTATTAAA
Source organism: Ameiurus melas (assembly GCA_012411365.1). Classification (NCBI taxonomy): domain Eukaryota; kingdom Metazoa; phylum Chordata; class Actinopteri; order Siluriformes; family Ictaluridae; genus Ameiurus; species Ameiurus melas. Next base: position 30,452,879 of record CM022757.1, on the reverse strand, counting down.
TAGGGCTGTGTGATATAATGATATCTGTATCGTGATGAATGAATATGCGATACACTTGAGATATCGTTGGTTATAATGTATTTTTTATGTTTTTAATCATAAATTAAATTGTACTGAACGGATGCCGTTGATTTGACGTAATGCTTTTGTTTTATTTTAATTAACTTTGAATCTGTAGGGATTAAAGGAAAGTATAATCAAAGTCAGCTTAACGGCGGTTTTTTTTGTTTGTTGATTATACTAGTATTTTGCGGTTGAAGCTGGTTCTCCTCCTGACCTGCTGGTGTCGCTGTGGCGTTTTAACTGCGCCTTCTACAGGCTCGAAACCAGCAGCGCTCTGTCGTATTTGCCATTTAATATACGTATAGCTTTTTTTTTTTTTTTAAACTTCGTGATGGCTGAACTGTGCGGCCGCGTAGCGTCATCACGGAAACCCCTGCTGTTTTTCGTTTTTTTCTGAAAGCTCCGCGGAAATAAAGTGAAAGAGTGAGTGAGCGACTGGTCCTCGCAGAGCGGATTTCAGCCCGTGTTGTGTTTGTCGATCAGGGGCTCAGGGGCGGCCGAATGGACGAGCCCGGCTTCACAATGACCTAAACCTCCCCGGAGATGTCACTTAACACCGCGCTGTGTCCGTTCCCAGCACAGGTCAAGTGGTAAGTGAGTTTCCTAAAGAATTCTAATTAAATGTTTTGTGTGGGTTTTTTTTCTTATATACAAAGCTGAACCTTCTGTTCGTGCGTTAGAGAGCTGGCTGTCTCCTGCTCTGTGTGATGTAGCAGTGCTGGTGCAGAATCTCATATAACCTGTCTCTCTGTCTGTCTCACACACATACACACATACATACATATGTATATAATATAAAATGTTTGTGTATATGTAAAATATAAATTCACTTTGAAATAGACGTGAATAGCGGACTCGCCGGTGTTTGCTAATATTTCCGTTAGATGGTGTTAATGCAAGGTGTGTGTGGGGGGGGGGTCCGTGGAGTCCGTGTTTTCACCAACTGACAACATTTCTGTCCAACATAAGGAGTACGATACCTCTACAAGGCGTGTGTGTTTGTTTATTTATTTATTTTCCTGCTGGAAAGAAAACAATAGAAACCTTTGTAGAATTTGTAATGGTTTTAATGGGAATTGTATTGGTTTCAATGGAAAGTGTAATGCGCCCTGTGGGTCTCTACTGGTAATTTGTTGCCTTCTGTTGGTGGCATGTTATGTGTAGTGGATACCAATAAGGACCAGTAATGGTTTTAATGATTAACAGGTTTATTGTCTGTAATAGTATTTGTAGTGGAAACCATTAGAATTTCCGTGATTGTTTGTATCTGGGGGGGTGGGGTCAGCAGGGATGTCATAAAAACTTTGAAGTTGACATTTTGCCAGGCATTATATCTTGTTCACTAAAATGTTATTGAAATACATTTGCAAATACATGTTTGAATGATCATTTTGGTCCGGATAGCTGTGGAAACCCTCCATAGACTAGCATAATCAGATTTTCTCCTAAAGAATGGTGGAGTGTGTTTGTCGTCGTATTTGCTGTTTAACAGACCCCACACACGTGTGTAAGTCATCACGAACATGAGCAGTCGGTGAGTCGTGATGTTACGTGTCCACACATGTCTCCTGTGCTGTATTTCTTCTAGGAGTGGATCGGCAGGCAGGACGACTCTACTGACTCTACTCTATAGCATGGTTTTCAGTGTAATAAGAGATTTGTTCTCTGCCCTCAGTAGTTAATTGACGACACAAACACCACGATGGCTCAGTTTCACCTGGTAGACTGGTTCTAATGTGTATCTAATGTCTGTTTCGTTTACTTTTAGAGTATTGCGAGTATCATCAGCATCTCTGCTTTCGTAAGTCACTGATTGTGTCTCCAAATCTGTTTTCGTACCTGTTGTTTAAATTTCACCTCATTAAAAATGTTGTTATAAAAGTAAGTAATTTGTAGTTACTGCTTCACAGCTCCAGGGTCCCCAGTGTGACCTTGAGTTTGGGTTACGGTCTGTCTGGAGTTTCATTTTGCATGATCTCCCTGTGATTGTAGATGGAATGGCTATGCTAACTTGCCCCTGGGTGTGAAGGGGTATATTAACGTATGTATACATATGGTGTCCTGCGATGGAATGGCGTGTATTCCCATCTGATCCCTAGTGTTCCTGGGATAGGCTTCAGATATTCTGTGACCCCGACCAAGACAAAGCACGTACTCAATCCATACAGGATTTTTGTTATGTAATTGTTGCATTCTTGATTTTGCTGAGTTTTTTGTGCTTTATTTATTTATTCAAGTATTTATTTATGTATTTGTTTATTTGCATAAAACTACTTGAATTGGGGAAATTACAATTCCACAAAATAGTTTTGCAGTGTTTCATAGTGACGTTTGTTGATAAATGCGAGGTAAAAGACTGCTTTAACTGAATATTCGTTGCGATTACGTCACATGACTCGTCTTGGCGAAAATCTGTGGTAATTTTTAACATTTTGCAAGCTCCTTCGAACATTGCAGCATTTGCTTGATCACCAAGGCATCTGTGCTTAGATAAAAACACCACTAGTGACTGAAACGAGCAACCAGTTTGGATTCTTGAATACAATATAAGTTAACAGTTGTTTGTTATAATATGGCTCTAGTGATTTGTTGCAAGCAAACCTTTGCAAAAAAAATCATGATGATATTCAGAGGGGGAAATAAGTATTGAACGTGTCAACATTATTTTTTTTTTCCCAGGAAATATATTTCCAATGAGGCTATTCACATGAAATTTTCACCAGACATCAGTATTAACTCAAGAAATCTGCAAATATAAAGAATTCACAACCTTAAAGTCCATCAATAAAGTTATGTGTAATAAAGTGGAATGACACAGGAAAAAAGTATTGAATACACTAACTGAAGTTGGTCAAACTGTCTTCTTGCATCACAATATGATATTTTGCAAATCAGCAGTCCTAAACACCCAACCAGTTTAAAATATTTTGCAATTTGGGTAAAAAGTTCGAAGTCAGGGTTGGACGAGGACGTAGGGAATCTAACAAAAATAACCCGGCTGAGCTAAAACAGCTGCGAATTACTTGACGTTAAGTACTCTGCAGGTTTGGTTGTTCACTACTAACTCAAAATTGTAAATGAAATGATGCAGTAGGTTTCACAGATAGAAAAAACACAGACGACCCTCACCACACAGAGTTCCCCTAAGTGTTTTATTTCAAGCCTTTGTGATGAATATCATTTCAGATGCCTTGATCGGCTTTGTACTAGTTGGACAGATGTGAAGCAAGGTCCGTGTGTTATTGCAGTATCAGTACAAAGTATCAGCGTCTAGTTCTTTTTCCCATCCAACGTCACTTGCATTAGTGTTAGTGTAGCACTAAAGTTAAATAATGCAGAAGCCCCTGTTTATTGTGACCCCTCACTTACAACAACCTTTTGCATATTTAACTAATGTAACCAAGTCCAGGGGACAGTATATACGCCACAGCCGGAACAAACTAATCTGTCACCTCTTCAGCTAAGCTGTGTGCTTATTGCGTAGGAAAAGTCTTCTATTACACAGCTGATGATCGTTTGAGGAACTGAACTTTTTGAAAGTGCTTAGATGGATCTAAAAATGAGTGCCAGAGGAAATAAAACATGAAGCCATAAAGTTTTGAATGAGGAACTCGAGCAGTTGAAAACACAATAGAGGTCAAAGTCGAGAGCTGGGGTGATGCGGCTAAGTGGACACACCACAGGTGCATAAACATGAATATACTGTGGTCAGTGATCACGTTTCATTTTTATTGTCAAACTATCACATTTTGAGAATTAGTTTGAACATCTTCATTACATGAGGAGGTTCAGGGTTTAGTGTCTTCACACATAAGGCAATAACACAGACCCCACACTGTTTGTGTTCTGTTTTGGACCTGTAATAAGGCTACACAAGTTTGTAAAATGTTCAAATCACTTATTAGCATGTGCCTGTACTTGTGTGATGTTATACTGTTGTAAGCAAATCTAAAAAATAGTGACACGTACTGATATTATTGAGCTTTACTGTAGTAGATAATGCTCTTGCTCATTAAGGATGTGTACAGTGACGGTCAGATTGATTGTAAAACCAGAGCATGCAAATTCCAGATTTTCTTAATAATTGTATTCAAGTAATAATTTATCATTATTAGTCATTACTAATTATAGCAATGGAATAATTACAGTAGTGCAGGTGACGACATTAAAATAGTAACTACATTTAGTTACTATAATTGTGCATGCGGAAACCTCACACTATGATGCATGACGTGTCATTTGTAAACGGAAATCGGAATGTACCATGGAGCCAAGAGCAGTAGGATCGCACTTCACACACTTTCAGTAACCACTTGATCCTGGTCAGGGTTGCAGTGGATGCGGAGCATATACCAGAAACACTGGACACGAGGCAGGAACAAACCCTGAATGGGACATCAGTCCATTTCAGGGCATGACACAAAAAAAAACATTCACACTCTGGGACAGTTTTTCTGAGCTCATCCAACTAGTGGCTTTTTATTTTTCTACTGGGAGGAAGCTGGAAAGCCCCAAGGAAACCCATGCAGGCATGCACTGAAACTCTGAACAGCTCAGCATCGAACCAGGGACCCTGGAGCTGTGACACAGAAATGCTCACAGCATTGTATTAATGTTCACATCAATACTAACACTCTACAGACACAGTATTATTTGTTTTGCTAGTCTGCTTTGCTTTTCAGAGTTTAATTTTTTCTAATTGTTGTTTACTTGAAATGAGCATTAGTTCCAGCTCTTCCACATTCAGAAGGGACCTTTCATAAGTCTCTGCGCTGCACGACCTGTTTGTTTGTTTTCCAGCACCTCAGCAGTGCACCAGCTGGGCATCAGAACGGAAACTTAGCTCAACCACAGTGTATATAGGCTATACGTAATGTTTTAATTAAGTCTGACTTCAATTATATTTGACCTGGTTAAGTTCTAATATGATTAATACATGTATTTAGCTGTATGTAGAGTTCACAGCTAGCTAGCTATGATCATTTTTTCCCATGATATTCATCGTACACCACAGCATTTATATAGAGATTGCAGTTTCTTATGTATTATCATACTTTTTATAGTTCCATTTAAAGTTGTGTAATTTATTGTTGGTTGGTTTCTATTAGCGCTGTCTTTTATTCTCTGTGGCCTGTGACACAGATGGTGTTTGAACATGGGGTCGGGGCGAGTGACAATGGAGCAAAAGTAGCTGGAGTGGCTTTTTAAAGGACGATGATCTTAAATGTTAAATCAACATTTGTGCATAAGAAGCTTTACAATATCATTTTACATGTCTATATTTGGTTAACTTTTTTTGTTGTTAATTGTTACTACGGAAACAATAACAACACTTGAAAATGTAACAGCACTGTGGCATAAATGTGTTATATGCTATTCACAGCTCACTAGACTGTGTTGGAGTGTAAACTGTGGTGTTGGTTATCATACAAGTAATTTGCCGTATCATTCTAACTGTGGCTGCGTGGCCGTAATGAATAGATTGTCTTTACAGAGAATCTCGGCACACAGGTATATTCACAAACGCTGTATCTGCAGCCTTTCTCAGAGGCCAAGTCCAATTTCTGTAAGATTTCCATCCGTGCTTATTATCCATCTTCCTAACAGATACCGAATTCTAACATCATGGTCTTTCACATGCCAGTTTAAACTGTAAAATACTGAGGCATCGAGTCACTGAATGAAAAGTGTCTCTTGCTGTGAGAGAAGTGGTGTGTGTGAGCAGCACTAGCATTGGCAGGTCATAACTTGTGTGTAGTGTTACATGCTACGCTTGTGTGAACATGGATGATGTGCACTAAAATATGTCACTGCCAGTTACACCGGGCTGCACGCGATCTTACACAGGAAAGCAGATTAGTTTAGTGCTAAATCAATCCTGGAGACGACCTAAAATAAACCTAAACTTTCTTCTTCTTTTTTTTGCTCTCACGCTCTCCATCTCTCACTTCCTTTTTGTTACACTCATCCCTTTCTGTTTCCTAATCACGGCCAGCTGAGGTTCTCTGTAGTAGCAGTATCATTTAGTTGTGATTGATTGATACACGTGCGTTAGCCAATACTTTGTTTAAGAATGAAATACACTTTAAAATACAGTGTAAGGAAGTAATGTACTGTGACATAATGATTGAAGTGTTATCTCTAGAGCTGCACCGATTCTAAATTCCTCAGCCAATACGATAACTGATTATTCAGAGTGATATCGGCCGATACAGATACTGATAGTTCTGCCTTTTAACTCCCGCTTTATTGCTGCAGCGTTTGGTGTAAAATTTTAGCAACAGACATCTTTACACGCAGCACCAAGCCGATGTGTTTTTCCGCCCTCTTTTGATTGACAGGATATAATTGGCCCTGACCATCGGATGTTTTTAAACTATCATCCGATAGCCGATGGCAGGAAAAATTGCATTTATCGGCTGATACCGATTATTGGCCGATACATCGGTGCATCTCTTATCACCTAAAATTAGGGATGGCACAATACCATTATTTAATTTCCATTACCGATACTGAAAACCTTGAGGATCTGTTGATATTGATACTCCTCTGGTATTGATTTCTTTACAAACTACTAAGCTTGCAGTTAAACGCTCACAGAAATCACTTGCATGGTAAATATGATAAAATCAATCCTAACAAAAGTATATATTTCTTTTCCAAAACCATTTTCAATCTTTTGCCATTTGTTACCATAATACAATATTTTTTCTCCAATATCCAGTGCACCATTTTTTGCTGGTGTCAGCGCAGCACTGATCCAGGGTATCGCATCAGAGCCAAACAATAAAAGCTGGTTTGATTAAAGTTAGATGAACTGATTTTTGTACGTTGTAAACATTACCATCTTGAATATTTTTTTTAATTACTTGTTCGGAAAGACAGGATTTCAGACTAGAAGAAATGTTTGTTGTTATTGGAGTTATGTATGTTGGCAAAGGTTTTATGGGACGTGTGATGGAAAAATTACCTCACATACAGTATTCATCAATGCAAGCCTAAAAGGTTACACCTTTTTAAATATTTTTTTTGTCTGAAAACTGCACGATAAACATCACATTATGGATCACTATGGTGATCCTTCATAGAGACCTGTAGACTCCATTTAGTGCCTGTGATCTAGTGATAACCAGGGACTTGTTCAGTATCCCACAGAGTAAGCAATGTGCAGAAAGTTTGTTTCGCCTGCTTGTGCTGAATATTTAACACAGAATTTCAAGTATAATTAATTTGCAAATCCCTGTTTAAGAACATGGCTTTTCAGACACAATTCTAGTGTGCTTCAGCCTGTTCTTGCTTGAATTTGGTGCATAACATTGTTGCCGGGCCAGAAACAGGCTCGACCACTTGAATAAGAGTAGTATTGCCAAAATTCAAGGCTAACAACAAAATAGTGCAGATGGATTACGTAGTCGGACCGTTCTTGTACCCATATTTCGCATAGACTTGTCGTAATTATGTAAACTTTTATGTATAGTTCATGTTTACTCTGAACATGAGAACACAGGTGCAAATTCATTGTTCCTGTTTCTCTGGAAGTAATTAATAATAAATTCTGCCTGGGTTGTTTTTGTTTTTGTTTGCACAGATTTAGTTAGAGCCCTGTGTCTGTGCCACCTGTATTTAAATATACACTCAGTGTCTACTTTAATAGGAACACCTGTCTATTTATGAAGTTATCAAATCAGCCAATCATGCAGCAGCAGATCAATGCATAAAATCATGCAAGACCTTCAGTTAATGTTCAGACTCCCCCAAACTGGGCAGTTGAAAATTTGGAGAGAAAAAATTTCACCTGGCCTTCAACTGTCAAGCTAAAATATTGAACTGTACCGTCCAGCTCATCCACCTCAAGGTTTGATGCTTTGTGCGTGCTCAGGTGCTTTTCTGCTCACCACGGTTGTAAAGAGTGATTATACGAGTTACTATATCCTTCCTTGCAGCTTGAATCAATCTGGCCATTTTCCTCTGGCCTCTCTTAAGTATTTGATCCCCTGCTGACTTTGTACGTTTGCCCACTGACAAAGAATTTATAGTTTATAATTTTAATGGTAGGTTTATTTGAACAGTGAGAGACAGAATAACAACAAGAAAATCCAGAAAAACGCATGTCAAAAATGTTATAAATTGATTTGCATTTTAATGAGGGAAATAAGTATTTGACCCCTCTGCAAAACATGACTTAGTACTTGGTGGCAAAACCCTTGTTGGCAATCACAGAAAAATAAACTTGGACTTTTAAGAATTTAGTCGAATGTGAGGTAAGATTCAGCCATACCGCACAATGTTTCCTCCAGTGTCCCATTCAATTATTTGGCAGCAGCACAATACATAAATTCATACAGAGGCAAAGAATGTTCACATCAAACATCAGAATGGGGGTCCTTTTGTTGTTTTTAATTTTCTATCAAAATATCTCGACGTTGATTGAAGCTCTGATCAAAGATGTATTTACTCGTGATTCTCACCTAGATAAAGTAAAATATGGAGCTGATTTGTCTATTTTATTCAACTACCAATTTTCCATCCATCCATTTTTTGTACCACTTATCCTACACAGGGTAGCTTGCATCCTATCCCAGGGGACTCTGGGCACAAGGTGGGTGACACCATGGACTGGGTGCCAACCCATCACAGGGCACAATCACAATCTACAAAACAGTACAATGACAAACTCACTTATTAAACGTAGAACTTTGAAACCAAATATTCCACCATCGTGTTGTCAGTCAGCTCTCCTCACTCTCATCACGTGATAAATGAAATCTGACTCCTGCTGATCTGTGCTGCGACTCTGACTCATTTGGTTTATGCTAAATTGAGCAGACGCGTTCAGTAATTGTAGCGTCCATTCTCTAACTGAACTAAATCATTTCTATTAATATAAAAAGGCAAAAAACGACGGTGGGTTCGGTGCTGCAGTGGGCAAGTGATGTAATCGGTGTGTGACCGGAACACCGGCTAGCACCGCAAGCCTACTTTATAACTATCACTTTAATGATAATAATCAGTGTCTTCCACCATGCAAAGCATGACTTTCATATTCATAACAATTAGTCTGTTCAGACTCTTTCTAATATTTAGATACTTGGAAGTGTGCTGCTTCTCTGATGTTTCCTGTATGACTGAGCAGTTTATTTCTGAGGGTGGCTTTAAATAGAGACCCCTGTTTGAACTCGCTGCTCTGTCAGCATTGACAGACGAACACAACCAGCATGTGGCCAAGCAACCAAACGCACACCAAACTTATACTAACATGGAGGTCACTCTCACATGCTCAGTGTCTACTACTATTTCTCACACTACAGTGTGTGGATATTGTGCGCAGACGTCACTGGGTATGCGGTAGATGTGTATGTAACATCCAACACTTACTAGCCAGTTTATTAGACACACCTTTTTCATACCCCGTTTGTGTTTATCATGTTCTAGCCCTTTATCAGTGTCCATTTCTGACCACTGCAATCTTGATTTGTTTGGTTGGTGGACTGTTTCTCAACCCAGTAATGAGATGGAGTTGCTGTCTGATACATTTGTGCCAGCAACACACAATGAGTCCACTATAATGTTTGTGTTATTGCTGTGCTGTTATTGCTGTGATCATCCATCCCCAAATAATATCTGCTCAATGATTGTCCTATGGTGGTCCCTGTCCACTGATGGAGGGAGAGAATGTGGCAAATAGCTTGTTCGTAGTTGTGTATAAGCTACATGTGTACCCAATAGAGTGGCCACTGTGTGTTTGTGTGTGTGTGTATATATATATATATATTGAGAGAGAGAGAGAGAGAGAGAGAGAGAGAGATAGATATAGATATATATATTATTTACCTGTTAAAAGTATTCTGGCTCTGAAAGTTCCTCAGTGTGAAGCTACATCACTCGAGTTCACAACTGGTATCAACTAGAGATGTGGGATTACTTTTGTATTATTATTTCTCCAAATAATAAACACACTAGTAGCCTAATTTAAACCACCATGACCCTGACCAGGCATTTACCAAGGATGAATAAATGAATTCTGTAATGCATGTCATGTTAATGAACATGGTCCTTGTTTGTCCCACAAGCTTCATATCTGACCGCTTGCTTGCATCCGGATAAAAGTAATAACCTCCTGTTCATGCGAATGTTTTGTTGCATCCTGCAGGATCCCAGTCCTGATAACACACCTCCTGGTATCTTGTACTATATCTCCCTCATGAGTCAGAGAAGCTCAGTGATTACTTAGAGCAGATAAAGCTGTGTTTGCAGTATTGATTGTTAAGTGGTGACACTGGAGAGAAGTGATTATAACTCATGGTGTTGATGGCTTGATTGTTAGTCAAGTCTCAGCCTGGAGCACTCGTTGTATTTTTGTACCAAAGACATGGAGATGGCTAGGTCAACTGTTGACTGATCAGCCAGTGCTACAGTAAAGCATTGTATCATGACTGTGTGCCTGTGAGGGAAAGACTGGTATTGTTTGTTTGTGATTCAGCAGTGATGATGTGGGTGTCACTGTGTCCGCCTGGGCCTACCCAACCCCCCCCCCCTCCCCCTCTCTGTGTCTCTCTCTCTCATACACACACACATGCACACAGTTCCTGACACCTCCTGTCCTGTTTGGACATGCACACACACTCTGAATGGCTTCTCTGTCACTCTTCTCCATTTCCTCTGTCAGCACACAGGATGAACCGACCCAAAGAATCTCACACTCACACAACACACATTTAGTAATGATAGACGAAGAAAATGCACAGATACGGCTTGGTAGGGTTTTTAGCTTACCTGGTTAGTTAGCATGTCTAGTTGTTAAAAACTAGACAGAATTGTTGTAGGTTTGTTTGAACAATATGCAAAGCCATTTGTAGCAGCAAAGGCAGAAAGCATGCATTGAAGCCAGCGTATGTGTGAACAAAAGGCTTTGCTGTGACCGTCAGGCTTATTAGCTTTTATCAGCTGCTCACACCTTCAGCTTCAAGCAGGAGAATTCATCTCGCACACACTCACTCATCTTAAAACACTATACACACTTGGGTGATATGGGTTCGCATATGCATTCACTCCTACCAGTTTTCTGTGGGTGTCTTTGATCATGCTTTTGTGTGTTGTCAGTGCTTTTTTTTTTGGTTGTAACCCTGTGCACTCTCATGAGAAGATTTGCTTGTCATTAGATGCAAAGCTACTTACAACTTAAAGCTTTTTTTTCTCCCTTTAAAACTATATTCGTAACATGTTTCAGACTTTCAAGATTGTCTAAAATGCCATTAGTCCATGGCTTAACAATGATAGTGTATATTGGTCCACCTAATGTATATGTTTGTCAGACATTGGATGTTGCTGTGAGAGCCATGCTGTCTCTTGTCGATATAGTGTTGCATGTTGGCAGCAACTAGAGAGACATTTAAAAATGGCAAAACCTTAAACACTGATCATTTCACTCTCGAAAAGAAAAGAATCATACAGTGCTGTCTGTGCCAATGTGGAGATACCGGTCAGTTAACGTTTACATGGACAGCAGTAATGTAATTGTTGACCTTATTCTGAGTAAGACAATATTGTGATTAAGGTGTTTACCTTTAGTTTTACATGTTATAGAACATAGATCTATTAACGGCACACGTCATTATGTCCCCACGCCACGCTAACAAAGGATCCCTCCACAATTTCATGTATCAACATACAGGTCGTCTTCGTTATGGTACCATATACAGTTTTGATTGTTTCATTTTTAATTTTAAGAAAGCTTCAAGTGCATTTAATTATTCGTCATGCTATACATGCAAATAGACGACTGCTTGATGCCATGGGCTGCGTTCCAAACCGCTTACTTACCTACTACATAGTAGCTGAAATACATGTATCTCACCTTCTATATATACGTGTATTTCGCCTTCTATATAGTAGGTAAGTACGTGGTTTCGGACGCAGCCATGCTCTCTTGTTTGCCGTAAAACGGTTGAGCAATGCCTTGTGTGGACTTGTCCTGTCACACAATGCAGTGAAAACTCTCACACAACGTTAATGGTGTGATTAAGGTGTTTACATTTCTGTAATGCACTTTGATAATGTGATTAAACATGTCTTAATTCAATTTGTGTTTACTTTGAGTATGACTTTAATCGGATTAAGGTAATCAATAATCACTGTTTACATGCTAGTTTCTTAATCAGAGTATTGACTTAATCGGGTTAATATCAGATTATTGTTGTCCATGTAAACGCACTGCGTGATTTGATGCATAAACATAAAAACGTGCTGTTTGGTGGGATTACTATGAATTGTCAACGTTTTGGCTTTTTCTTTAGGTTTAAGGTTTAACGTTATCATGTGTAATATTTGCTTGTTAGGATTAATGATGGTGAAATTCTATGTGATTTAGTACATTTTCAATAAAGAGGTCAAGAGAAAGATACATTTAAATACTTACAATAAGTTTCTTGTTTAAAACGCATTCCGTATCAAATTTATTTCATTCAGTTGTTCATCACAGTTTTTTTTACATTATCGGGCGAAAGCCTTTATTTGTAACAGTTGTTCTCATTTTTAAGCCGATTTTAAAAAATTTGTTTCCGGTTAATTCATATGACTAAAGAACTATTAAATGTTTTGTTTTTTTTGCAGCTCTAATGCATTTGGAAGATGAAGAAACACTTGTATGTTATGTATCTTTAATGGTTTTGCTACCCTATACTTGGAACATTATTCGACATTGTTGTTGTGCACTGTGTTCTCATTTTTCTGTATGTGTGCTTACAACACAGCACGGTTGAATACTTGAATCTGGTTGGTTAGAAGGTGCGTGTTATTTTCATATAACAGCATATAACAGGCTTTAAAAAAATTGGTTAATATTAGTGTGATTGTTCTAATACATTATTGTTTCTATAATAAGAACATGTGTACAAGGCCTTATATCGTAGACACCTGGTATAATCTAAGACTAATAATAAACCAATTTTTTTTTTTTTTTTTTAACGTGTTCTTTTAAAATTGTTGATGTGGTGACATACTGGTAAGGAGAAGTTTAACATTTATTGAGGGAGATTCCCAGCTCAGTGACAAGCTGTGTTTTTTCAGAGAGTGAGGGAGAGGGTGGGGGGTGGATGCTGAGTGAATGACTGTGACTATAACATTGGTAAGAAAATTAACTAACTCGCCTTTCGGACGTTCCACGGCAGAGCAGTGGGTTTGCAGGCTGAAGTGCCTTGTTGATGAGGGAGATCAGAGGAGAATGGCCAGACTGGTCTGAGCTGACAGGAAGTCTATAGTAATTCAAATAAGCACTCTTTACAAGCATGGAAAGCAGAAATGCATCTCCGATTATACAACACATCAAACCTTGGGGTGGATGAGCTACAACAGCAGAAGACCACGTCAGGTTCCACTCCTGTCAGCCAAGGACAAGAATTTTTTTCTTCACTTGTCTAGTCTAGTGAGCCTTGGTTGATGGGTGTGAAACCCTGCTGTTGTAGCCCATCTACCTCAAAATTTGATGTTTTGTGCATGCTGAGATGCTTTTCTGCTCACCACGGTTGTAATGAGTGATTGTTTTTAGTTACTATATCCAACCTGGCAACTCAAACGAATCTGGTCATTTTCCTCTGACCTCTCATCAACCAGGCGTTTCCACCCACTGTCGTTCACTCAGTATTTTTTGTGTTTCGCACAATTTTGTGTCAATTCTAAAAATCCCAGGAAATCAACAATTTCTGAAATACTCAAACCATCTGGTACCAACATCCATACCACGGTTAAAGTCACAGAGATCACACTTTTACCTCATTCTGATGAATGATATGAGCATAAACTGAAGCCCTTCACCTTATCTGCATGATTTTTTGCATTGCACTGCTGCCACATGATTAGATAACTGCATAAGCACAGGTATTCCTAATAAACTGGACAGTGATGTCGATGATGCATACCTAGACTGTAAACCATGCATGGATGTCTTCTGGTTTTTAGTTGTGAGTAGCATTTGCTTGTATGTGCCTTATAAAAGCAAGAGGTTGTTAACATCAGCGTTAACTATAGCTTATAGTGAGTGCATTTTAAACAGATGTTGTTTTAAATGTGCCCTGTGTGACTGTGTTTCTGTTTTGTCCTCTTGGCACGATCGTTTCTTGCTTTTGTTGTCAAAGCGACATATTAATTCGGTTCACTAATTATGCCATCTCATTCACGCATGCGCATATTCACACAGTCTAGTGTATGACTGCTCTGGGTCTCAGCTTGTTGCCAAGCAACCACTCTGTCTTAATGAGAGAGGAAGTTGGCCAGCGTGTAGCAGGTGTTGAGTAGAGAGCAATGCAGAACATGAATTTTATTCCAGAGACTGGAATTTAAAGGGACTTTAATATGACTGATTTTCAGGGTTAAGGGTAAGGGATGTGGTTTGGTTAAGTGAAAGGTGAGAATAAACATAGACCGTCAGCACAGTGGCACGTCAGCGCAGTGGCATGGCACAAATTGGATGTGATTCAGAAAGAGATATAAAGCGGCGTGTTCTGTGTACCAGATTCTGTCACATGATGGAAATATTTTGTGGTCATTGAATGCTCAGCACACTTTCCCATGGCGTTTATATAATAACAGAAATACAAGCAAAAACTTCAATTATGGTCCCTACAGGCAGATTACAGATGTGAATCCTCCAAGTGTGTAGTTATTTCTTATAGAAGGTATGCATTGACGTCAGCTGGACTGAGAGGCAAAACATCTAGAAAAATGGCTGGTTTTTATAGGGAAAGATGCGAAAACGCTAGTATTACTATAGATTATCAGCTTAAATTAAAGGCAGTTGGACTCGACAGTGTGACCCTTACAACTTACCCGAGAACCTGTGGTCCATCAACATTGGCATGTGGCCAGAAATTGGTTTACCCCGACATTTATATGTACCTGATTTCGAGGCCGGGTTAATACACTAAGCAAAGCCTGAAGGCACACAGAAGCTTTGATGCTTGTTCTTACTTCAAGGTGGAATTTGTTGGAGAAATTAAAGTGAAAAGAACACAAATAAACACTCTGGTTGTATGTACCAATATTTTAATTTTATTCTGTAATTTTATCTGGTAAATCGTAAGTGTAGTTTGTTTGTCGCCAACACTGCTTCCTTACTAACGTTCTATATTTGTGAAGGTAAACACAGTCAGGGAATGAATGAGTCTCCCCATTATTCATCAGCGGAAATAGGCAGCGTTTAAAAAGAAATATGTAGCAAATTATTCATTGTTGTACAACATGAATACCACATGCCAAAAGAACTTATACTTACACTGCTCCACTTAGTTAAAAAGGACTGAGTGTTTTTTTTCCACTCTGTAAAATGATGGCTCTGAATTCTTGTTGAATCTCTTAACACAGTTGATCTCACAACAGCTTTTTCCCATTTTAGATGCGTTTATTCTGTGTTTTCACGGAATTCACGCTGTACATTAATGCTGCTGCTCATTCTTTTTGCCACTCAGTGGGCGTGACGAGTTCCGGTTACCATGACGTCATGTGCATACCCTCTGTTAGTGGTATGATATGGACAAAAGTCATAATTCATGGGTGCACTGTGGCTTAGTGGTTAGCACATGTGGTGTTTTTTGTTTTTGTTTTTTTATTGGAAGAGATGGCACATTGGGGGGACGACATCAGTACACTGAGACAAAGTTACAGAAATTATTTTGTCTATCTCAGTGACTCAACAAATTGGGAGCCAAACTCGTTTTTTGTACAGGTTAGAACACACATTCATACGTTTATACATACCCAATAGAAACAAAAAGAAAAATTATAAAAATAAATGATTTTTAAAAAATAAATAAAATAATACGAAATAAATAAATAAACTAATTCAAATATATAAAATTGGGGGGAGGTATTCCCGCAATCAGAAGGCAAAGATGACAGAGATTTGAAGAGGGTTAAGAAAGGCTGCCACTTCCTGTGAAACTTGTCAGAATTGGCACCCAGAGAGTACCTAAACCTTTACAATTTTAGAAGAAACATTACATCCCTTAGCCACTGAGTGCTGGAGGGAGGCGCTGTGAATTTCCAATGGAAAAGAAGGTGCCGTCTTGCTAACAAGGAAGTGAATGCCAAGAGATCTAATTGGTTCGAGTTGTACCTGTTATAATCCTCTGGATACCCAAATATGGCAATATGGGGAGAGGGTTTAACAGTAATGGACAGTATTTCTGAGATGCTATCGAAATACTTCTGCCAGAAGGGGAATACCAATGGGCAGGAGTAGAACATGTGAGTGAGATTGCAGGGAGAGGCATGACATTTATCATGGTGGTCAATGACTGGGATACATTTATGACAGACGTGTTTTGGAGAAATGAATCCTGTGTAATACCTTTAACTGTATCAAAGAGAGACGAGAACAAGATGCGCTTGTGTGGATCCTGCTAAGGGCACCGTCCTACCAGGCTTCATGTAGGGTCAACCCCAATTCGGCCTCCCAAGCAACCTTGATTATAATGATAGGTGAGCTGTCATAGGATAAAAGTTTATTATAAATTCTTGAAATACGAGGTTTCTGAAGAGGGTCAGATGAGAGAAAATGACCCCATAGTTGATTTGGGGATGAGGAGGGAAAAGTAGGAAACAGTGATTTTGCGCCGTGTCTAACTTGGAAATAGCGAAAAAGATGCGACGGTGGAAGCTGAAATTCGCTCGACTGATCTGCAAAACTACGA
Organism: Ameiurus melas; assembly: GCA_012411365.1. Taxonomy (NCBI): domain Eukaryota; kingdom Metazoa; phylum Chordata; class Actinopteri; order Siluriformes; family Ictaluridae; genus Ameiurus; species Ameiurus melas. The sequence goes on along the minus strand of CM022757.1, from coordinate 30,436,134 downwards.
AAAGCCCCGGCCTTATAGAGATCTTTGAAGGTTTTGAGACCGTTGTCATGCCAGATAGTAAATGTAGGGTCAGATGATGCAGGTTGAAATGAGTGATTTTTCAGTAATGGAGCTAAGGCAGACGAGGCAGTGTCTAATTTAAAATTCTTCCTGAACTGGTACCAGATTTTTAGAGTTGAGCTAACCACAGGGTTGTCTGTAAAGCCAGAGAAGTTGGTAGAAGTAGATAAGGTAAGGTAAGCAGAGTCATTGGAGAGGACGAGCCACATGAATGTACCTCTGTCGTACACCATGGGGAATACGCTGGCCTCAACCAAAATAAGATTTTATGAATATGTGATGCCCAGTAGTACAACTGAAAATTTCTAAGAGAGAGGCCAGCATTGAGCTTACATCTCTGAAGCATTGACTTACTTATTCTGGGTGTCTTACCACACCATAAAACGCTAGAAATGTCCTGATCAATAGTCGTTAAAAAATCGTTTTGATCAGAATAGAGGGAGACATTGGAATAAAAAGAGGAACTTAAGGCAGGATATTAATTTTTACATAAATTTTTACATTTTATATAAATCCTTCCTATCAGCGACAGAGGTAATGACCTCCATCGTTGAAGGTCAGTTTTGATTTCAGACATCAACAGGGAGAAGTTAGCAGAGAAAAGTGAAGTCAGAGTTCTGGTTATGTTAATTCCTAAACACTTACAGCCAGAGGGGCTTATTCTGAAGGGGATATCAGACCGGGTAGCACTCACTCTTGGAAATGTTAACTTTATAACCTGAAAATTAGCCAAATCTCTGGAGAAAGGAGAGAATTCCAGGTAAAGAGTGACTTGGGTTGGAAACATACAGTAATAAATCATCCGCATACAGAGAAAGTTTAAATTCCATGCCCAAACGTGATAAAGATAAATTGACAAGGGCTCTATAGCTAATGCAAACAGTAAAGGAGACAAGGGACAACCCGGTCGTGTGCCATGGGATAAAGTAAAATAAGTTGACTGAATACCATTGGTGGAGATACTAGCTTGTGGGGATGTATACAGAAGGCGTATCCAAGAAATAAATGTATCACCCAATCCAAATTTATGTAATACTTTAAGCAGATAGTCGTCCCATTCAACCCTGTCGAACGCTTTTTCAGCATCGACTGAGATTACCACTTCAGGGGTTGTAGTAGAGCATTTGGAGTAGATAATGTTCAAAAGGGTGCGGACATGTAAAATAACTGACGCCCCTTTATAAATCCAGTTTGTTCTTCTGAAACTATGACCGGAAGAATTTTTTCCAAGCGACTAGCCAAAGCCTTAGCAAGAATCTTAGCATCCACATTTATCAAAAAGAGGGGTCTGTAAGAGCTGCAGAGATTTGGATCTTTGTCCTTCTTTAAAAGCAGATTTATAGAGGCTTGTCGCAAAGTAGGAGGGAGAGCGCCATTCTGCAGAGATTCCCTATATAGAGTACAATAAAGGGGACAGTTTAGATTTAAATCTTTTGAAAAATTCTACTGGGAATCCATCAGGACCAGGAGCTTTATTGTTTTGCATGCTATTTATGGCTAGGTTGATTTCCTCTAAGGTTAATGGAAAGTCAAGATCTTTAGCAACGTCTGGGTTAATGGTAGGGAAGAAAGCATTCATATCAGAAGTCCCAGATGGAAATTCAGACGTATACAGAGAGGAATAGAATGAGCAGAAGACTGAGTTAATGGTATTAGGGTCTGTATGGAGTATGCCAAATGAATCTTTTATTTGAGGAATTATGCGTGAAGCTGCTTGACGTCCCAATTAGTGGGCCAAGAGTCGGCTCGGTTTATCACCATGTTCATAATGTGCGGAGCGTGAACATAGTAGAAGGCACTCTGCATCAGTAGTTGTAATAAGGTCGAATTCAACCTGTAATTGAACCCGATCTTTAAGTAAAGCAGAGGAGGGACCATTGACCAATTGTCTATCTAGTTCGTCAATTTTATGCGATAGCTCTTGAAGTTTGGCTGTACGCGTTTTGTTTAAATGTGCGGAGTAGGAAATTATTTGGCCTTGCAAGTATGCTTTTAGTGATTCCCACAGCAGGGAACAGGAAATAGGTTCAATCTCGTTCTTATTGATTTCAATAAAATCATCAATTGAAGCTGCAATAAATGTATTAAATTTGTTGCCTGACCAATGCAGAGTGTTAAACCTCCACGGTGTTGAATATCGAGGTTTGGAGGAAAGCTGAATATCCAAAGAAAGCGGTGCATGGTCAGAAATCACAATAGGATGATATTTAACCATCAACACTTTGGAGATAAGTTTGGCGTCGATGGAAAATATAATCAGTTCTAGAGAAGGACTTATGCACCTGTGAAAAGAAAGAATATTCCTTGATACTGGGATTATGCAATCTCCAAGGATCCACACAACCATTTTTAGACATGAAATCAGAAAGCGTACTTGACATTAGTGAGGGTGTCAGGGTCTTGGAAGTAGAGTGGTCCAACCTAGGATCAATAACGCAATTCATATCTCCTCAAAATATAAGGACAGTATTATGTAATGAAGGGAGGCACCCAAAGAGCTTATTCATGAAGTGTGGGTCATCAAAATTTGGGGCGTAAATATTAACTAATAATATCGGGACATGCAACAATTTACCTGAAATGATTAAGTATCTGCCATTTTCATCTGATATTACTTTGGAGGATGAAAAGTGAATTGACTTACCAATTAAAATGGCAACTCCCCTGGCCTTAGAGTTGAAATTAGAGTGAAATAGCTCAGAAATCCATGGACATTTAAGACGAACCTGGTCTGTGGTGGGCGTATGAGTTTCTTGTAGGAACACTATGTCCGCATTGAACCGTTTAAGATGAGCAAATACCCTAGATCTCTTTATTGGGCTCCCCATACCTTTAATGTTCCAGCTCACAAAGTTCACATGTGAGCCGGAATTTCCAGTATTAGTGGACATCCATCAAGTGTTTACAGCAGGAAGAGAATGAAAATGAAGCCTCCCCCTCCAAGAGAAGGAAAAGGGGAGAGGAAACAGGAGGGGGGAGAAAAAAGACAAAAATAAAGATAGAAGAAGAAAAAGTAGAGTAAAAAAAATATATACAATAAAAATAAATAATAAAAAATTAAAATAAAAGAAAAAACACTGCAAACACATACAGTGAACAGCCCCACCCCCCTCCCCATTGTACTTACATTGTCCCCATCCTCAAACGATGGAGACCCCAGTACAGACTCCACAAGGAGTCAAATCCCTAACAGAAAAGCTAACAGCTGTTGACCCGATAGTAATAAGGTCAGGCTCCTGCAAACTAAACAGTGATAAATATCAAGGCCTATAAACATAGTCACTGCTCCATCATGTGTTGTAGAGTCAATAGTGGTCCATTTCACTTCTGGAGTCAGATAGTCAGTCTGTTATGTTATTAGTGTTCTTACTTGATCAGTGTCTTAATGAATGCTCTGGCGTCCTCCGTGGTTTTAAACTCCCTCTCGGTTCCGTCGTGTGAAACGCAGAGGCGCGCCGGATAAAGCAGACCGAACCGTATTCCCGGTATCTCACGGAGCTGGCTGCGGCAGTCATTGAAGGCAGCACGAGCACGGGCTACCTTTGCGGTATGATCGGGAAAGATGGAGATAACCATGTCACCAACCTTCACCCGTTGTTGGGCTCTGGCCCGTCAAAGGATATCTACACAGTCCGCGTGGTAATGGAGTCGGGCGATTATAGGACGGGGGCGCTCGCCGGGTTTGGGCCTCGGCTGCAGAGTGCGATGAGCGCGGTCCAGAAGTGGCTCTTTCTCCAGCTTAAAAGACTCTTAAGCAGAGCGGAAGCAGCTGCTGGTGTGGACGAGCAGGTCGAGTTTTCAGGGACACCTACGATTCTCAGATTGTTGCGCTGTGGAGAGCGAAGATTCCATTTCACCCACGGTATTCTTCAAAGTGCTCACCTCCGACTGTAATTCTGACTGTTAATTCCGCCTTTACGGTCTGTAGCTCTCCCTTAATAGAGGTCAAGTTTTCGCCCAAGGCCGCCAGGAGCTCATTTTTGAAAATGGCCGCCATTTTCGCGGCCGGGCGAAGCGAGGCTAGCTACTCTTTGAAACCGGGAAATAACAACACCTTTGCAGGTGGAGGAGGAATCACTATGAGGTGGGGATGATGCAGCATGTGGGGCAGGCCGCTGAAGCGTAGCAGCCGAAACATTCCCGCTTTTGGCTTTTGCTGGCATTTTAGACATCAAAAATGAAGATTAAGGTGTTGGACACGACTTACTACAAAAACACTCCCCAAAAAAGTGCCTATAGCATAATATTGAAAGTTGTTGCAGGAGCCCTGAAAGTTGCGTCTTACTCCATCTGTTGCTCAGCCAGAAGTCCGTTAGCAAGTGTTTAATATAAATTATTAAAGTAGATGCTAAAAGATATACATCCCAAACTGAGCCAAAAAGTAACACTCCAAATAACAAATAAAAATAGAGAACTACAAAATGAATAAAAATAACACAACAAAATTTGTCAGTGGTAGTTTTTATTTCACCTCTAGAGGCTGCTCTCGTACTGTATAATGACAGCGGACTCTTCTCAGTCGCTCCCGCAAAAAAAAAAAAACTATCGGTGTGGACTTTTGCCAGTAACCGATAGTTCCAGCAAACAGTATCGGTGCCGATCAATCAGTTGACCTCTAATAAGCTGCACAGAAAATTGATGGATATAAGGCTTACATTGCTTACATTTTCATAGGTAGTATTGAAATTAAATTATATTACCGTGTTTAAATTCCAAATTGTTATTAACTCCCTTACACTTGTCATTTTTGTGTTGATGGCCTACTTCTGCTCTCTCTAACATGAAGTAGGAGCTGCATTACACCTCTCTTGTGTGACCTTTTCTGAGCTTAAACAGACAGCTTTGCCCCCACACATCATGGTAACATGTAAGGTTTCAGACAAAACACCTTGATCTGTTTTTAACCGATTTTTTTAGTCCGTAGGAAAGAGGATGTTGGCTTGACTGATGCTGAGTCTCTGTCATTTTGTATCCACAACAGGTGTGTCTCCACAGACACATGCTTTTCTACCACTGCTCTCACGTGGACCTCTGATTCACGCAGTACTAATGGAATGTCCCGCACTGTGTGTTTTATCTTTCACTAGTCCTTCGAAGATTTAATCTAGAGATACTTTCTCATCTGCTGTCTTAGAAATCATACATCTCTCTCTGCGTGTGTGTGTGTGTGTGTGTGTGTGTGTGTGTTTTATAGTGTGCATGTGTCACTAGGAAGCAGGTTAGCACATGCACTTCCTGTGTGAATTAAACCTTGCATGTTTAACCTTGTGGTGTGTTATGTGAAAGTACTCTGTACTGAGCCTTTGTTTCTTAGTATCATGGCTTAGCGAGGTGAACAGAACTGTTTTATTGACGTCCTGCTTTTGACGAGCTACACTCATATCCACAGATCAGTGCCTTTGTGCTGGTAAGTAATAATGACTGAGTTATTTTGTGTAAACATTAGTGAACGGGTGGCAAATAGAGTTTATGTGGCTAAATAACAGGATATATGGATGGAGTGGAGGAAGAGTGCAGGGTGAACTTTAGGCCAGCCGGCAGCCATCTGTCAGAAAGAGAGTGGAACAAGGATAAAAAAGGGCTGATGATGAATCCATGAGCACACGTGCTGAAAGCAAATTATGTAATGTTCTTACTGTTATGCTGATAACTGTAACAGTACTTGCAACTCTGTATGTTATGCACATTGCTTTTATAGCAGCTGCAGCATTTTGAATTAAACACTTGCATGCAACCCTGAGATGTGTGGTGAAGGATCTGGGCTACTGATTCATTCAAATCCCAGAACCACCAAGCTGCCTCAGGGTCCCTGAGCAGGCTGCTTAACTCTCTCTGCTTTAGGAATGCTGTACTATGCCTGACCCTGCATTGTGTCTCCAGCACCTCGGAAAAGAAATGACCTTTTGACCCAAAATGTATTACATTTGGTATTGTTACAACCTGAAATCGAAGTGGATATTGGATATTTACCATATGATTTACACAATATGTCTAACTTTTAATAGGTACATTTGTTTTCCTAAGTATTCACCCCTTGTGGCAATACTTGGTAGAACCCTCTTTGCCTGCAACTCTTCTAGGATATGTCTGTGTCAGCTCTGCACGTCAGGATTCTGCTATATTTGCCCAGATTGTTCACGTTCCATCAAGTTGGAAGGTGGCATTGTGTGAACAGCATCTGTCAAGTCTTGTTTGTCATTGGTCTGTTGGAAGGTAAACCTCCTGCCCAGTCTCAAGTTTCTGCAGACTGGAAGAGTTTGATTGTCCTGAATTTGAGCCACATATCTTGTCATCGACCCCAACCAGTTTTCCAGTCCCTGTTGATAGAAAAACATCTACACGGCATGATGCTACCAGCACCATGTTTCACTGTAGAGATGGTGTTCTGAGGGTGATGAGCATTGGAAGGATAAACTCTGCATCCTTGCAAGGACAGATGTGTTTATATTGAGATAATATGACACTTTCATTGCACGCAGGTGAACCCTCTTGAATGAATTATGTGACATCTGATGGAACATTCACACAGTTATTGATATGAATACACACATTCACATTTGCCATGCATTTCTCCTTAAATAGAATATGACACATAATAATGGATTTGGTGGAATTTACATTTCAACACTGCATTACACCCGCATCTTCTCTCTGTTTATGCTTGTTTTTTGGAGAGTCTGCTAATAACTGAATACATCCCATACTGTGGCATTCATTTGACAGGATTTTGCCCTCAAATCACTCCTCCATTCTAAATCACTCCAGTATCTCATGTTCTTTATATGTTTGTTTCATGTCTCACGCTTCCTGTTGTTGATTCTCTGTGCTAATGTTTTGAATCAGCTGGATCAAAGGTTTTCAGCATGTTTTAGGATATTTATTGCTGTTAATTCATTTCCATTAAATTCCCACATAAAAGTGCATTTTTGAACAGGGATTACATCCCCCCCCCTCTCTCTATCTCTCTCTCTGTCAGTGGTGGGTAGATAGGCGGTATGACTGAGGAGAAATGTCCTCAGTTGGTGGATTACTTTGTGGTGGCGGGGCTGGCGGGCGACTCGGCTCCACCAGACGAGGAATGTCAGCAGAGAGGCGGCCGTGGCATGGAGCCCATCAGCGACCTGGCTGTGATCGCCCGTGGCCTTGGAGAAGATGTGCCTGAGGGCTTCACGTGCATCGAGAAGACATTGGGGGGCCATCCAGCTGAGCTCAGTGCCGGCCTCATCAACAACCCACACATGTTCCTCTGCTACCGACGCAGCCATGAAAAACCGCCCATTGTGGAGCTTGGGTAAGACATAACCCCCCCCCACCCTCAAACACACACACTCTCACTACTTTCTCACTCTGCTAAAGAAGCACTACAACATTATTAATCTGTATCTCAAACTCAGCCTTCTTGATCCATCAGATAACACGGTTCTCGGTTTGCTCTATAGCATTCTCAATCCACTGTGTAACAGCATTCTCTCACTATATAGTTGCTGATAATCCCCCAGTGAGCAAATTTTTAGGCTGCTCAAAATTGTGTGAGTGATGGTTCGAGACATAATGTCTATGGGGATTGTGGATTTGCAGATTTTCTTAGAACTTCCAAACCTGAATGTATAGTCATTTTTCTCTCATGTCCCAGTGTGCTGTATGATGGGAAAGAGGCGGTGAAGCAGGGTTGGCATGTGATCGAGACAACACCGTACAGCCGCTGTGCCAGTCTGAGCTCAGGAGGGCCTGCCACCCATAAGACTTTCCTCATGTTCCGGCGCGCCCCTGACTCACAGGCCTTAAACACACTGGGGGTGACCGATATCTCATTACTCATGCCCAGCAAGGGAGAAGTGGCACCACACACCTTCTGCAGAGTGGACAAAAACCTGAACACTGGCATGGTACATTTTCTCCCTGTCCATCATTCAGCTAATTTCTCATTCAGATTTTTCTTAGACTGTGCCCTTTCCCTTTTTTATTGCTCACATATATTATTTTGTTCATCACATCCTTTGTGTAGTGCTTCTACAATATTTTTTTCTTTTTCTTTTCCTTGTCCCTACCATCAAGCTACTTTTCTGTATTTTTGTTTTATGTGGTTTTGGATTTCCTGTTTTTGAATATCTGTCTTTGGATAACAGTTGTGCGTGTGTGTGTGGGTTTGCGCTCATGTGTTTGTTTTTGTATGTTATACAGTGGGGCCCAGCGCTGTACCTGTGCTATAAGCGTGCTGTGGTGAAAGCCAACGCCCTGGTGTATGAGGCAGGTGAGTGGCACTTTTTTTTTGTCTCTGTCTCATGTGGTTATGACTTTAACCAATCCATGTGAAAGCTCCAAGGTTTGAGGTCAGCTGCAGGTAGAGGGAAGTGTAATAGAAGGAAGCAAGACTATATTAGAGTCCTTCTCAGGAATGGTTTTCACTTCAGTCAACTGACCTCATTTTGGTGGCTTTTGACAGCAGTAGCTGGTTAAACACTGTATTTTGTGTGTGTGTGTGTGTGTGTGTGTGTGTGTGTGTGTGTGTGTGTGTGTGTGTGTGTGTGTGTGTGTGTGTGACTTTCAGGGTTGATCAGCCGCTACCCTGAGGAGGATCTTGAGTCGTTTGCGTTGCCGGACTCGGTCCCTGTCTTCTGTCTGCCCATGGGTGTCACTGTAGAGAGCTGGCCACTCAATACCAAGTACCAACTCCCTGTCTTCTCCACCTTTGTCCTCACCAGCGCAAGTGGAGATAAGGTCAGCTACTTCACCTCTGCCTGAAGTTTCTCTCATCTGTTGCCCTAACTATTGCTATCTTGATTGCAATATCCCTTTTGTCTTGCTGTGTTTTCGGCTGATCTTATCTACTTTGATTTTACCAAGATTATCTATTCTTCTGTGGAGTAATCTGCTCTATGCTTGTTTCACCTGACCTGATTTACGGTCTCTTTTTTTCTTTCTCTCTTAGGTGTATGGAGCTGCTATCCAGTTCTACGAGGCATACCCAAGGGAGGCTCTCTCTGAAAGGCAGCGGGTGCGGCTCGGGCTGGTCAGTGTTGTGGACCACCGACCCATCACTAACCGCACAGTGCAGGTGAAGAAGAGCGTATGTGTGCTCTCCCACTGGCCATTCTTCACCGTCTTCCAGAAGTTTCTCACCTTCATCTATCGCTACTCCATCTCTGGACCTCATGTGCTGCCCATTGAGAAGTGAGTCTAACAGTACATATTAAACCTTTTTCTTTTCAGAAATGTATGGTATGAGTGCTAATGCACTGTGTGTTTGCCCTGTTTATTGCCAAGACTGCTTCAATTAGATTTTAGGCTCAAACAGACTTTCGTTTTAGTTAGTGTGAGCATAATGTGTATAAAATTACAAGCCATTTTTTCTGAGTGTTTCATGCAGTTGCTGTATACTAAGAATACAGGAATTCTGATCACTGTTTTCATTTTTGAGGTTTATGTCCAGCAGAGCTCTAATAGAAATGGACAATGGTCTCTTTATAGGCATATCTCCAGTTTCTTGCACAATGTGCCCTTCCCTTCACCACAGCGACCACGCATTCTGGTACAGGTGAGTCTAATGCACTGCATAACTGGAGGGGTTACAGTAGAACTATGACCGGAACACCAATAAATGATAAATAAGACCTGTATAGGGCTGTCAATGCTTTTGATACTTTTTGCTGTGTTTCTGAGTTGCGTGTGTGCATACATCACTAACTACCTCACTACTTCCACAGGAGTTTGATGGTATCACTGCTTAAAGACCACACAGTCACGTTACAGGGTAAAAGAGGGTTCTATGATGCCTCAGTGTAATCATTAGAAGATTAGGTCAATTTTTTGTGATCCCAGCAAATACAAATCGTGATGCAATCAGAATTATTTGCCTGTTTGCTTCAATTCACATAATGTTTGATTCTCCAATTGATGAGCAAGGAATAATTTGAAGCATGGGTGAAGATGGTATTGTGTTGATGAAGCAGTAGATGGAGTTAACAGTGGTGCCATGCAGCCATCTTTTTTTTTTAATTGATTGATTGATTTTTTTTTTTTTAGCTCTCTCCATACGACAACCTACTACTGTGCCAGCCAGTGTCCTCACCCTTACCATTGAGGTAACCCTGGTTCAGCTATTTTGGGGATTGTTCATCTTTGGTCCGTGTTCAGTTTTTAGACAAGTACAGTGCCTTGCGAAAAAGTATTCGGCCCCCTTGAACTTTTCAACCTTTTGCCACATTTCAGGCTTCAAACATAAAGATATAAAATTTGAATTTTTTTGTGAAGAATCACCAACAAGTGGGACACAATTGTGAAGTGGAACGAAATCTATTGGATATTTTAAACTTTTTTAGCAAATAAAAAACTGAAAAGTGGTGCGTGCAAAACTATTCGGCCCCTTTACTTTCAGTGCAGCAAACTCACTCCAGAAGAACAGCGAGGATCTCTGAATGATCCAATGTTGTCCTAAATGACTGATGGTGATAAATAGAATCCACCTGTGTGTAATCAAGTCTCTGTATAAATGCACCTGCTCTGTGATAGTCTCAGGGTTCTGTTGAAAGTGCAGAGAGCATCATGAAGACCAAGGAACACACCAGGCAGGTGTGTTGTGGAGAAGCTGTTGTAGAGAAGTTTAAAGCCGAATTTGGATACAAAAAGATTTCCCAAGCTTTAAACATCCCAAGGAGCACTGTGCAAGCGATCATTTTGAAATGGAAGGAGTATCAGACCACTGCAAATCTACCAAGACCTGGCCGTCCCTCTAAACGTTCAGCTCAGACAAGGAGAAGAGTGATCAGAGATGATCACTCTGGATGAACTGCAGAGAACTACAGCTGAGGTGGGAGAGTCTGTCCATACGACAACAATCAGTCGTACACTGTACAAATCTGGCCTTTATGGAAGAGTGGCAAGAAGAAAGCCATTTCTCAAAGATATCCATAAAAAGTCTTGGGAGACACACCAAACATGTGGAAGAAGGTGCTCTGGTCAGATGAAACCAAAATCGAACTTTTTGCCCACAATGCAAAACGATATGTTTAGCGTAAAAGCAACACAGCTCATCACCCTCAACACACCATCCCCACTGTCAAACATGGTGGTGCCAGCATCATGGTTTGGGCCTGCTTTTCTTCAGCAGGGACAGGGAAGATGGTTAAAATTGAGGGGAAGATGGATGCAGCCAAATACAGGACCATTCTGGATGAAAACCTGTTGGAGTCTGCAAAAGACCTGAAACTGGGACGGAGATTTATCTTCCAACAAGACAATGATCCCAAACATACAGCAAAATCTACAAAGGAATGGTTCACAAATAAACGTATCCAGGTGTTAGAATGGCCAAGTCAAAGTCCAGACCTGAATCCAATCGAGAATCTGTGGAAAGAGCTGAAAACTGCTGTTCACAAACGCTCTCCATCCAACCGCACTGAGCTCGAGCTGTTTTGCAAGGAAGAATGGGCAAGAATTTCAGTCTCTCGATGTGCAAAACTGATAGAGACATACCCCAAGCGACTTGCAGCTGTAATCGCAGCAAAAGGTGTCTTTACAAAGTATTAACGCAAGGGGGCCGAATAATTTTGCACGCCCCACTTTTCACTTTTTTATTAGTTAAAAAAGTTTCAAACATCCAATAGATTTCGTTCCACTTCACAATTGTGTCCCACTTGTTGGTGATTCTTCACAAAAAATAAAAAAATTATATCTATGTTATGTTTGAATTATTTATATTAAATTTATATCTATATTATCTAATTTATTATCTATATTATGTTGGAAGCCTGAAATGTGGCAAAAGGTTGAAAAGTTCAAGGGGGCCGAATACTTTCGCAAGGCACTGTAGATGCCAGTCCAAGTCTGTTTCATTAAGTTCTGCATTGACAACACAGTTCTGCTTTGAAATCCTAAATGTGTGCTGTCTGCCTGCAGTGGTGCCAGCTTCGTGAAACTCCTGCAGAATCTGGAGCCGGAGAACGCATGTACCCTGCTGTTGGCTGTTCTTACTGAACACAAGCTGCTGCTACATTCCCTCCGGCCAGATGTCCTGACCTCCGTCAGTGAAGCTCTGGTGTCGGTCAGGATCTTCCCTTTATGCCCACTATCTATCACTCTGTCTGTGTGCTTGGTTTGATAATAGTAGCACAATATATACTGAAATAAGACCAATTTATTAACTGGTGCAATCAGTCGGTGCTATGTGCAGGTTTCTCTTACCTTGTTTAATTTCCAATTAGCAAATTAATTGATTGAATGAATCTCTCCACCCCTCTTTTAGATGACGTTTCCATTGCGTTGGCCCTGTCCGTACATCCCACTGTGCCCGCTACGGTGTGCAGATGTGCTGTGCGCCCCAATGCCCTTCATCGTGGGCGTTCACTCCAGCTATTTTGACCTGTACGACCCTCCTTCAGATGTGGTGTGTGTTGACCTTGACACCAACACCATTTTCCAGTGAGTCCGTTTGCCTCTTGTCCTAGCAACCGATTACACAACAGCCCTGTGTGCTCAGTGCTGGAAATGTTTGACCCTAGTGTAGCATAATGAAACAGAAATAGCACCATTGTTGCTTCTGAAAATATAAAGTAATTCTAAAACAGCAGTTCATTAAAACGGCGGCAAACTGAATGAAAACTAAACAAATCTTTCAGATCAGAAGACAAGAAACCCTTGTCGTGGAAATCTTTACCCAGGAAACATGGAAAAATCCTGCTCAGCTCACTCACCCACCTGCACAGAACTTTGGAGAAAAGTAAGTATGAAAAAATATAGTACTTTTAAATCAGTTCCACCTGTCAATATAAATTACACCAGAAAGTAAAAGGAGAGCTGCACAGATTTAGTCACTTCTGAAAAAGATTTAAACTATTCATTCTTTTCTCTCTAGTCTGTACCCTCGGTCATGAAGAGGCTACCCTAGAGTTCTTGCTGACGGATTACGACCTGATCTATGGGCGTCAAAAGCAGCTGGAGCTGGAGATCCAGGAGGCCTTCTTGCGCTTTATGAGCTGCCTCCTCAGAGGCTATCGCTCCTACCTCCTGCCCATTACCCAGGCTCCCTCAGACAGAACCACTGACTGCAGCTCCCTCTTCAATTTGCAGGGTGTGCTCCTGACTTACTCAAACTCAGTTAAATGCTAATAATCTGTTGATGAGTTAGTAGCTGATCTGGTGACTTGTAGCTATATTGTACTGTCATAGAGTCAGAGCTGGTAGCCCACTGTTAATTTGAATGATGTGAATGATTTAATATAAACATATAAATATAAATACCTCTGTAATATATAACATTACTACACTTATTTTGTGTCTCCTCCAAACAATATGCTTTCTAGAGTGGTACAATAAAAGTCCATAGTGGTTTGAGAATCAGCATTAAATGTAGGCTAACATAACTGTGCATATAATTCTTAGCAAGCTATGGTAGTGAAAATAAATTAAAATGAATGTGAAAAATGAAAAAGCTTTATTTATACAGAATTTTCTACTATTGCTTCTGTTGAAATTTTCGGCTCCATTAAGACTCCTTTAACTTATTTGAGGTGGTCTGATTGGTCCTGTGAAGTGTTCCCATTGTCTGCAGCTTGTAGGTATTATGGCCAATCGGAAAAGTCAACATTGCGCAACTACACGCAGAGCATTCCTGCTACACTTGTACGTGGGAATCACGTTTATGTGTGGAACTTACTTTTTAAAAAATGACTAATATTTTGTCAATAAAAATAGAGATTTTGGTCAAGTTTTTGTTTTTTAAACTAGATTTTAGTCTCGCCTTTTTTCTTCAACAATATTACACGCTGATATAGTCACAGTTGGTGTTTAATGACATTGGTGTAGTATCATCTCGGTCACGGAAAAAGGTCATCAATTAACATTTTTCATCATAGTTTTTGTTAACGAAATGAACACTCCTGGCTAGGATGACAAGTGCCAGTCTGGAACGAGTCTGCCACACTAATCAGAATTTTTATGTTTCTCCTCCCCTCAGGGTTTCTAAAGTCTCGAGATCGGACACAGCAGAAGTTTTATTCCCTCCTCACCAAGACTCAGTTATTCACGCAGTTTATAGAGGAGTGCTCCTTTGTCAGCGACAGACATGCATGCCTTGAATTCTTTGATGAGTGTGTTCAGAAGGTCTGTATGATACTTTTTGTATTTTGTAAATGAAAGTACTTTTACTATTTAGTAAAAAGAAAGTAGTCCCCCCCCCAATAAAGTACATGATTTGAGCAGTCTCACACTAGCCACTATCCAAATATGTATATCATATAATAATTCTTGAATGGAAATATATCCTCTCTCTCTCTCTCTCTCTCTCTCTCTCTCACTGTTTCTCAATTTTATCTCCCCTCTCACGTTCTCTTCCGTGTAGGTGGATGTGGAGAAGCCTGAGGAGGTGAGGCTGATAGATCTTGATGAGACGCACAGTGGAGAGCACACAGTGTTTATAATGCCACCAGAGGAACCTCAAGAACCTGATGGCTCTGAATGCCCTGCACCCTACAGGTTAGCCCTGACACACAATCTAGTTGTTCTTCATGTGCACTTACAGCATATTGTAGTATGTTCTGTTATTTAACTTGTGTATGTGCATTGATTTAGCTATGAGACGTTTCCTGTTCTGCATCCTGAGTTGTTTGACCGGCCTCTGGATCAGCTCCGTACCACAGCGAAGGGAAGTGCCCCCAACAGCCCCGCCCCTCGCCGCACCAAACAGGTACACTTTACCCAATGAATCCAAAGATGTAGACACCTGATTAAAACATTGTTTCATTAACTTCCCTCTCTGCTAGTTCATTTGCATATTAATGCTATAGAGCATTATTAACCTTAAAAGTATAATGTTTATAATCTTTACAAGATGACTAGAAAATGAATATATGTTTCTGCTTGTGTGCTGATTTGACCTTTGATGCATGAAGTTCAGTTTCATCTACACAAATTATCTTTGGGCATTTATTCACGCATTTTTTTTTCTTTCGGATGTTTGTGTGTGTACTTTAATGTCTTTTATGTGGAGGATAATAACAATATGTGTTGTGTGGGTGTAATATATTTCTGTATGTTCTATTCTACAGGAGATCAAGCTGGCACAGAAATGTGCGCAGAAGTACTCGGCTGTACCAGACATGTGGTCCAAGTGTCTATTGGGCCACTGTTATGGTCTGTGGTTCATCTACCTGCCCACATTTGTCCGGGCTGAGAGCACCAAGGTGCGGGCACTACAGACTGCCTATGAGGTGCTCAAGCACATGGAGACACGGAAGGTGGTGCTGCCTGACGAGGTGAGACCTCATACCAACCACGGACACATAACATGAGTGTGTCAAAGCCCTTTTACGTGATTCCAGAGTGAAACGAGAGTACACAACTTCTCTTTACCCCCTCAGTTCTCAAGATGAGCAATGTCAATGCTGTCTCCTTAATTAATTCAGTGTCATATTTATGTTTTTATATTGTCCTAAAATACCATTCTGTAGTATTTTGGAATGTATTTACAGCCCAAAGCGCATATTTCAAGCTGACATATTGTGGTTACATCAAACTGTCAGTCATGCTGGACTTAATATTCACATGAACCCAAGTCCAATGTTAGAATCACTCATAACTGAGACACATCTACGTTTTACTCAGCTTCTACCCTGGGTGTGCAGCTCTCTCATTCTGAATAGTGCTGAAGTCTGTAGGTACGTCTGAAGTCTAAATACTAATCTGCAAAATTTCAGTATTAAATCCTAACTGCACAATTTCAGTATTAAATCCTAACTGTGACTATGGCCCTATTTTAGTCAACCACAAAATCTACTGATTTAGAGTTTACTTTGCAAATATATTTGAGGAATTTATAATAGCAGTCTGTAAAAATGTGCTTTGCATAAAACATCTGTTGACACCCCTGCGACTACCCCTAGGCTTCCATTATTAATGAGGTTTACATAACTGGGTTTTTTTTCCCGTCTCACTCTTAGCACAGAAATTTGGTCCATGCTAGTCATGCATGCGAGTTGGCCGACTGATTATTTCTTTACAAATGTGCTTTTGGGTATTTCACCATTTCGATTTTATAACAGGTATAGAGAAGCCATTTTTGAACAAAATAATTTCTGTAAGCATCCAATGATTTAACTTTGGGACTATGGAGTGTGGTAAGTTGTTTAAAAAAGTCTAAGTTAATTTCACTGACCGTATGCAGCATTCTGTGTGTGTTTCAGGTGTGCTACAGGATCCTAATGCAGCTGTGTGGGCAGTATGGGCAACCTGTGCTTGCTGTCAGGGTCCTGCTGG
The DNA here is from genome assembly GCA_012411365.1 of Ameiurus melas. NCBI lineage: Eukaryota > Metazoa > Chordata > Actinopteri > Siluriformes > Ictaluridae > Ameiurus > Ameiurus melas. Next base: position 30,419,826 of record CM022757.1, on the reverse strand, counting down.
AGATGAAGAAAGCAGGAATCACTCCTAACGCCATCACGTACGGGTACTACAATAAGGTTAGTCCTCCAAAAAAGCAAGGATACCACTGACATGCCAGTGACCTGTATCTTTGTAAATGGATTGGTGTTTACCCAATCCAGTACCCTAAATCTTACCACTCTATACTGTTAACGTTTGGTCGACGCCCTTATCCAAAGCAACTTACAGACGTGCTTTGAAGTTTCAATAAATACATCCTGATACTGACTCACTAGGTCACAGACTAAGAATACCATCAGTCTAAAAACTCTGTTAGGGAGGTAATATAGTGAGAAAAGCACCTAGACAACACACCTTTTTTTAAAGTGCTAATTTAAGTACTTTAGGAAGCAGTAGGTCTTCAGATGTCGTTTGAAGACTGCTAGTGACTCAGATGTTTGGATATCTAGGGGAGGTTAATTTCACCACTCAAGTGCCCGAACAGAGAAGAGTCTTGATGCATGCCTTCCTTGTACTCTGAGAGATAATGGGACCAGTCGAGCGGTGCTAGAGGATCCTCGAGGTGCTAGAGGGAGCATGGTTCAGTGCAGGGTGTGATAAGTGCTTTGAGGTAGGTGGGTGCTGGTCCGTTTTTTGGCTTTGTAGGCAAGCATCAGTGTTTTAAATCTGATGCGGGCAGCTACAAGAAAGCCAGTAGAAGGAGCGTAGCAGTGGGGTGGTGTGGGAGAATTTAGGAAGGTTTAAAACAAGTATTGCAGCTGCCTTCTGGATCAGTTGCATGGTGCTCAGAGGTAAATCTGCTAGAAGCGAGTTGCAGTAGTCCCGTCACAAAATGACAAGTGACTGAACATGCACTGTATCGATAGAAATGGGCGAATTCTTCTGATGTTGTGAAGGAGAAATTGACATGAGCATGTCAGATTAGCACCACAAGGTTGCTTGCAGTACCCGAAGGTGAGATTCTAGAGTTTTCCAGGGAGATCGCAAGATCCTGGCATGGGGATGAACAGCAGTTTAGTTTTGCTGAGATTACGTTTCAGCCTATGAGCTGCAATGTGAGTGTCTGTGGGAAGGAAGGAGAGGATGAGTTGAGTGTCATCTGCATAGCAGTGGTATGAAAACCCACAGTTCTTCACATTTCTTTGCAGGCTGTGCTGGAGAGCAAGTGGCCATCCACCAATCAGGGAGGTCGCCTTCGATGGGCCAAGCTTCGCAATGTTCTTTTGGCTGTGGCACAGTTCAGGCAACCAATCAAACACAGGCAAAAGAGCAACTCCATTAGCTCAACCCAAGGTTTGTGTGCTTTGAACGGTTTAGCACAACTAAATGTAGGGTAGCAGTGCTCATAACTGAGCTTCTAATTATTTTTTGTGTTGTAGGTAACTCCAACTGTAATCTTCACCCGCACTCCACTCTTATACGCCAGACCAGCTGGAGCGGTTTGAGTGAAAGTTCAAGCCACGAATCGCTGACTGGTCCCATCACTAAGAGCAACAGTCTAAGCAGTATGCGACCCGACAGTAAGTGACAGGCAAATGTTTATTACTTTCTAGAGACTATTATTAGAGTATTATTAGTATGACTGGTTCCTGTTCAGTTTCCCAGAAGGATTCAGGTTGCTACATATACAACTGTTCTGTAAATTTGAGATATCCAACAGAAATGATGCACTCTGGATACACCTTGTGCTCATGCACAAGGCAAAAATGTATAAAAATCCATTTAATTTTCTATCAATTCAGAGTCCAACAAAATCACCAGAACCATACTACATATAAAACTAGCTTTCATGATTCTATGTTGACTGCCAGAGATTTAGACAAACATGGTGCAAAAATAGTTTGAAATTGATATTGCTGTGCTGTGTGGGTTGCAATATGCCCTTAGCAAATCACTAAACTGTGTAAAGTTTGCTGTGAATTTTAACCTCTGATGCATTTGATGAGCATTATGTGGGTGTTTATTTTAAACCAATACATGCCAGTCACTGATCTGTGTAATATGCATGAATGAAGAGAATTTTTTTTTATGTGAGCAGAATATTTGCATAATAAATAACACAGGCATTTACACTATCAATCGCTATCGAGCTAATCTAATTAAATCAATGTGATTTCCATTTTCCCATAGAATCTACATTAGTTAGGAAAGTAATGTTACAAAACAAAAGCACTGATGATCCCGCCTCCCGCAAACCTCCCATTAGTCCTCGGGATATGGGTACACCCTCTCCAGTTCCCCCTGATGACTTTGTTAGAGTGCCACGGAGTGAAGTCTGCTTGTCCACCTTTTACAAAGAGTGTGTAGAGCCAGATACAGACTGCAGGTGCCAGCCGACCGAGAGAGATGGCAGGTATATGCAGATCAAGAGATAATTTTAACTATAAACAGTTAAGATATTAGTCTTTTACATTAAAATATTCATAGTTTTATAATCTATGTAGTTTACGGGGTTTATTTTCCTCACTGGTTTCTTCATCCACCAGATCTGCAGAGCAGCGAGAAACGCTGAATCGTAAGGCAGTAGATGAGAACTCCAATAACGTGTTGTCCCCGAGTCGTGGACTGGCAGGTAAACTGCAGCAGCTTCTCACACCCACGCGCCACCGGAACTCATCACGCCGCGCAGCCAGCGTGGACGAACGACGGCCTGCAGCTAACGGGCCGTCACGCAAATCATCTGAACAGAGGCAATCTCGCAAATCACAGGTGGCCGAGACGCTGCAGAAAGCCAGAGAGCGACTATACAATGCCACCTCAGAGGTCAGAAATAGCTTGACTCCATTTGTAAAATCATAGTAGAAAAATATCAGTGCCAAATAACTTTCCAGTTCATAGGCTTCTCAAGAAGTTTTAGGGACTTTGTAACACAAGCAGGTAGAGGTACTGACTGTCATTTGCCTTGGCTTTTTTCCAGAGCTCCTTGTCTGTAGGCAGTGACATTGACCTGACAGACCCTCCAATTTCTGGTTTTTCACTCAGGAAGTCATGGGATTCTGCACAGGAAGGGGCGGGGCTTGAGGTAATTTCACAGAGGAGAAAAACCCACGATTTTTTTCAGAACTTCCCTCTTTTCTCCCCCTTTCTTTTATACTTGGTTTTCTTGTGAAACGTCTGACTCATATCCTGATCTGACATACCACAACTGTCACCAGTTATGTAACTTGGTGACATATTTGAATAGAAGAAAATGTTCAAATTGTCATACAATTCTAAACAATGAAAATGATTAATGATCACTGTTGGGCTTTATGGTGTTATGTTGGTTTGTGAAAATAGGGGACATAAATATATAAAGCTGTCATTTTTTTGTGCAGGTGTCGATGTCAAGCTGTACTCTTTGCCGGAGCTGTAACTCTCTGGTGTATGATGAGGAGATCATGGCAGGCTGGACATCTGATGACTCCAATCTTAACTCCAGCTGCCCGTTTTGCTCAGCAACCTTCGTACCACTGCTTAATGCAGAGATCTGTGAGCTTGGGCCTGTCAGCAGGTAACACATCCTGAGCATAGCAGCTCTGTTTTAGAAATTGTGTTGCTTCTTAATTCAAAATGTGATGACTGTTTCCATAGAGACTGAAATGTCAGAAATAAACATTTATTTTTCAGTTGTTATGAAAACAGTGTTATGGTTGTCACAGATTTTGCGTCATAGCTTTGCTTTGGTCATTTACATGAACTTTGACTTGTTTATTAATTTCATTTTGCTTCCACCTCAATTGTATTGAGCAGCTATGTTTTTCATCCAAATCAATTAGCATCCTCTGTGTGAATTATGGGATTGCTTGATAATGAGAACATTCTCCAGTACTAGCTGCATAGTATGAAAAGTGCTGATTTAATGACTTTTTTCAAAACCATTTCATAACAGTTGGTTTCGATACCATAAAGCTGAAGGACATATTGAAATAGAATAAGGATATCTACAGTTTTAGAATTTCACAATGGTTGTACTGAAATGTTTGTAATAATATGTTTAATTTATATAGCGAATTTCCAGAGTTCAAGGACGCTTTACAATAGCAATACAGTGAAACATAAACAATGAAAAATCATGGACAAACACAAAATGTGAAAAACACAGTACAGATAGTATAGTCACTGAGAAAGATGCATAGCAACAGATTAGGACCGATGACATTGAGAAAATAGATAAGTTTTAAGTTGGGATTTGAACTCTGGGTTGGATGTGATGCTGCGAAGATTCTGTTTATACACAATGTCTTTTTTTTCTTTCTTTTTTTTCTTCTTTTTTTGGTCTGTATATGTATGTGGCCGTATTCATTTCACATGAAAGCAGTCAGTATCACAATAACTGGAACATGGAGGATCAGGTGGAGAGTGCAGTGAGGCCCCCTAGTGGTCATGATGGCTTTCTGCAACATCTGCATAACGGTGAGACAGAGCATGACTCCAGTTCAGAGACCAGCACATACTCAGAGAGCAGCTGTAATACTCTAGTAAGAATGCTTTATTGGCTCTTTTCAAATTTTCTGTTTCAGCAAGTGTATTGCAATTGATTGACGCTATGCAATTTCTTGTGTGTGTTTAGAGCTCACGTTTGGGTGGCTCCCCTCAGGTGACCGTGGCGTACTTGACCCCTCTGGTCTTGCGTAAGGAACTAGAAAGTCTTTTGGAGAACGAAGGAGAGAGCGTTCTCTCTCAGGTCCAATTACTGGACAGCCACTCCATCCTCTTCTGGAATCTGGTGTGGTACTTTACTCGCCTTGGCCTCCCCAGCAATCTGCTGCAACTGGTGCGGGCCTCTCCACTAGCATCACAGATTTCACAGGTACCAGGGAACCATACACACACCCCTACACTGGATAATACACATATGTTGGGTAACATGAAAATTCACAAAGTAGATCTGGTTGTGTAACATTGGTGTGGTGTGTTCTAGAGCCCTGAGAATACTTCAGTAAGAGTGAGGTTACTGTGGGACACTTTGGTGCCTGATACAGATTACTGGCCTCCTCTCTATATGCTCTGGAGAATACACAGTAAGAAGAATCGCATTCATGCAGACACAATACATACTGAACTTCAACAATTTCATTTTCCAACAGATCTGCATATTTTTTTAAGCTCCAAGTAGATGATGTTAACAGTAACATTAAAAAAAATCTGAATTCGCAGTTGTTTATCACCAAATTGACTAATCTTAGGGCCCGATTTGTTTTTAATCATGACATGAACCCAAAAATAAAGCATACTGTTACGGTGTTTGCATGTAGGTGTGACAAATATATCTGAGACTGTTTTTGGTATCCTTGCAAAGAGTAGCTTAAGTGTGAAACAGAGTTGGGGGGCCAACTGAATTCATTTTAGGAGGTATGGTTACGTGTGCTGATGTGATATCCATTTAAATATCAGTGTCCTGCAACAGGTCGTTTGGACACATTTTGGTAATGATATTGAATTTGATTTCACTTGTAGATTTTGTATTTATATTTTATTGATTTAGAAAGAACTGGCTGACTGGGACAACTGCATTTTTTTTTTCTGCATGTCTGATCCTGCTCTTATTTCACTCTCTAAATACATAGCAGTTGTATTAGCAAATATTAATCTTTTTGTGAAAACTGAACAGGAAGCAATTCAGTATGTTGTATTTAGGCAAAGTATCCTATTTTTATTGAAGTGTGGCATCATAAATAGTATACAGCCACAAAACTGGGTTCTACAAAATGGGACAGGATTTATAAGTAAGGAAAATGTCATTTTGCTATTGTGTCTGTGCTGAGGGGGTGCTTAGCAGACAGTAACATGAACAGGATTTTGAGCCGCAGCACCAGCAGATTACAAACATTGCAGTCGTCATTGCACCACACTACTCGTATCAATGCAGGAATGTTCATTTGCAAACAGAAAGATACTCATATTATCCTTAAAGTTTCCTCTGTCTAAAATAGAGCCCTAGCCTTACTTGCCAAATATGCTCTCTTTGAGAATCAATTGATATACAAGATGAAAGACTGACTCTTGTGGTGTAGTGATAATCTGTGAATGTTTTGCTAGGTGGAGTGCCGATGCGCAACTACTCATGGCGCAGACACAACCACCCCTTCACTCTGAGCTTTCTGGAGGAAGTACTGCGCTGTGTCGGCATGAATGAGGTACACAAGGCCATCACGTTCTTCCTGGACACTATCGGCAAGCAGCAAGACACTCCCCGGATACAGAGGTGAGGATGTAATGTGGTTTGATGTGAGCAAATATGGGGATCATGGTATGCTGTATGATAAACAGCTAGAAAATTAACCCATACATTAGTGCGCTGCCATCAGTCATGAAAGAAAATGATCAACACACTATGCTTTAGAATAACAATAGGCCAGATAAAATTGAGGATATTCAGGGAGATTTGGGAGATAACTTTGGATATGGACTTTAAAGTTGCCTGTAACAAATTCAAACATGACAAAAATTCAAACGTGACACACTCTCACTAACTTGGTTTTCCTGTTCGTAGGAGTTTGTACAGGGAATTTCTGTTTCTTACTTTGGCTGCTATGGGCAAAGACCATGTTGGTAAGTAAACTAATATCAAAAACTGAGAACAGTCATGCCACCAAGTCAATTAAAATATCAACTTCTGTCACATTGATTGTCTTCTTGCACTCCAGCTGCTTTTGACAAGAGGTACAAGGCTGCCTACGCCAGGCTGAGTAGTTCCCTGGGCCGAGAGGAGCTGAGGAGGAAGAGAGCTCAGCCACCAAGCCCCAAAGCCGTGGACTGCAGGCGCTGTTTCCTAGTGCCCTTGGACTGCTAAGGGTCAACATCCACGCTCCACAGCTCAGACTCTCTCTCTCTCTCCCTCTCTCTCTCTCTCTCTCTTTCTCAGCAGCTGCCTCCTGCAATTATCCCTCCAAAGTCAGCCCTAATTGGGCCTTTAGTTCGAGTCTCACACCTCTCTCTCTCTCTCTCTCTCTCTCTCTCTCTCTCTCTCTCTCTCTATATATATATATATATATATATATATATATATATATATATATATATATATATATATATATATATATATAAAAATCAGTCAGTGGACCGTTGTTCTGAAGCTCTTCCTCTCCTGTCGCTCTGCAGCTTTAGGCACGCTGTACTTATGATAGAATTCAATGGGCAAGATAACTCATTCTTGGCCAAAGAGAATAGTTATCTTGTTCATTTTTATTGTGTTTTCAGTTTCCTCGGTTCATTTTATCGGGCATGTCTGAACAGATCTTTGTATTTGTCCTACAGCAGAAATGTAGACATTCACTGCTGGGCTGAGTCTTCTCTTTGCCAAGTAAACCAGACATTGCCATCATGCTTCAGTTGCAGTCTGGTCTATCGGTCAGTCTGATGAGCAGATCGTTATCATACCAGCATCACAATATATACCATTTGTTTTACAGACAAGGCCCCCTCATCCCATTATGCTTTAAGAGTGCACCTTCTGTAATCCTGTGTGTGTGTGTGTGTGTGTGTGTGTGAGAGAGAGATTGAGATTGTAGCTTACCAGAACAGCCTCCATTTGAAAACCCTTTAAGTTCCGCTCTCTTATAACCTCTTTGTATGTTGGGTCTTATTGACTTCTGTTACTTGTGGTTAGCTGTGCCTCTAGCGATTAGAAACTCTCAGTGCATGAGGTCCACCACAACACTGGGATGAAACTTCAGACTGATGGCCACTGAAGCGAAGGAAAGTCTCCCAATGGGAGCTACAGTGTGGTACGGACTGAGTCTGTGATGTGGAGGGCATACGACTCTTCATCTGAAAACAGGAGCGCAGAGGTGATTTGTATAACAGGCAACCCAAAAAAAAGCACTGAAGACTGAACGCCTGGGTACAATGCAGTGGAGTGGCATGAATAATGTATATGAACATTAGGACCGGTGCCCTGCGAAAGACTCGTAATCAAAAGACTGTTTAATTGGAATTTACCTCCTTTTTTTGTTTTGTTTTGTTAGTGTTTTACATGTTTGCAGTCTGATTTTATTGTTTTAAATATACGGGATGAGTGTATGAGCCTTGCTGATGTGTGTGTGCAGCTTTCAGTTATCCAGATGTTTATTGAACAAAGAAAAAAAGCCTTACATTTCCATTTTGACATGTTTAAAATTAACCCTACCTTGCCTATAAACCCTAAACCATGAGAAGCTATACAACATGGAAAAACACACTTCTCAACAACAGTTCTCCAGCCATAAACACAGAGTTGACTCCACTTCCTGGACCTTTGTTTCGGCTTCGCCCAGATAGTCCACCTCAAGGGATAATGGTAAATGTATAAGAGGTGGGGGTGTGGTTTAGTGGGATGGAGGTGTATGGGGGATGAGCTAAAGGTGTTACATGCCAGTCATGAAACCCATAATACATGAACAAAACCCCACCCCTGGCTACAAACTCCTGCCAAACTTCATCCAAACTTACATTATGCTTAATTCTGTACTTTTGGTGGACCACTGAACAGCTGTGTGTGTGTGTGTGTGTGTGTGTGTGTTAGTGCTTCTTCAGCCCTTTCTGTCTCCGAGAGGCACATACACACCTAGCTCAGCCCCCTAGCACTGTGTCGTATTCTGCAGTAAGGAACGCATCTCACTAAGCTGCATACTCACACAACCGCCAAGTAACAGAGTCACACACATGTTGATGTTAAATTCATACAGCACAGTCAGACTAAACCACAGCTCATTTCGTATCAGTAGGACTTTAGCAATGCTAAACTGATTCTATGATCACTCCTAACATTGACACAGAGTTTAAATGAGAATGAATCATCCTCCCTGATGGCCTTATAAAAACAGCTTATTTCACTCGGAGTAAGTTTTGGAGGGGTGTCATGGTGTCAGTGCATATAAAAGTTCATTTCATCTCCACTGCTGATCTGAAAGCAGTTGGTTGATGTAACATTTCAAATACATTTTCAAATGTTTCAAACATGTTTAGGCAATAGATGAGTGCCAAGGTGGTCTGAATTCTCCATCACTGTGGCTTCTGATCATTTAGCAATATTAATAGGAACATTTTTCGATAATCTGTTTTAATGCCATTCTGTATTACAAAGTTCAGCCTTATAATGTGACAATGGCCTTCAAATTTTCCTTTACCTCCTTGCTCTTAATTAACGCTTCTGTTTTGTGTCTGTTCTCTTTATTTCTGCAAGCTGTCCGTGGTGTCATTTTGAGTCACTTATGTGTCATGTATGTTTAAAGTGGTGAAGTGCATATATGTTTCTGTGTGGAGCAAGTCACCTTATAACGAAGAGCGATAGAGTTTGCAAATGAGTCATTACATGTTCCTCTGAATATTTTAAAAATAGGGGTGGAAAGCTGTGATTAATAGAACTATAATCATTTCAATATAGAAAGGTCATAATGGTAGGAATATGCTGTGTAATGTTTAGTCTTAGGACAGAAATCTGCACTGACATTATTGTTAATAATTAGCTAGAGGTTGGGGGGGGTCAAAAACATGTTCCTGTTCAGGAATGAAGTCCTCTTTCTTGCCAATTTGTTGTGCCGTGTTGTATAATGATGACCAGCAGGGGACAGCATGCCAAAGGGAGTTTTACTGGAAAGGTTTGCAATGATTTCACTGTATTTTAATGCATCTGACTGCAACAAGAGGAAATCTGTGTTGGGACAGTTTTTATTTTTTAAAATTAAATGGAAAAACAAGATTGCAGAGCTATATTTAAGATGTATTGTGTTTGCTGTAGTAATTTATATAGATGTGAGTTCTGTCGGGATTTTTTTTTTTTTTTATGTTTAAAAAACAAACAACTCATGGTTGTGTTTTGTTTGATTGTGGTAATGGTGGATTGGTTTGGCCATGGTGTAACAGCATCTAAAATGTGACCTGACAACATTAAAATCCCTCATACATTAATGTAAAATTCATGTTTAGCACTAATTAGTAAATTTATCTTTGCAGCCAACAGATTTATAAAGTGGGTGTATATAGAAATATCAGGACAATTCACCATCAATAAACAGGGACCTGAGCCATAATTGAAATGGTTATGAAACATGAACTGTATTTGAAACTAGAAGAAGAAATGGAATGAAGCTTATCTTAATATGTACTGAAAAAAATAATTTGATACCATCTTCTGAATCGTCATCTAAACAAGCGCGTGTGTGTGTGTGCGCATATATATATATATATATATATATATATATATATATATATATATATATATATAAAAAAAAAAATAGTGCTCTCCGCAGATATTGACAACCTTGGTAAATATGAGTAAAGGCTGTGTAAGATTTTATTTATTGTTTAACCTTTTGATCTTTTGTTAAAAAAATCACAAAAATACTTTACTCATGCATTTCAAACAAACAAAACACAGGTTTATCCATAAAAACCAAATAGATGTGCAATAATTATTGGCACCCTTTTAGTCAATACTTGTGATACCTCCCTTTTGCCAAGATAACAGCATTAGTGTCTTCTATAATGCCTAATGAGGTTGGAGAATACATGGCAAGGGATCTGAGACCATGCCTCCATACAGAATCTCTCCAGATCCTTCAAATTTCGTGGTCCACACTGATGGACTCAGTTCACCCCTCAGGTTTTCTGTGGGTTTCGAGTCAGGGGACTGGGATGGCCATGGCAGGACCTTGATTTTGTGGTTAGTAAACCATTTTTGTGTTGATTTTGATGTATGTTTTGGCAGAACTCATGCAACCCCAGACCACGACACTTCCACCACCATGCTTGACTGTAGGTCTAAACCTACAGAGCATGTGCACTCAACTTCTTTGGTCGACCATGGGGAGGCGTGTTCTGAGTGGAACCTGTCCTGTTAAACTGCTGTATGGTCTTGGCCACTGTGCTGCAGCTCAGTGTCAGGCTCTTGGCATTCTTCTTATAGTCCAGGCCATCTTTATGTAGAGCAACAATTATTATTTTTTTTTTTTTTCAGATCCTGGGAGTTCTTTGCCATGATGAACTTCCAGTGACCAGTATGAGGAAGTATGAGAGCGATGACACCAAATTTAACACACCTGCTCCCCATTCACACCTGAGACCTTGTAACACTAGCAAGTCACATGACACCAGGGAGGGGAAATAGCTAATTGGGCCCAATTTGGACATTTTCACTTAGGCGTGTACTCACGTTTGTTGCCAGCGGTTTAGACATTAATGGCTGTGTGTTGAGTTATTTTGAGGGAACAGCAAATTTACACTGTTACACAAGCTGTACACTCACTACTTTACATTGTAGCAAAGTGTCATTTCTTCAGTGTTGTCACATGAAAAGATATAATCAAATATTTACAAAAATGTGAGGGGTGTACTCATTTTTGTGAGATACTGTATATATGTTGTCTGCTGCTGTAACCTATTTGCCTCAAAGTTTGATGTGCTTTCTGATACACTTTTCTGCTCACCACAGTAAAGAGTGGTTATTTGAGTTACTGTAGCCTTCCTGTCAGTTCGAACCAGTCTGCCCATTCTCCTCTGACCTCTCACATCAACCCGGCATTTCTGCCCACTCATTGGATTTGGCTTACACATGGATTACACTACATCGTGTAAACTCCATAGACTTTTGGGTGTGAAAATGCCATGAGATGAGCAGTTTCTGAAATCCTAAAACCAGCCCATCTGGCACCAACAAGTATACCACAATAACATTCAGAATGATCACATTTCCACCCATTCTGATGTCTGAACATTAACTAGAGCTCTTTACCTGATTTTTTTACATTGTACTGCTGCCAGAAGATTGGCTGATTAGATAATTTAGATAATTGCATGAACAAGAATGCATGAATGATTAAAAGTGCAATTTCCTTAGGCACAAATTACTTAGACATGAGTTTTTCTGATAGGAATGTTCTGCAAAGAGGAGTAGAAAACAAATTTACAAACTTTACTTATAAAATCAAATTTATACTAGTTAGCCAGGGGTGCTGAAGATCTTTTCCATGTGTACATTTTCTACAAATAGTAAAATATATACAGCGGTGCTTGAAAGTTTGTGAACCCTTCAGAAGTTTTTACATTTCTGCATAAATATGACCCAAAACATATTGTCACACAGGTCCTAAGAGTACATAAAGAGAACCCAAGTAAACAAATGAGGCAAAAATATTATAATTGGTCATTTATTTATTGAGGAAAATGATCCAATATTACATATCTGGAGTGGCAAAAGTATATGAACCTTTGCTTTAATAGCTGGTATGATCCCATTGTGCAGGAATAACTGCAACTAAACATTTCTGGTAAGTGTTAATCAGTCCTGCAAGTTGGCTTGGAGGAACTTTAGCCCATTACCCAGTACAGAAAAGCTTAAACTCTGGGATGTTGGTGGGTTTCCTCACATAAAATGCTTACTTCAGGTCCTTCCACAACATTTTTATTGGACTAAGGTCACTTTGATTTGGCCATTCCAAAACATTAATTTTATTCTTCTTTAACCATTTTTTGATAGAACAACTTGTGTGCTTAGGGTCACTGTCTTTCTGCATGACCCACTTTCGCTTGAGATTCAGTTCTTGTACAGATGTCCTGACATTTTCCTTTACAATTCACTGGTATAACTCAGAATTCCTTATTCATTCAATTGTCCTGGCCCAGATGCAGCAAAACAGGCCCAAACCAGGATATTTCACAGATGGGATAATGTTCTTATGCTGGAATGTAGTGTTTTCCTTTCTCCAAACAATGCTTCTCATTTAAACCAAAAATTCAGGTGATCTTGGGAAGTAATGTTCTTTTTGGAGAGAAGTGGTATTCTCCTTGTAACCCTGTCATGCACACCATTTGTTGTTCAGTGTTCTCCTGATGGTGGACTCATGAACATTAACATTAGCCAATGTGAGAGATGCCTTCAGTTGCTTAGAAGTTACCCTGGATTCCTTTGTGACCTTGTGGACTATTACACGTCTTGCTCTTGGAGTGATCTTTGTTGGTTGATAACTCCCGGGGAGGGTAACAATGGTCTTGAACTTCCTCAATTTGTACATAGTCTTTCTGACTTGGTGGAGTCCAAACTCTTTCGAGATGGTTTTGTAACCTTTTGCAGCCTGATGAATATCAACATCTCTTTTTCTGAGGTCCTCAGAAATCTCATGCCATGATACTTTTCCACAAACAAGATCAGACTTTCATAGATCCCTGTTCTTTAAATAAAACAGGATGCTCACTCACATCTGATTGTCATCGCATTATTTGAAAACGCTTAACTCTAATTTCACCTTCAAATTAACTGCTAATCCTAGAGATTCACATAATTTTGCCACTCACAGATATGCAATACTTGATAATTTTCCTCAATAAATAAATAACCAAGTATAATATTTTTTATCTAATTTGTTTGTGTTGTCTTTGTCTACTTTTATGACTAGTGTGAAACTCTGATATTGTTTTATGTAGAAATATAGAAAATCCAAAAAGGTTCGCAAACTTTTTCTTTTCTTAATGAAAAACAACCAACAAAGTCCGACAGTACTAGTAGTCAAGTATTAGGACAATGTACCATCATATTTGTTTACATTATGTTACATTATAGAGTTTTATAAATATTTTAGAATAACAGAATAATCATTCACAATAACAATTACAATGTAATTAAAATTGTAGTAGACTTGACATTTATACTTTAATGAGAGTTTATATTGCACTCAAATCAGGTCACAAGTCAATAATGGCTTTAAACATAGTAATATCTACAAACAATAATAACTTTATGACCTCCTAGCTAAATTCTCAGACTCCTCTTTGAGAATTCTGTGTGTTATCAGTACTGCTATTATTAAATAACACTCCTTTTACTTTATGAAGAAGTGTGTGTTATTTTGCATATGCTGATTAATCGAATCAGAATCTGTTTTAGATGATCATTTTGGAGTTATCTGACTGGAGCCTTTTCCGAAAAAAAAAAAAAAAAAAAAAAAAAAAAAAAAAAAAAAATTTTTTTTTTTTTTTTTTTTTTTTACCCCCCCCTTTTTTAACCAAGCCATGATTATATTTCCCCATTTTATATAAAAAAAAACAAAACAGTACACAAAAAAAAAAAAAAAAAAAACCCCTAACTACAAACACTACACGCAAGTTTGCACATTTCTAGCAGCTGTAAAGAAAACAGGATTTCAGACTAAAAAGAAACACAGAAATGTCTCATTCACTCTTCCTCTTTAGAGCCTGCAGGTCTCATCCTCCTGTCCCCTGCCTGGACCATTCACATACACACAATAGAGCTAAGAGTTTGTGTAAGTAAGCATGTGTGGACTGTCAGATGTGTGCGCACTAGAGCGGTGAATGAAGCATTTATGTATGTATGTGTGTGTAAGCAGTATTTAAGGTGGGTGTAAACTTCCATCAGGAGCAGATTAAGTCCCTGTGATCATCACCATAGGGCTTTCTATGACTAATAGGATAAAGCTGGGCTGCCTGGCTGACTATGAGCAGTTCACAGCAGGTAGTACAGCACTACTACTGCCCCCACAGTTTAACCATAGAGAACCAATAGACCGTCCCGTCACACACAGCATGGTGAACGCTCAACAGTCTGGCTGCATCGTAATGATAAGAATGACTATATTCTTATTGTTGCAGAATAAATCTGCTGAAAATTATTTAGGTAGTAATTTCCTCTATATCTTAGAAACTGAAAGCAAGCCTTTATTTACTAGTATTTAATTACAGACAAAAAATCAAGACCAAAATATAAACATGAGGTGGAAACAAAGAAGATTTTAAACATTACAGGTTTTTTGAGTAAACTTGTTAAACATAGTTCCATATATCTATTTTACATACTGCTTATCCTACAAGCCTGAAGACACCCTGGATGGTCGTGACTGAGGGAGGAAACCCCTGAAGCACAGGGAGAACATGCAAACTCCACCCACACAGGGCAGAAGAAGGATTCAAACCAACCCTGGAGGTGCAAGGCAAACGTGCTAACCATTAAGCCACCGTTGCTCCACAATTTACATAGTTAGGAGTGAAAAAATTTTAACTAGTGTAAAAAGAGATTTAGGTTTTAAGTTGCTCTAAAGTTTATTACATGCAGTTATGAAGCATGTAATATCATTACTTTGTATCATTCCCAAGTACAAGGACTCTGAAGTGCATTAATGCCATAGAGCAGGAATTATATGCGCACTGGCTTTCCGATATAACAGAAAGATGATAGACAGGAAATGAAAAATGCCCTAATAAACAAACAGATCCCATTCAAGATACCTGCTCACACTGAAACAAGGCCATCCCATGTTTCCATATAAAACACAAGTAGCTTATTGATCATTGTTTATGAACTTGAATGCTAAATAGCTCCAGAGTGCCCAGTTCCAACTATGTGGAGGTTCTATGCACGTTCACCCATGTCTGCATGGGTTGTCTCTGGGTTGTCCAGTTTCCTCCCACCTCCCAAAAACATGCAAGTAGCTATACTGAATCACCCCTATGTGAATGTGTTATCATGGTCTCCTGATAGACTGGCATCTTATTCTGGGTGTATTTGCCCCCACTCTTGTGCCCTCTGGATTCACTGCAACGCTGAATAAGATCAAGTGGTTGCTGAAGACGAATGAGTGAAAAAATAGTTTAGGTACAGCAAAAGCAGTCTGTAAATTACTGTACATTTCCATAGTTATGCAACTGAGTCTATAAACTGGATATTTGAAAAGAGAAAGCTTTATTTCTGTATTTATAACCACGTTTCACTCTTGAATTTGAACTACACTTCTCATGTACAATTTAAATACTTTACAATCAAGCCAAATGGAAAGATATTAGTAATGAAGCACTAATGTACAAACATGGATCGTAGTCAGATTTCATGCCATTTGATGACAACATATATTTTATTCTGTTAATGTTTAGCACCAGTTTGAAAGTTTGGGCTAATTTTTGAATATCATCTGAAAAGCAGCTTGAAGTCTCTCCAACAGTTTGAGGCAAGCAATACTGTAAAAACTCACCAGCAAACAAATTAATATAACGACCATGTGATAACACATTTGCCATAATAAATGTAAAACTCTTTAAAGATTTGTCACTAATGTTGCTTTTCCAGGTTGAGTTAAAAATGGAGGTATGTGGACCATCTTTCAATGGCATTGAAATTAAATCTTTAAATAAGTGGCATTTTAAAGTTTTCTCTCTTTTCCATTTTTGGGGTAACTTGACTATAAAGACGGTAGAACCTTACTTTTGACATACACACAGAAAGCAAAACATTTAAGTTCAACTACAGTATATAGGCCTAGTAGGAATGGCCCATATTTGACCATGTTAGGGTGATTTATGGGTGTCTCATGGTGATTCTGACTAAGAAAAACAACGTTTCAGACTTTGAAAACTTCTCTTTTGACCTTTTTGTAGCTAGTGATGATTAAATTGAACTGTGTTTCCACTGGCAGGTGGAAACACACTGCTGTATTTCCTGAAGCACTGTGGATCTTTCACTCTTCTATAGAGATCAATGGAGGAGAGGAGAATTTTGATTCTGCTCCTCTACATGTTGCATGTTGTTATCGGGTGCAGTGTAGAGTATGGGTCTATGTTGCTCAGACCTAATCCTAATTAGATCTCTTTTCCATGTCTTTAAGGAAGAACCAAAGGACCCCCAATGGAAAAAAAACACACACTGTCAGCCCCTTGTTTTGCTTTAAAGGCCTTTGTATTGTGTGTGCATTGGACACCCCACTGCATATGTTAATGCATGTTAATTGGCTTTGCTGTCATGCTCTGCAGCACACAGTACTCCAACAACACAAGCTTTGAGGTGGTTTTCTCAACGACTCAACCTGGAGAGCCAATTTGGCTTTACTAATCCAAGGCCATGCCTAGACCTTGGCAAGTACCATATGTTGTTGAGGGCATTATCTTTTATCTTACAAAAGACCTGAAATTATTTTTAGATATTTATTTGGCCAAATTAGTACATTGATTTATGATTAGACTTTATATTGCACTAGAGAGAGATGGGCACACACATTTATTTGAAAGTGTAAAGATTTCTTTCTTGTCTGTGCATCTAATTGTCTACAAAGTAAGAAGAACTTACCACAGGAAATGGTGATGGTTGTCTAAAATATGCTGGTTGCCTAAAACACAGTGGATATGGATCAGTTCTTTGTGTATTTGTATCTGTTCATACCACTTCTCATTCTGGATGTTGCTGCAGTAGAGATGGAGGAACCTTCTGGTTTTCCACCTGACTCTGGGTGATAACTAAACAAGAGGACTCCATGTATGAAAAGCTTGTAGAGGCAATAGCAGGTAAGCTGTGCAGAATTGGTTAACGATAACTAGGACAGTGTTATGGCTATGGTAAGCAGGCAGATCAGTTATACAGTTCAGTGTGATATGATTACCTGGCTAATGGGTTGAGAACAATTGTAGGAAGGTCTTTGTAGCAAAGTACAAGTCAAAGGTTTGGACACAATAGATCTGATACATATTTTTCATTGTCTCTCAAAACATTTTGAGAAAGGTTTATGGTAAGAAAATTTGTTTCTGAGTGTGTGTCTGTATTTAAATGAGCAGTGACATGCACACTGAAGTTACGTAAAAGTATGACATGATCGCGATCAAGAACAAAACTGTCTTACCAACGAAGAAGAAAAAGCAGAAGAAGATGCGAGCACCCACCATTTTAGTGAGAGTGCATAAGTGACATACCCGAAATAAAATACTAGCTGCTAATAAATCCTTCTGCCTACACACATAAACAAGGTGTCCTTTGAAAGTACCAGATTCACAATTACACATTAAATACTATATAAGTGTATTTATTACAAAAATATCCATTTAACTCTTTCAGTGTTGTTTTCTACACTAAATAGCATTGTGTTTCTTTCTCTCTTCTCTGCAAATGATAATCCGCTGGTTGATAGTCCAATGTATTTATTTTGCACCTGGAATATATATGCATATAAGTATTCTTGACCTTTTATTCAAATAGTTAAGTGCCGCATTATGTCGTTGTATTATCATATTGACCACAAAAAAAGGCTATTCATATTCAACAGTTCATTAATTTGCAGGAACATGAACGTTTTTAGGCAGAACAATAGTTGCCTTATGCCGATCCACCCCCTCCCAAAAACAATTAGATCGACAGTGAATTAATTAAAATCATTACTTATATAAAAAATAGTACACTGAACTGAGAACTTGAAGGATTTAGCTTTAAAGAAGTATTTGATACAGTGGCCAAATCACCAAAGACCTTACATTTACATTAAAGTGCATACGTGTTTTAACGAGTTCACAAAAAGTGTGTGAACTGCTTAAAGAATTCAATACTGACTCTCTTCTTCTTCCTCCTCTTCTCAGTGATTAGCGGGTGTCAGAAACGGAAGGTTGTGCAGCGCCACCTTGTGTACCAAGGTATTTCTGCTTTTCAATAAGCGCCATCTACTGTCAGGGAGTGAATTTACATTAACTAATTTGTGTGAACACTAAAAAAAAACGCTGTGGAAAAACGTCCCGGTGTGAACAGGCCCAAGAAACTATTTAAAACCTTTTCCATGCAATGTTGATAAATAAGGACCCAGGTCTGTACGTGAAACTGAAGCAAGTAAAACAGCCCAGTAAGCTTAACTGGGATTTAAATGCACTATAGTCCCCTCATATTCCCAGTCCTTGCTACTGATTGTTGATTATTATTCTGAGAAATGGCTA